>JASWHV010000004.1:86668188-87159765 GCA_030760725.1 Neostapfia colusana | reverse complement strand
GAGAGATCATTCTATAAAGGGGGACATAGCTATCTCACACGTAAGAACTGAAAAACAACTAGCGGATATTTTTACCAAACACTAGATGAAAAACGATTTTGTGAACTTCGAAATGAGCTGAATATACTAGACTCTAGGAATGTGAGTTGAAAAATTGTGCAAATAGAAGTTCTCCAAAATTCTTCCACAACTTTCAAAAATGTGCACGATTGTGAAAAACTTGTTCCTCCTCTATTTTCTCTCTCATATTATTTTTGGCTATATTGTGGTCATCATGTAATTATTTGTTCGATATATATATGGACCATATAGCAGGTGCAATTAAATCCACCACAAACAAAGGCAAAATTCTGATATTTATAAGAATTTTTAGACTTTAAGAGCCTGACTAGTCCGACCTAGATGTCGGACAAGTCTGGGCATTCTAAGAAGTCCGAGATGCAGCGGACAAGTCCTAACGGACTAGTCCGCCTGGCACCCGGACAAGTCCGGACTAGAGACTAGTCTGGACCTAGTACGACAGACCGGACTAGTCCGGACTGAGGACTGGACTAGCCCGGCCCCTGGAGACTTAACCTCCAAGGGTCGGGCTGACACCCCTCCCTCTCCCTCATTCACCTCCACTCCACTTCTCTCCTCCAAAACTCGCCCCCATTGGTGATTTTGGAGTTCTCCCTCAAATCCCTAGAAGGCATCCTCGAGTCAAGGCTTGTGGAGTGCGGAGAACTCTTCTCTGACCATCTCCGCTCCTTTGAACCGCGGATTTCATCACATTCCTTCACTCCAAGGTACTTTTTGACCTAGCCTTGACTTTTCACAAAAATCTTATTCCTAGAACATACCTTTAGTACCTTAGGGTTTCTGTGAGATTCCTATACCATATTATTTCAAAACCCCATAGTATTGCGACTACTTTGAGGAATTAGTAATCAAATCACATTAGTTAGGGTTTAAAACTGTAGAGTCCGGACTAGTCCGGACTCCAACCGGACAAGTCCGGCCGGAGCGGACTAGTCCGCCTCCTGCCCGGACAAGTCCGGATGATACAGTATTAGCCCCTAACTTTGGGTTTGTAAACTAATTTAAACGCAATACTCCATCAGCTAAATACTTCTTTTCTCACCAGATCATGACAGAACCCAACGATATCCCTCTTCCAAATCCCGACGCCGAAGCGGCTCGTCAAGCCGCTTATCGTGCGGCAGCCGAGGCAGAGGCAGTAGAGGCTGCTGCAAGGGAGGCTCAGACGAAGAAACGGGCTGACAGGGAAGCACAAGCCTCCCAGTCCGTTGATCCTCCAAGGAGGAAGAGACTAGTCACCCTGAAGGACAAACAGCCTGCCGAGCCACAAAAATCGACGCGAGACAAAGGAAAAGGCAAAGCAGCTGATCCTTCCAGGAAAAAGGCTCTAGCCAACAGGGGACTCGTCATTCATGACAACGCTATATGGGGAAGGGAAAATCCCCCACAGGGACCTGTTAGGCCCCTTGAAAGGGCACCTCCCATGCACAACCCAAATCGCCAACCCAATTTGGCAAGTGCAACTTTCAAGGGGAAAGGAGCCGACAAAGCCAGAAGGTTCCGGGAAGAGGAAGTTTACAAGTACGAGAAGTCCACACCAGACCCTCGCTTCTGGTGTGACTTCCATTGTGACTACTACCGGCATGTCTATCTCACAATGAAGACACCGGTAGCTGATGCTCAGTGGGTGGACTGGCCATACATGGCCAACAAGAAACATCAAGCCTTTGATGCAGTAATTGAAGCAACAAAATGCCATGGGATCAAAGACTTGATGGCTTTTCAGTATTATTGGAACATTGAGGTCATAGTCCAGTTCTACACCACCTGTTACTTCCACACCTATGGAAACAGGAAAATCACGTGGATGACAAATGGTGTGGTGTACTCTGTTCTATATGATGAGTTTGCTCGCATCCTTGGACTTGGGGAGCATTTGAACTATGAGATCATAGTTCACAATGAGAGAACTCTGGGTAAGGATGACTTGGACTTCATGTATCCTTCTTATCTCTCCTATGAGGCATCCTCAACCCACAACATCAAACCCTTCTTTGGAGTGATGAACAGAATTCTGAGGAAGACTCTAGCTCCAAAAGATGGAGATGCGGGGATGATACAGGGGTACCTCAGAAACCTGTTGAAGCTGCTCAATGAAGAAGAGAGATTCAATGTCTTTGACTACATCTACAACGACATCTTCAACATCTCCCACACCCCGAACAGATCTTGTGGCTATGCACCATACATCATGTGCATGATTGAAAAAGTCACAGGACTAGAGTTTGCAAAGTATGTGAAGCACAAGAAGCTACATCCTCAGATGCTGACTCCTCTTCCTCGCCCTCCTGCATCCTTGGGCGGCGGATCCACTGCAGCTCCATCCTCCTCTGCCGGACCATCCATCCCTCCGTCAGCGAGTGGCTCCTCTAGTGGACTGCTCAAGATCTTCAAGGCCATATTCTCCTCGTGCTGGAAGGTGGAAGTTCGCATGCAGAAGACGAAGCAATGCCAAGAGAAGTATCTCAAGGCCATGTGCGACAAGATGGAGATACCTATGTCTCCACCGTCATCAGATGATCATGACGTGACAGAGTTTCCCACTCTCACGGAGGATGAGCTTGCCTATTTTGGATCGTCCTCAGCTGCTCCCCCTACCTCCCACACCCATCACGAGGATGACGATGAAGATGAAGATGAGGATGAGGACGAGGAGACTCAGAGTGACCACGACGAAGGTCAAGATGATAGTGATTAGGTTTTCTCCTTTTTTCTTTCCCTTTTTGGTGCCTTGATGCCAAAGGGGGAGAGAATAAGGGGGAGTAGTCTAGTCATAGTCATAGTCTTGCTCTTTAAACTCATTTCATGCTGGTTTGTAATAACTATGCTACATTATGCCACGTTATGTTATTTTTGTAATGACTATGTTATTTTATCTCTTCATATTATGCCATATTGAAATATGCTTGCTCGTAAATGTTATATCTTTCTTAATGTGGTTACTGCTTACATCACACTTAGTCACACCATCATAACACATGTAAGCATGAAATTCCCTAAGAACTCACTCTTGTGCATATTTTTTCTTGATAATCCATTATGCACACATCTAGGGGGAGTAAATCATTATGAAAATACTCTACTATATCTACTTTTTGAAAATCTTAATGAGTTGTCATCAATCACCAAAAGGGGGAGATTGAAAGTGCATCCATGTAATTCCCGTAGGTTTTGGTTGATTGATGACGACAATTAAGATACTAATAAGTTTCTACTGAGTATGAGCACAGGTGTTTATCAAAGAAATACATATGGAGTCTCTCAAGAAGCAAAAGGAAAAGAAGAAGACTTGGAAGAGTAGAAAATAGAATTTTCTATTAATTTTCACATTTTCTAGTTATGTACAAGGTATTCTCTTTTAGAGTGCTTGAGAATCATTAGAGAGCTCAAACGAAGAGTAGAAAGTTAGAATCATGAGACGAAGGAGTCATAGACATGAAGAAAAGGGGAGAACGGACTTGTCCGGACAACTGGCCGGACTAGTCCGTTCAGATCCGGACTAATCCGTTTTGGACCGAATAAAAAGTCTCTGAGTTAGTTCGGACTTGTCCGTTTAAGGCATGACTAGTCCGTTGTTGTATGAGTCTGAGCCGTTATGAGACTAAGTCTCAGAAGGCCGGACTAGTCTGCCCAAGAGGCCGGACTAGTCCGCTAAGCGAACTAAGCCGCTTATGTCCGGAGAAGAAGTCTCTGAGTGCCATTGTACTAGTCCGCTCCACAGGCCGGACTAGTCCGATCTTTTCAGACTAGTCCGAATTAGGACGGAACAAAGGTTCCTGTGTGAGCTCGAACTAGTCCGCAGCTCAAATTTAGAGAGTTTCTAGACTAAGTCTGGTAAGACCGGACTAGTCCGCCCTTTAGGCCGGACTAGTCTGCCCTTACCAGACTAGTCCGTTCTCATACGGAACAAAGGTTCCTGATTGAGATCGGACTAGTCCGCTCTTGGCCGGACTAGTCCGAGGTTTCATGACCGTTTGAATCCAACGGTCACTAAAACTTTATTTGGTAAGTTGTGACGTGAGTGGTCCCTCAAGATCAGACTAGTTCGGGGTTGGGACCGGACTAGTCCGGACTTTAGTTGGTAACGGCTAAATGCCAGGATTTCTATGAGAAGAGACACGAACCTAAGCGCTGAAAACTCATTCCTAGAGCTCTTCTAAGCCTCTTTCCTCACCTTCTAGACCCCTAAGATTGGATCTTAAGGAGTTAGTGGTTTTTGTGAGAGGAAATACGTGGTGATCGATGTTTGAGCTCTCGGTTTGATTCCCTCGTACTCTAACTGTTATTTTGAGTTTTTAACAGTTGTACTTTGAAGTCTAGAACTACTTGGTTGGTGTAGGGAGCCTCAAAGTGTGAGTAGCCCCTAAGATCATTGTATTCACATTCGATTGATAGTGAGAAAGCCCGGGCTTGATCTTGATGATCGCTCGGTGAGAGAAGGGTTGGAAAAGACCCGGTCCTTGGTGGACTCCTCAACGAGGACGTAGATTACTGTGTGGAATCGAACCTCGGGATAAATCATGTCTCTTGGTCTCTCTACTATTTCAATTGCTCACTAGAATTACTTATCAAATTTTCATTATGTTATTGTCCGCAAATTGTTCTCCTATTTCGCAATCTAATCATTCTCAACTATTTAGTGATATCATTTGGCTACTATATATTTTCCGCTCAAACCTTAAAAGGAAACCTAAAACACAAATTTAAACCTAGACCGGACTAGTCCGACCTCAAACCGGACTAGTCCGGCATGCTTATGTTTTTATCCGTTGTTTACTAAAATTTCAGTTTTTATTAGCCTATTCACTCCCCCTCTAGGCAACTTTCAGATTAAGCTGAGAACTGATCTAACTAATTCACGTCGACCAGCAACAGATAATAGCTTCCCTTTCCATCCCTCTAGCTTGGATGCGACGTTGTCTTTAATATGCTGCAAATACGTCAGTTTCATTCTATCCGACACCACCGGCAAACCGAGATATGTGACCGGGGAACTGATCTACTGCCCTACAAAGTTTTCCAAGAAAGTTTGTAAATTATTGTCATCACATCTAATCGGCGTGATCGTGCTCTTTTGACCATTGATCTGTAGCCCTGTGGTTCTGCCAAAGTTTGTCATGATTTTTATTGTGGTGTCGACATCTTCTTGAGTTGGGTTCATAAACAGAACTGCATATCACCCGCATATAACGATATCCTTGTGTTTGCCACTCTTTCTATTAGTGAGGATAGCCCATTCTGCTGCTGATTTGAATATTTGCTCTAGGGTGTCAATTGCAATGATGAAGAGGAAAGGCGGCAACGGATATACCATAGAAGAGGATTTCGTGGTTTCCATTTGCCTTGTAGAAAATATAGTGGAATGAATTTTGTGTTCCAAACAAGGCTTATCGAAGACGATCGAATGACAATATGGTAGAATTAAAAGGTTGAAGATTAAATGAAGCAATTCAATATGTCTACTCGTGGAGTTTCAACTTGATTTTTTATTTACTTTTTTGCTGCTAGGAGACATTAGCTATAGTAAGGGATCAAATTGTTTTTGTTAGAGATGTATCTCTTTTCACTGTATGAAGAAAAACATTTACACTTTCAACTATGAGTTCGAACATCGAATCTAGTACACGCTTTGATCATCTGAATTCGGGTGAAAAAAATAGGACAATTGCCATCCTGACCTCATTCTAAAGTCTACTTGTATATTTGACCCTCTTTTTTAGGGTTTACACATTTGACCCTGGTTTTTTAATTTGAAATCACCATTTGGCCCTGTTTTCACCTTCTATTAGCTCCATCTTATTTGAATTAATAAAAAAATAAGAAAATCATATAAATAATAAAAAAGACCAAAATAGCCCTGCGCAAGCACCTGCTCGTGTTTCTTATACAGTTGGCGAAAACCTAGCGGAAGCGTGCGACGGGCTATGCAGGCACGATGGCAGGCGCTTGCGATGGGCAGCGGCGGTGGGCACGCGTTTCGGGTGCGGCGCCTGCCGCGCGCAATGGGCGGCAGCAGGCGTGCGCAACGGGCCGCGGCGACTGCGGGCGTGCATGCGACGGGCTGCAGCGGGCGAGGGCGACGGGCAGGCGGCAGCCGCGGGCGGCGCCGTCAGCGCGCGACAGCAGGTGGCGGCCGGTGACTGCCGTGGGAGGCGCACGGCACGCGACGTGCGGTGGCGGCCGGCGGCAGCCGCGGGCGGCGCCATCGGCGCGCGACGGAAGGTGGCGGCTGCCGCGGGCGGCGCACGGCACGCGACGACAGGCGGCAGACGGCGCAGGACCAGCGGCAGCTGGGCGCGCGACTGGTTGATTTAACATTTATCCTTGCCTAGTTATTTAGTTAGTAGGGGTTTGCTAAATAATTGCTTATGCTGTTGAAATGTAGATGGAGTTGTTGGTACTGCCTCGTTGTGTTTTTATCAGCGTGGCAATGGATTTTTTTGGGCTCCCAAAACAATATGAATATGAAAAATGTAGGGTTTGAGTTGTCTAGCATCTTGAATCCTATGGAATATTTGAACATGGAAATTGATCATGCGAGGTGTTCGGATGACTCACACAAGTTCAAGAATTTTGCTGTTAGATGCTCATTTGCAATAGGGGGCAAGGAGAGAGTATTGTATGTGGGTTACCATATAAAGAGTTATCGATATATATGAAATTTTTTGTTACCCGAATGGTCAAATTATAGTGATTTTTTTGTGAAAATTCTCTAAAATTTAAATTAATTATGATTTGCAAATTTAATTACAGACAAATTATTGATAGTATGTGTTTAAAGTGTTGCTGAAATTTGCTATAATAATATGGATAAGTTGAAATTTTGGTGTATAAGGTAGTGTCATACATGAAGATTATACCGAAAAGTAGGGTCAATGGTGCAAGCGTAAAAATGTCTTTTTTCCATGAACTGAACACCGTTAAAATAGTCTAAACGGAGCAGGGTCAATCTATTTGTTCAATTCAGAAAAATAAGGTCATATGTACAAACTCTAAAAAAAGTCAAATGTGCAGTTAGTATTGAAAACAGGGTCAGTTTTACAAATGCCCAAAAAAAATACCACATACTATGGAAAAACCTAAGAGCTATGGAGGTATGGGTCTTACTGATACGATATTAATGAATGTGTGAGGTGCCAGAGAAGATCCACACGCGGGGAAAAGAAGCCTCCAAGTCCTTGTCCTCTACCCTACCGAGATGCCATCGATTCTTTAGGCAGCATACCCATCATCGCCGTCGTCCGTGTCCGTGGAGATCCCCCACCCAAGCCGAATCTTTCTCTCCCCTCCACTCAGCCGAATGCACATCGCCGTCGCGTGTTCGAGCCCGCAAACTCCGGCAAATCCAGACCGGTCCGTGACCTACCGGTCGGCAGGGCCCCACATGTCAGAGTAAGAGGGTGTGCGGCTTCGGCTGTCAGAGCAACACGTGGCGAGATAGCTCCTGGTCTGTTGGCTATCATCATCTGGCGACTGGCGTTGCCCCTTGGGCATGTCCCAAGAACCTTCCTTGATCCCGTGGCCATCATCATTTGGCCCCTTCCGTCTCCTTCTCTCAGTGTGTCTCTATAAAACAAGCTACCCCTGCAACAACCCTGCTCACGTCTCAAAACAAACTAGACAGAGAGAGCAGAAAGAGTTTATAGAGAAGAAGAGGGCTGGGAGCACCGATTCATCAACCCTAAAGCCATGGATAGAGTTGCATCAAGCCGTGTCAGCCTCCTAGCACAGAGGTCAGCCTCCTAGCACAAATCTTTATATCGATGTTGTTAAATATAGAAGATCATCTCTATAGATAGTAGGGTATTATCCTATACTTAGAGTCCACATATCCTACGATTCAGGGAGTTGTGCCTTCCTTATTTGTTGTCACGGTTGGTAGGATCCTGGTGATTGCCTTTTGTACGCCAACACAATATCTATACAAAGCACATGTCAGCCTCCCTGTAGAGCACGGCAATTCATCTAACTTACATGGTATCAGAGCCAAGGTTTCTTTTTCTTGATGTCTACTATCTATTCTTCCTCCACCACCCCTACCACCACGCCATCTCTGTCCATGGCCACGAGCTTTGCCCCCGTATCAATCCACCATGCCGTCACCATCAAACTCACGAAGAAGAATTACCTTCTCTGGCGTGCGCAACTTCTACCGTACCTTCGGAGCACCAACCTCATGGGGTACCTAGATGGTTCCCTCCATACGCCGGCCACACAAGTACCCTCTTCCACGGTCGCTGGTGCCGAACTTGTTTCTAATCCGGCGTATACTGTGTGGTACAATCAGGACCAACAGGTCCTCAGCGGCCTTCTCTCCTCCATGGGCGAGAAGGTCCTTCGCGACGTCGCCGAGGCCACATCTTCAAAAGAGGCATGGGACACGATCAAGTGGATGTTCTCTTCCTCCACTAGGGCTCGCACGGTTCAGATCCGTGTAGAGCTCACTAATGCGAAGAAGCTTGACTTGTCAGCTGCTGATTACTTCGCCAAGATCAAGAATTTGGCCGCCGCGATGGCGGCTGCAGACAAGGCACTCACCGATGATGAGGTTATCACGTATTTACTTGCCGGTCTTCCTTCTGATTATGATGCTTTCGTCACATCGATCACTACCAAGAGTGAAACCCTCACCCTCGATGATGTCTATGCGCACCTGATGGCGTATGAGGCACGTCAACTCAAGCACCAATCTGAGTTGCAGGCAGTATATGGTTCTTCAGCCAATTATGCTGGACGTGGCGGCGCTTCACGTGGACGTGGTCGAGGGGACCGTGGCAGGGGCCGCTTCAACTTCAGGGGGGGGGCTCCTCGCCGCGTCCTAATGACCAGCGTGGTGATCGGCGCAACAACAACAATCACCCTCAATGCCAAATCTGTGGAAAAGTGGGGCATACGGCTCTGAAGTGCTGGCATCGCATGGATGAGTCGTACCAGGAAGATCCTCCTTCAGCATCTATGGCTGCCACCTCATCCTACAAGATTGATCCCAATTGATACAATGACACTGGTGCCACAGATCACATCACCAGTGACCTCGACCGCCTAGCGGTTCGTGAGCGTTACAATGGTGGCAAACATGTCCAAGTTGGCAATAGCACAGGTTTTAGGATTGTGCATATTGGTCATTCTTCTATTAATACTGCTGCTCGTCCACTTGTATTACGCGATATATTGCATGTTCCTGAAATTTCTAAACATCTTCTTTCCGTTCATAAATTTTCTCGTGACAATAATGTATTTTTTGAATTCCATCCTTGGCATTTTTCTATAAAGGATCGAACGTCGAGGAGAAGCCTTCTGGACGGGCGGTGTGAGTCTTGCCTATACCCCCTTACGCCATCTGATATTGAAGTCCTCAAGCAAGCTCTAATAAGTCGGGGTACAAGTCGTGCTCAGTGGCATGCATGGCTTGGCCACCCCTCTCTTCAAGTCGTTCAGTCTATTTTGCGTCTTAATAATATCTCATGTTCTAGTGAGTCTCCTTTACCAGTTTGTAGTGCATGTCAACTAGCCAAAAGTCAGCAACTCCCATATACCAGTTCCATTCATCGTTCTTCGTCTCCTTTAGAGATGATTTTTTCTGATGTCTGGGGACCGGCACCCTCCTCTGTTGGTGGTTTTAAGTATTACATTAGCTTTATTGATGATTTCAGCAAGTTTTCTTGGATCTATTTGATGCGTGATCGCACTGAGGCCCCTCGTATCTTTTTGTAGTTTCAATCGCATGTCGAACGTCTTCTCGACACCAAAATTTAGTGTGTTCAATCTGATTGGGGAGGCGAATATCAGAAAATCCACAACACTTTCTTCCGCTCCATGGGCATTTCACATCGTGTTTCTTGCCCTCACACCCATCAACAGAATGGTTCTGCCGAACGAAAACATCGCCACATCGTAGAACTGGTTTGGCTCTTCTCGCCCATGCCTCCATGCCCATTAAATTTTGGGATGAAGCCTTCCTAACTGCCACATATCTCATTAATCGCCTACCCACGCGTGTCATCGACAACAAATCCCCCATAGAACGCCTTTTTAATAGCGCTCCTAATTACTCGCTATTGAAAGTTTTTGGTTGCTACTGCTGGCCTAATCTTCGTCCTTATAACAAACAAAAATTGTCCTTTAGATCCAAAGAATGCGTTTTTCTACGGTATAGTTCAATACATAAAGGATACATGTGTCTTGATCTAGATTCTGGTCGTGTCTATATTTCCAGAGATGTCATTTTTGACGAGAGTATTTTCCCTTCTCCAAACCTATCTTGTGTCCATCACAATCCGAGTCATCCTCCCCTGATGTTACTAATTTACACGCTTTGCAATTGGGTAGCAGCAATATTAATTTTAATCATGATCATATGCATTTTCCTGCTAACTCTGTGGATGCAGAAGATTCGGTGGAACCAAATCCTACTCCGGGATTGGTGGCTGGTGCAATGGACGCACCAACCTCTCATGCGCACTTACCTCCTTTGGAGTCAGCGCCGGTCGGTGACGTTCCCTTGCCATCTATACTGTCCAGTGCCGATCGGCCTGGTGGGACCTTGTTGTCGCCAGCACGGGCCGCTCCTACCTCGCGGGCGTCCTCTGAGGGGCCCACGGTATTCCCCACCCTCGGAAACGCGTCGTCCACCCCAGCTACATCTCCTGCGCTGGATGATTTGCTCGACCAGGACTCTAGCGCACCGGTCACTTCAACTGAGAAGGGACTCATGTTGTCTTCTCCTGATTCGGTGAGTACTACTCAAGTGCCTGAGCCCCAAGCTGCTGCTCCACATGATGATGAGGCATTACATGATGGTCCTGTTGCTCATCCGTATGGTACCCGTCTCTGAAATAATATTCGGAAATTGAAGGTGCGCACTGATGGTACTGTTACGTATTCTATGGTTTGGGCTACCAGTGCCGAGCCTTCTTCTCATGTGGAGGCTATGAAAAATCCACTTTGGCGACAAGCTATGGTTGATGAATTTCATGCTCTCATCAAGAATAAAACATAGCACCTTGTTCCACCTCGTCCTAAGCTTAATATTATTGACTGCAAGTGGGTTTTCCGACTGAAGCAAAAACCGAATGGTTCTATTGATCACTACAAAGCTCGACTCGTTGCAAAAGGTTTCAAACAACAATATGGGGTCGATTATGATAATACTTTCAGTCCAGTTGTGAAGCATACCACCATTCGAATTTTATTATCTCTTGCAGCCACACGTGGTTGGAATATTCGCCAGATTGACATTCAGAACGCCTTTTTACATGGTTTTCTAAATGAAGATGTTTATATGCGCCAGCCTCCCGGGTTTGCTGAATCCAAGTATCCTAATTTTGTCTGTAAACTTGACGAAGCTCTTTATGGTTTGAAACAAACCCCGCGTGCATGGTTTTCTGGTCTTAGTACTAAACTTCTTCAACTTGGGTTCATTGCATCTAAGGCTGATGTCTCTTTATTTATTTTTAACCAATCTGGTATTCAGATGTATATGCTCATCTATGTTGATGATATCATTATTATCAGCTCTTCATCAAAGGCGATCAAGCGATTATTGGATCAGCTCCGTGAAGATTTTAGCGTCAAGGATCTGGGCGCACTCAACTATTTCTTAGGCATAGAGGTGCGACACACCCCTCAAGGATTAATTATGACCCAACAGAAGTATACTCGTGATCTACTCACTCGGACAAACATGCTTGCATCCAAAGGAATGACTACACCGATGTCTGCACATGATAAACTGGTTCGTAATGATGGCACTCCCTTATCTCGTGAAGATTCTACCAGATATCGCAGTGTTGTTGGAGTTCTTCAGTATTTATCTTTGACACGTCCGGATATTTCTTTTTCTGTAAATCGTGTATGTCAGTTTATGTCTCAACCGACAACAACTCATTGGGTTGTGGTTAAGCGAATTCTTTGTTATCTTAATGATACACTTCAGATGGGGTTGTGCTTCACTAAATTTGGCACCCTGTTGCTTAGTGCCTTTTCTGATGCCGACTGGGCCGGTGATTCTGATGATCGTCGCAGCACTGGTGGCTATGCCATATTTTTCGGAGGCAATCTTGTTTCATGGAGTGCTCGTAAACAACCGACTGTATCTCGTTCCAGTACTGAGGCGGAATATAAAGTTGTTGCTGACGCTACTACTGAACTGATTTGGATACAAGTTTTATTAACGGAATTGGGTATATCACTGCCTCGACCACCCAGTCTTTGGTGTGATAATATTGGTGCCACGTATCTGTGTGCTAATCCGGTTTTTCATCGTCGCATGAAACATGTTGAGGTGAATTATCATTTTGTACGGGAACGAGTTTCTCGTCGGCAACTTGATGTGCGCCCTATTTCTTTCGGTGACCAGTTGGCTGATGTGATGACAAAGCCTTTACCATTACCGTCATTCAGCAGGATTCGGAACAATCTGAACTTAGTCCATATTGAGAGAGGTGTTAAATATGGAAGATCATCTCTATAGATAGTAGGGTATTATCCTATACTTAGAGTCCACATATCCTATGATTCAAGGAGCTGTGCTTTCCTTATTTATTATCACGGTTAGTAGGATCCTAGTTATTGCCTCTTGTACGTCAATACAATATATATATAAAGCACAAGCCGGACACGGCAATTCATCTAACTTAGAGATGTGTATGGTATGACGCGAACCTCAATTTGGTCTGCCTTGCTTTGTTTGTCCTGACGATGTCTTTGCTGATGTGATGACGATTGAGCAGGAGGGGCTACTCTGTGGCCGCGGCCATGGTCAAGGGAGCTGGGCGCAGGGCAGAGGACAAGGTGGCCAAGCGGGTGACTGGCAAGAAGGACGTAAACACCGCGGCGGCCGCCAGCGAGGAGAAAACGGCGTGGGTGCCGGACCCGGTGACCGGGTACTACCGGCCGGCCGGCGGCGCCATGGAGGTCGACGCGGCGGAGCTGCGCGCGAAGGTGTTGGCGAAGGCCGCCAACTAAATGATTGGCCGTTCGAGCGTGCTCCGTCTGCTTCACGATTCGTGCTCCTTGGTCGCTAGGCAAGAAGGCCACGGTGGTCGTGTGTACCTTTGACGCCGCACATCATATAGCTGCATCTTTGTTCCCGAGCCGTGCTGGCTTCTTCGTGATGTTTTCGTGGTATAGGAATCACATCAAGGGGTTATTGCAGCAAACGTGCTTTCTTTTCGTTTTTTGTTTCTGCGGCATTTTCCGAAGTTAAAAAATGTGAGGAATACTAAGAACAATAAACGTAATCATTGGAAGATATCCAAGGACGACAGTTCCAACCGAATTGTTTTACGTAAAACAGTTCCAAACCAGATTATATGGTCAGTAACGGACAGAGGCCAGAGCACTATGAGATGACGAAGTAAAAAATATGTACTTCTGAGCTGAAACTGTAAAATTCAGTGGCCAGGTGCGCGTGCCTTGCTACCTCAGAAAAAAAATACTCCTCATTAATCCGGGTATTAATGTCTTCTGACTAATCTTACTAAACATAGATACAGAGATTCCCAGATTTGTCTGATAAGCCACATGATGGACTGACGAAGTTTGGGCCAAACTCTGCCGTGGCCCGATGAAGCGGGCTGGGCTGAATCAGGGGTCTGGTTTCAGAATGTGTAATATATTGGACCTAAATACCAAGCTCTGGATTTTTTTTATTTTTAGCACTGTACGTAATGTATTTAATATTAATGACATCTAAATTTTTTTTAGAAGTAACCAACCAGTCGTCCACAGCATGGACGATTTGTCCATGTGGACATCCTGTCGTCCACGCTGTGGACGACACCGGCCCACGTGGCAGCCACGTCGGCCCAACGATCATGGGACCGTTGGACAGGATGTTCTATATAACACAGCCGCCGCGGGGGCTTCTCCCCACACCCGATCAACCAAACAAAAAAGAAGAAGAGAGGAGAGGAGCAAAGAGGAGAAGAGGAAGAGGAAGAGAAGAAAAAAGAAGAAAAGAGAAGAAAAAAGAAAAGAAAAAAGAAAAAAGAAAAGAAAGAAAAGAAAGAAAAGGTATAATCTTTTAAATATAATTATGATTTTGAAATTACTTATATTAGCAATGTAGATAATTTAGATTTAAATATTAGTTTAAACGTAGTTTAGTTTTTATTTATGTTTTAGTGTTTAATTTAGTTTTTATTTAGTATTAGGATTTAGTTAGTTTGAAATCTAGATTTTAGATTAGTTTAAATATTAGTTTATGTTAGTTTTAAATATTTTTTAAGATCTAGTTTCGGACTTTTAGTTTTAGTCTAGTTTAGTTTCTATTTAGGATTTTAGGTTAGTTTGAATTTATGTTTAGGTTAGTTTAACTTTTTAATAACTTTATCTTATTTTGATTAGGTTTAGTTTTGGACGGTTAGGTTAAGTTTAGTAATAATTTTGGATTTTAAGTTAGTTTCGGCCTTCTATGTTAAAATTTAGTTTCAAAATTTTGGATTTTAGTTTTAGATTTATGTTAAGTTTAGTTATAATTTTGGATTTTAGGTTTAGTTTGATTTGAATTTAAGAATTTTGGTTAGTTTAAATTTATGTTTAGTCTGTTTTAAATATAGTTTTATGTTAATTTATTAAACATCAGTTTTTAGTTTCTGTATTTATATTTCTATAATAGTACATATCAATTTTTAACATAATTTATATTATATTATGCGTATTTGAATTTTTGTTACCATTATTTTTGCAATTATTAAATTGCGTATATACGTATGCTAGGTATGTCGAATAAAGTAGAATTTCAGATATTTTATAAATATGGACAAATTAAATATAATTCGAGTGGAGTAGATCTATCAGGACTCACTTTTATAAATCGGGGAATACCTAGTCCAACGGAACGAACATTTATAGGTGTATATAGATAGTTGTTAAAAGTTTTTAAACTCAGTGAGGATGAATATAAGTTGAAGATAAACGGAGTTATCAGCGGTTCATGTGAGGACCATTTTTTGGGAACTACTGCTGCTAAAGGGAACACCTGTGTGGCGTGCTTATGTTGCAATGGCTCTGCAATATGGGTGGCCTCTAATACTTCTGATTCGGGTTAAATCCAAGTAAGTAGTCGACAGGACGAAAATGATGACGAGAAAGATAATGATGGGGGTGATGTCGAAGACGATAATTATAATAAATTGACACATACTATTGTTACTGAGTCAACTGGTCAAGCATATGAAGGTGAGCATATAGAACATATAGTTCAGCAGATGGTTGTTGATGATAGGGATTATAGTAATGTTCCTGAATACGATTCATCTGACGAGGAAGATCAACTTCTTTTCCCTGCTGATTGGAGTCATCCAAATTTTGAAAACCTAAGAGTCACTGAAGGGTATCATTTGCCGTTGGATCACCACTACAATACAATAACAACGGGGTCTCTTTTCAAAAATAAAGAAGCATTGTAAGATGTTGTTAAATAATGGTCGCTTTCAGTGAAAAGATCATTTAAGGTTTATCGATACACTAAGAAACTTTATGATGTCGGATGCTTATCAACCAGTTGTTCGTTTCGTATTCGCGGATATGCAGAGAAAAGGAGTGGCCTTTGGAAGTGTTCTATTGTGATTGATCATGCGTGCGAGTTGCAACATCTTAAGAAATGCAATACTGCTCTTACATCGTAGTTTGTTGTAAATCACATGTTTGCTCGTGTGGTTGATAATATTTCTTTTGAGCCTAAATCTATTATCAACACAATTGAGCAAGCTTTTAAGTATACAATAAGCTACTCCAAAGTTTGGAAGGCGAAACAGAAAGTTATTGAGCCAAGATTTGGTACTTATGAAACATCTTATAATGATCTTCCAAAGTTAGTTCATACTATCAAAAGTTGGAATATTGATACAGTTGTTGATATCGTGGATGTTCCAAACCCCCAACATCCTAGAAAACTAATTCTTCACCGTGCATTCTTTTCACTAGGTCAATGCATAAACGTATTTCGATATTGTAGACCCATTCTGTGTATGGATGGTATGTTCCTAACCGGAAAGTATAAAGGTCAAATTCTAATAGCTATTAGAGTTGATGGCGATAATCAAATTTTACCCGTGGCCTTTGCATTTGTGTAGAGTGAAAATGCTGGCAGTTGCTACTGGTTTCTGAAAGTGTTAGAGTTAATGTAGTGCAAGGCCAAGAAAATTTATGTGTCATACACGACTGTCACGCTGGTTTGTTGAAGGCAATAACGGATATCAAATATGGCTGCGCAGAGAGAGCTCGCCCACCGGTTTGGCCGAATATAGAATCAAGGTGGTGTATGAGGCACTTGGGTGCAAATTTTTACAGTCACTTCAAGAACAAACAACTCATGAACATGTTTAAGCGTCTATGTAGTCAGAATCAAGAGAGGAAGTTCAATGCTTTGTGGCGCCGTCTTGATGAGCTCACAAATAAACAAACCGAGGAGGTACTTCGACGGGATAGTAATGAAGGCACCTCTGAACCACTCTCCACCGTTCCTTCAACCGAACATACTATATCTCATATGGTTGTATCATCTATCAGATATTTCTCACATTGGATTCATAATGAGTCAAAAGAGAAATGATCGTTGTTATATTACACACACGGTGCTAGGTACGAAATTATGACAACTAATTTAGCCGAGGTATGTAATTATTTGTTATACTTTTAATTTTTCTTAACATTAGTAGTATTACAAATTAATGCAAGTTTCGTATAGTTCTACAATTTTGTCCTACGTGGGTCAAGAGTTTTACCACTGGTTGTTATTGTTGAAGGAATCTTGAATGGAACGATGAAGTACTTTCATGAGCGTTTTGCAAAAGATTCTCTATTGATGGTTGATCCTAATTTAGTCTTCTCAAAATTTGTTTGTGACTACATGGACGAGAAGATTAAAAAGGCTCACTTGCATAGTGTCAAACAAACTAGAACTTTGCATAACAGGTTTGAGATCATATGCAGAGACAGAGGCAGACGTTGTGCCACAAGTGAACGGACTGTGCATGAGTGTGTTCTTCGTGAGAACTCTGCCATATATGCATGTATGAAGCCAAAGCTCCTTCGTAGACCTTGTTCTCATGTCATTGCTGCCTGCAGTCGGAGTCAATTATCTCCAACTATATATGTGTCACAATACTTTATCAAAGAGACTTTGCACATAACCTGGCATGCAGAGATATTTGGTTACCGGATTTTTGGTGCATTCACCAACGATCCTGGACCAGAATTCGAAAGAGGCTCTGATCATCTGAGGTTGAAGCAGACTCGTGGCTAACGTAAAACTCAACGTATCAAAAATGATATGGACGAGTGCTCATCGTCACAGCAAGTGAGATGTAGCAACTGTAACCAAGTTGGCCATAGTTACAAGAATTGCGTTCGGCGTAATGTTCCGGGAGCAGCAGAAGCGGGACCTTCAGGAAATCCGTATGACGGGAGGCGTCCTCGTGGTCATCGCTCATGACGGGATGATCAATGATCTTGTTTGTATTACGGATTTTGTTGTTTAAGAACAATATCATTGGTTAAGACTTTACATAAGTTCATAATGACTAAAAATTTAATATATATTTACATAAGTTCATAATGACTAACAATTTAATATATTTTAAACCTGCAGCCATGGCTGCAAGTGACAGTGACACTTACGAGCTCTTGGACGCTCAGTTCGATGCTCGACACCGCTCATACTTGAGCAGTGTTCAAGGAGTCGAACTTACCACGTTGCAGGCGAGGGTGCCGAAGACGCTGTTACACATGGACGATAGGTGGATTGAGAGGTACGAATGTTTTTAATTAAATAGTTTAAATATTGTTAGATTGTTTGGTAGTAATTTGATATCGTGTATTGCAGGTTGAGTGCAGCGGAGCTCCTACCACTGTGTAGGATGTTGGAGCCTCAGGTAATGGAATGTCTAAAGAAAAGTCCACGCGACTAACCTACGACCGTTCCCTACTTACTGCATTGGTCGACCGATGGAGACCGGAGATACACACTTTCCGCAGGCCTTGTGGGGAGATGACAGTCACGCTCCAGGATGTGTCGTACCTATTAGGGCTTCCGCTTGCAGGGCAGGCCATTTGTAGGCCAGACTTCTCGGACGGATGGCGTGAGTGTAGGGGCCTAAGTTTTTGGCACATATTCAAAGTGTTCATCACCACACACACCCTCTTCATTTGAAGAGACTTGATGAACACATTTGAAGAGCAAGAAACCACCATCAACATGCTCATTAGAGAATAAACTCACAAAATGCAAAAGTGGCATTTCCCACATGCATCATCTAGGGGCTGAGCATATGAAAAACTCCAACACCTTGCTAGGAAGGCTCATGCCAAAATTCACCCAAGTCCAAAACCTTTTGAGGTCTTTTTGGGTATAACTAGAAAGAGGGTGGTTTGAACTCAAATTCAAATTCAAACTGTTTCCATCCCATGAATTCAAAAGTGGGAGGCATATTCTTGCTCAACACATTTTTGTGAGCTCACCCACCAATTTTCACTCCATTTGGAGTTGATCTTGACATGAGCTAAGTTTAGCAAATTCAAAACTTTATTTGAATTTCAAACTGCATATGTGCTGAAATTTAGTCAAACAAAACCCAATTTGAATTCTCTTCAATTCAAATGGCCCAGGGGTAGATAATTCAAATGACCAAGGTTAATTGGGTCTCTACTGTTTAGAGCAATGGGGAAAATTTAATTTCAGAGGTTAAACCCCGAGTGGGACCCACATGTCAGCCTCTATAGCAAATTCAACCAACTGAAGATTCAACACTCAATTTCTCGGGCTTCATCCGAGGGCGCCACCGAGCTGGTCGCCGGGACAGCTCCTGCTCGGGCTGGCCGCGTCGACCGACGTCGCCCCTGCCTTCTTATCCCCGAGCCCGAGCCGGCGAGAGAGGCATTCGGCTGTTTCTCTGCTCCCTCGCGCAAGAAACACAGCTCTCGCCGCCGCTCTCTCGGTTGATCGGAAAAGCCCATGATCACAGCCGCTCCACTCCCTCCAAGCTGCAAAACGGTACGAGAGGATCTCCTTCTCCTTCCCCGTTGCTGGAAATTGGCTGAACTCGGTTAATCTCGCCCCTACCGAGGGTTCCTTTCGGTGACCTAAATCCGCCGCACTTCTGGCTCCCGTGGACAGCCCAAATGGGAGGGTGTTACACCCAAGCTAAGGTGTCCTCGGACGCGTTAGAGGCTGGTGCTGCTCACCCCCGAACCATATAGCCCGAGTGTTTGATCACCGGCGACGAATTTCAGTTTTGCCTTTCACTCGGCGCAAACCGACCTTCGGGTGCGCATCCGCCAGATTCTCACCCTATAGTTGTTTAGAGACCCTCAAACTGTTCCTACACGATCTAGACTTAGTGGCGCACAAGTTAGCTTCACAACACCTAGCATGAGAACCTCTGTACATGGCGTATTTCGAAGCTTGCCGACGGCGGCTTATGCGGGAAGCATCGGGCGCACGGTGAGAGCCTACTTAAGACCTCTCCCAAGCTGCTTCGAGCCCATGCCGAGCTTCCCTAGGGACCACTGATGCTCTCCGGCCTTTTGCTCGATCGGTTGGGGTGCTAGGAAGGCCGGCCGACACGGCCGAAGTTCTTCCGAAGCCACAGCTCGTTGCCGACTATGTGCCGGTGATTTTCATGACGAGCTGCGCCCAGCATCGTGTTCCCCAGATGGATTTATGCAGAGGCAGCCAAAATCATAGAGTTTGGCGCACGACAGAGGTCACCGGCGAGCTCTCCAGCGAGGGGTCGCGGCGGCCGAGCGCGGGAGGCCGGAGGTAGACGAAGCCCCAGGTCCCATGCGTCAGCGGCAGATATTTTAAAACCAGGATTCGCTGTGGCACCGGATCAGATGCGACAGCGCGCGAAAGATGCTGTAGCCCCGTGTGTCGACTGCTGAGAAGTTGACACGTAGCCCCGATCCCACACGCAGCGGTTTAAACTTTTTCCCGATTTTCAGATTTAGTTCAAACTTCAAACCCTCATAACTTTGGATAGGAAACTCCAAATCAAGTGAACCAAATTTTGTTGGATTCAGCTCTCTTAGTACTTTCTAGAAAGACAAGTTTCACTTCATGAAAATCCTTATTTCTCCAGAATTAATTCTTCAAATTCAAACTGGTTATAATTTTAACTGGAGAACCCTATAGAGGAAAATTCTGAAATTTTGCCAGGATTTTCAAAAAAATATCCTTTAGCTACCATAAAAATTTCAGATCCATTTGAGCTCTTTTGATCCACCTAATTGGGTGATTAATGAAATTGTTCCAGAGAAAATAGAAAATGTCCAGAAACATTTTCAGAATTTCTCTGAAATTGTTTAGCTCATATCTTTAGCTAGGAACCTTCAAATTAAGTGAGACCAACTCCATTAGAACCCTCTGAAAATCTAGTTTTCATAAAGTCATGGCTTGCTCCATGAAAATCCCTAGAACACCCTAAGAGCTCCAAATAAGGTCAAGGACATAATTTTTTGTGGAGAGCTCAAATGAGTTTTGCTACAAATAAAACTTGGCCAAGTCTCTGTTTAGGTTGTATCCAAACCCCAGCAAAAATTTCAGAGTGATTGGGTCTGTCTAGTAAGACTTATAGTCTTCACAAGTTTAAATTTAATTCAAATGCATTTAAATTAATACATATACATGTTATCTCATTGTAGTCGTTAAGGTTGAGGAGGAACCCAAAGTATTAGACTTCGTCACTCCGGAAGAGCAGCTAGCCTACGACCAAGAGCAGCAAGGCAAGCTCCGGTTTGCATTAACTTTTTTTTAATAAATTTTTATTGTTTTGAAGAACTTACTTTGAGCACCACTTACTTCTTGCATTAGAGTTTTGTTTGAAACCCAATTGCATAGCCAAGAAAACCATGGGTTGGGATTAGGATTGAAAACTCCGTTTAGCTACTGAAATGCTAAGATAGTGTAGGATTCGGTACAAGTCGAGTAGTTGGAACTACTCGCGAGGATAGGCTAGAGGCACTCGACTCGGGTAAAAATAGCAAATGAAACACAAGGCGAGAAAAATGAGACCGAGCGGAGAGTAAGGGCAGCAGGACTTTGGGGCCTGGGTGCTATAGCTCCGCTTGTGTCGATTGAGGACCGAGCCGTGTGCGGGCCTGTTGAACAAGCTAGAACAATACCGAAGACCTACCGGCTATATGGGAACCGGGAAACCGATGTAACTCGGGTAGCTGAGTGTTGAGGCATAGCTGGTCGTTCAAAGGGTAGGTTGAGAGCTCGAGGTGTAAATTGGCTGGCGGCACTGTGGATGCGCGTGCAGAGACCTCTTGCTCGGGACGATTGGACCGGTTCAACATTTGGCTGACGGGTGAAAGGTGGTTGCGTACGACTTCTATGATGGTTGCTGTAGGCAAAATCGAGTACGGGCGTACGTGACGGGTTATTCAGGTAACCCTGCAGGTGTAAATCGATTATAATCGCCGTCCCTCACGGTCAGTGAGTACCACTTATTCACTGTATCGTGACTTAGAAAAAACAGGCTAGATACATGTTAAAAGTTTGCTGATTTGAAAGTTATACTCTGTTTGTTAATGCCTTGTGTAGCTTAGAGCTAATTAAAGTTCTTTTCAACTTTGGGCAAAGTACATGAGAGAAATGTGTTTCTTGTTTGATTGTGGCTCTCTCATGTGCCTTAGCGTAAGGTTCTCTACAACCTACTGCTAAAATTTGAAAGTAAGGTTCCACTAATTAGGCGAGTCCTTTGCAACTCATTCACCTCATGTAACCTATCAACCTTCATGTAGAAGTTTCATGTATAAGAGAGACGGGTCGGTCTTGCTGAGCCATCGTGCTCACTGCTTGTGTTTGAAGCTTTTGCAGGGTTTTATGAGGAAGGGACTCCCGAGGAGGAGACGGAACCCCAGGAGGGGAACCCCGTCGAATGGGAGTCGTGCACGCCACCGTGTTAGTGTGTGTGCATGCTAGTGGGGACACGTTCACGGGCTGAACGTGAACTCGATGCGTAGTCTACGCCCGTGAGTGTAGACTGAATATATTTTGTTGTTAAAGTGTTCATAAACCTATTTATGTAATAAAACCTTGCTTCCGCTTTGTACCTTTGATGTGTGTTATCCGGTGCTGTGCAATGCAGCACCCCTCAGAGTGATCCTGGCTCGACAAGGCCGATGGGGTCGTGTCAGCGTGGTATCAGAGCTCGCTTGAGGTTTAACGCACTACAAAGGTCATCTTTTCCAAAAATCCAGTGAGGAACGAGTTAGTAGCCCATATAAGGATGTTATTAGTGTATAGAAAGTTGCATACTAACCTATTTTCTTATGTCCGAAAATCGTGCATCTCGGGACGCTTTATGTCTTGGGGGTGCACGTAAGCGCTATCCACCAGTGCGCACAAGCTGAAGGGTGGAGCCCCACGGGTGGCAGGTAACCCGACCCGCTTTCATATCCTCTACGACTCTTCATGTCATTTGGGGTATTCGAGCAACGTCTGTCCCTGGCGTGCTTTGGGCAATTTGGGAGACCCTGTCACGTGGTCAGTAACGTGAACACGTAGCTCAAGGCGTGTTTGGCTTGAGATGACGGCCGGGTGTACGAACTGTATGGATACCGGGCTCGGTGTGCAGCCGAGTCTGACGATTGTTTGAGTTATCTGCAGGTAGTCTGACCATGAAACGGTAGACGTGAAGCATCCGTGTGTGAGTGACGCTTAGTGCCACTGAACTAACGAAGCCGGCTAAGTCCTGTATAGGTTTTTCTTTGTGAGGACGTACTACCGACATGATCTGGTGACGCATCGACGTCACACCCCACTAAATGAACAACTGCATGGTAAAACTTGAAAGTTTTAATCCAGAGCACCAAAACTTGATGTAGCTCCTTCCCATACTCAGGATATTCAAAGTTAACAAGTTTTCAACTTATAAGATACTAAGGACAGAGTCCCCTGTTTTCAGCTGAAATAAGGCTGAAGTTAATCAGAGGCTAGAGGTTGAGTTATTTCGAGTTTGGGGTCATACGATACATTTCTGGAAATCTTTGGAAGAGCTTTACAACTTTTCTGTTGATGTACAGAGGTGTTTCATCCCCTAACAAATCGAAAAATGCAGTAGAGTTGAAACTGTCCAGAAAACAGGGCAGAGCCAACACTCTCTGTAAATTGAGCATAACTTCCTGCATAAAATTCCAAAAATATAAAATGAGGTAGTTATGAAAAGTTTAAGAGATGGGTTACAACTTTGTAACAGAAACTTTTGTCAGATTGGGAGTAGAATTAACTGGAATTCTTGGATCAATTCAGTACCTAAAGCAGGGAGGTGCTGTCCAATTTTCTCCAGAAATTCTATCAACTTCAACATCTCATAACTTATTGAACCAGGACAGATCTTAGGCCAAGAAAATACTTTCTGGAAATCTATTGAAGTTAGCTTTAACTTTGATGTTGAGCTCCAGAATTGTTTTTGACTTTAGCATGGTCTAAATCAGGTTGAAATGGAAACTGGTCAGGGCTGTCATATTGGACAGCAGATCAGCAGTCAAATTTGTTTAAGTTTGAACTATGTTTCCAAGTTTTATGAGTTCAATGGCATGTTTTATGTTATAACTCAAGGGTTTACTGTTCAAATAAATATTTGACATTTCTCAAATATGTTTTTCCAGATGACAGCGGATAGACAGTTGGAGAACGGGTGGGTGGTTTCCCACTGTTCTCACTGCAGCGGCTATCCGGAAGCCTTGAGGCAAATGCTTCAATATTTCGGGTACGACAAGATGCCACAGTTCTTCGCCAAGGAAGAAGGCGAGGAGGGGAACAAGACGTGGACAATACATGTCGAAGTTCCTGCAAAACCCACACCAACCGGTTGGGCGCCGTTCACCGTTACGGTGAGAGGTAGACAGCCGGAGGGGATGTGGCAAGTGGCAGCCCGTGACACCATGTCGCGTTTCTGCCAGCTACATGTGAGAGATATGGAGGGTACTCCATACGCCCTCATTCCGGTGGAGGGATGAGCTAATCATGTGTGGGAAGGGAGGTACATGGAGGTAACAGATCCGGGTTGCCCAAGGTACAGTCCCGCGGAGGCAAACCTCAGTCTCCAATTGAGGGCAGGAAAAGCCGTGATGGACAGCCAAGCTGTTCATACGGATTGTCTTGCTGCAAAGCTCAAGGAGAGCACAAGCCGTTGATACCATTTCGAGAGTGCTCACAGCGCACTCCGCAATGTGCTCCTTCCGACGATAAAGCGACTGAACGAACAACACAATCAGTTGCATCGTCTAAAGAAGGCGAAGAAGAAAAGCCGTGTCGACATCACGGCTTTGCAACAACAGGTGCAGGCTCTGACCCAGCATAACGAGGTCCTTACTCAAGAGCGGGACGATGCTATGAGGAGGGGCAAGGCTGGGAAGAGGACTACAACCAAGCCATGGACGAGGTGCACGCATTGCAGGACCTCGTACCTCCGGTAATGGGCATACCGGTGGTAGGTGCCGTACCCGTGGTCTTGGGTCTTCTGGCAATGGGGGAACCCGAGCCGGAAGAGGAGGTTGTGGACCCAGAGCCACCAGCAGAGGTACCAGAGGAAGACGACCCGCAGGAGGTCGAGTTCTACTCCGAGTCGGGGGTTACTGTTGCCAAGAAGGGCAGCAAGGGTGATGTAACCCAAACTTTTGTAATCGGTGACATGTCGTGTAGACAGTAGTGCATGTATAGGTAGTGACGACACGAGCACGACTTCTCGGAGATCCGAGACTAATGTATCTTGTATAAAGTTTATGCTTTATCAATATATGTGAATGTTGTGCAAATTATTCATGCGTCACTTCAATACCTACGGCTTCATATGGAATTTTTTGTATGACTTGTGCTGATCGCTGCTGTTTTGAATTTCAGGATGACTCGTACTCGTGCCAACCCGGACGTTGGGGGTTCCAGTCAGGGGGGAGAGACCTCCCAACAGCCTCCCGAGGATTCCTCAGGACAGCAGCAGCAGCAGCAGCAACAGCAACAACCGCCACCGCCACCGCCAATGGTTACATTGTCTGACATCGTGGCCGCAATGGCGGGTTCTCATCAGCAGCACACCGAGTTGCTGCAAACCCTTATTGCGAATACGTCTCGACCAGAGAGGCGTCAAGATCGCGAGGAGCGCCAACAAAGCTCCTACTCCGACTTTCTGGCTACTCATCCCCCGGTATTCTCAAGGGCGGATGAACCCCTCGATGCGGAACTGGCTCCACAAGATGGAGATGAAGTTCGGGCTGCTCCAAGTGAGTGAGCAGCGCAGGACTCAGTTCACGGTCCAACAACTCCAGGGATCCGCAAGTGCGTGGTGGGCGAACTATTGTGCTTCGCAGCCCACCGAGCGAGTTATGACCTAGGCGGAATTCCGGACAACCTTCAGGGCCTATCACATACCGCCGGGTCTCATGAAGAGGAAGACGCAGGAGTTCTTACGCCTGCAACAAGGGAGCCGGAACACGCTGGAATACTCCAGGGCCTTCAATGATCTTGCGCTCTATGCTTCGTATCACGCCGATACTGATGAGAAGCGGCGGGATCATTTCTACCAGGGGCTTAACCCGCTCCTAAAGGACAAACTGGCAATGTTCAATTGCGGCAGCCTCAACGATATATTTGATACTGCGATTGTTCAGGAGGACTCCGGAAAGGAGTTAGCAGCGGTGGAAAGGAAGCAAAACGCGCCGCAAAGCAGCGGAGAAGGAGGTGGTCCTTCTCAAAAATACCGGATGGTGAATCGCCCACCATCGGGTCCATGTTGGCAGCCACCGTAGAGGCGATGCCATTCCGCAGTCGGCCATATTCTCCACCGGCATTCAGGCCGGCACTGCCAGTACCACCTCCGCAGCAACAACAACAGCAGGCGATGCCGCGTGCGTATGCACCTCAGCAGCGCATGCCGGGCTTTCGTCCCCCAAGCACCGGTCAAGAAGCAGCCACATGCTACAAATGTGGTCGTCCAGGACACTTCGCCAACAATTGTCCTGAGAGGCAAGGCGGTGGAGTTGCACCGCAACTTCCAGGGAGGAATCAGCCCCGGAACCCCACTAATGCGCGGCGGGCGAACCCTAGGCCCGACACCGTCCACCAACTTGCCATAGAGGACGTGACGGAGGGTGAACCAATCCTTGCGGGTATGTTCCAACTCCACCAGCATCCCGCTATAGTATTATTTGATTCAGGTGCCACGCATAGCTTTATTAGCCAAGCTTTTATTGCTAAATATAGCTTGCAAATACTACCCACCGATAGTCCATACTTGATTTGTTCACTGGGTGGGAAGATTTCAGCAAGCATGATGGTCCTAAAAGCGCCATTATGCTTAGAGGGTAGAGTATACCCTACGTCTCTCATAGTTCTAGAGGGACAAAAGGTCGATGTCATCTTAGGGATGTCGTGGTTAACCCCCCACAGCTCTGTTTTAGACACCGTCCTCCGAATTGTGCACTTGAACTCAGAAGTGCACGAGTGTCATTCCTTATTTCTGGACAGTCCAGAAATAAAACTTCCAAGTGTCTATCAATCCACAACCATCAGATTGGAAGACATTCCAGTGGTCCGAGAGTTCCCTGACGTGTTCCCAGATGATTTACCGAGGATGTCGCCCGACCGAGAGGTGGAGTTCAAGATTGAACTTGCGCTGGGAACCATGCGAATATCCCGAAGGCCGTACAAGATGGCGCCCAAGGAATTGGCTGAACTGAAGACTCAGCTAACGGACCTGCTGGAGAAGGGTTTTATTAGGCCGAGCTCCTCGCCATGGGGCTGTTCGGCATTATTCGTGAAGAAGAAAGACGAGACGTTGCGGCTTTGTGTGGATTATCGTCCACTAAACGCCGTAACCATCAAGAACATGTACCCGTTGCCACGGATCGACATGTTGTTTGATCAGTTGGTCGAAGCAAAGATCTTTTCCAAGATGGACTTAAGATCCGGGTACCACCAGATTAAAATACGGGCTGAGGATATTCCAAAGACAGCTTTCTCAATGAGGTACGGACTTTATGAGTACCTGGTCATGTCCTTCGGCCTCACCAACGCTCCAGCTCACTTCATGTATTTGATGAACTCGGTATTCATGCCGGAGCTGGACAAGTTTGTCGTGGTCTTCATCGACAACATATTGGTATATTCCAAGTCGGAGGAAGAACACAAGAAGCATTTGCGTATAGTCTTGCAACGGCTGCAGGATCACAAGCTATACGCAAAATTCAGCAAGTGCGAGTTCCGGATACCGCAAGTGCCTTTTCTCGAGTATATCATCTCAGCGGAGGGCATCGCTGTAGACCCAAGTAACATCACACAAGTGCTGAATTGGAAGTCCCCGAGGACTGTTCACGAGGTATGGAGTTTCCTCGGACTCGCGAGATATTATCGGAGGTTCATTCCGAACTTTTCGAAGATTGCCAAGCCTATGACAGAGCTGCTGAAGAAGGCTACCAAATATGTTTGAGTCCAGCATGTGAAGCAGCATTCAAGGCTTTAGTGAAGCACCTAACATCAGCACCGGTTTTGGCGCAGCCACACACAACAAAACCGTTCGATGTGTACTGCGATGCATCCGACATTGGGCTCGGATGTGTGCTGATGAAAGACCGAAGGGTGGTCGCGTATGGATCACGGCAGCTCAGAAACCATGAGCGAAATTATCCAACTCATGACTTGGAGCTCGCTTCCGTGGTGCTCGCACTTAAAATGTGGAGGCACTACCTACTCGGTAACCTCGTACATTTATATACCGACCACAAAAGCCTCAAGTACATATTCACTCAGAAGGAGCTGAACATGAGGCAGCGAAGATAATTAGAGTTGATAAAGGATTACGAAATAGAAATCCATTATCATCCCGGCAAGGCAAATGTAGTGGCGGATGCGCTAAGTCGCAAGTCACACGTCAATAATCTGACCATCACACCGTTGGAAGAGAGCGAACCACCACTGCATGTGATTCCACATGGAGCTCTCTACAACTTAGCTTTGATCCCCACCATCCGTGAAGAGATAGCGGCAGCCCAGAAAAATGACAAGGGCATGTCACATTTGCGGAGACGTATAGACAGTGGGGAGCTGAAATGTTTCCGGAAAGACGGAGACGGCGTCCTATGGTTCAAGGAGCGGATCGTCGTACCCCGTTACCCGGAGTTACGGAAGAAAATCTTTGATGAGGCTCACTTGTCAAAGTTTTCTATTCACCCCGGCAGCAACAAAATGTATCAAGAACTCAGAAGCAAGTTTTGGTGGACACGGATGAAGCGGGAGATCGCAAAGTACGTGTCTGAGTGTGATACATGTTGAAGGGTGAAAGCAGATCATATGCGGAAACCGGGACTGCTACAACCACTGGGCGTTCCTGCCTGGAAGTAGGAGGATGTGAGCATGGACTTCATCGTCGGTTTACCCAACACTTCTCAGAAGCATGATTCTGTGTGGGTGATCGTCGACCGGCTCACCAAAGTTGCCCATTTTACCCCGGTCAATACGAACTACAATGCCAAGAAGTATGCTGAACTGTACATCTCACGGATCCTATGTCTATACGGCGTACCCCGCACCATCATATCGGATCGGGGCACTTTATTTGTGTCCCGTTTTTGGGAGCAGCTACATGCTGCGTTGGGGACGAAGCTGATCCGTAGCTCAGCATACCACCCGCAGACGGATAGACAAACCGAGCGGGCAAATCAAATTTTGGAAGATATGCTACGAGCTTGCGCTATCAACCACGGCAAGAATTGGGATGATCACCTGCGGAGGAAAAGGTTCGGCTAATTCAAGCGAACCTAAAAGCCGCCCAATCCCGACAGAAACAATATGCAGACCGGAGAAGACGGCGATTACAGTTCGAAGTTGGAGATCACGTATACCTACATGTGTCTCCAATGAAGGGCGTGAACAGATTCGGGGTGAGGGGAAAGTTGGCACCCCGATTCATCAGTCCATTTCAGATTACAGAAAGATGTGGATCAGTAGCATACCGGCTGAATTTACCAGAAGCACTCTCCGGTGTGCACGATGTATTTCACATCTCCCAGCTGAGGAAGTGTCTCAATCTATCAACTACCATTCAGCTGGAGGATATTGAAGAACTGAAACCGGATCTCACGTATCGGGAGGAACCGTTTCAGATTATAGACGAAAAGGACCGAACCACACACAACTGTACGTTGTGGTTCTACAAAGTTCTATGGAGTAATCACTCCGTGGATGAAGCGACATGGGAGAGCGAAGGATTTCTTCGCGCAAACTACCCCAACTTTTTCACGTCGCATATACGGTAGTTTTCCACCGCCCTCTCTCTCATTTTCGCCTTATAATCTCGGGCCGAGATTCTTTTAAGGGGGAAGGAATGTAAGGGCCTAAGTTTTTGGCACATATTCAAAGTGTTCATCACCACACACAGCCTTCATTTGAAGAGACTTGATGAACACATTTGAAGAGCAAGTAATCACCATCAACATGCTCATTAGAGAATAAACTCACAAAATGCAAAAGTGGCATTTCCCACATGCATCATCTAGGGGCTGAGCATATGAAATACTCCAACACCTTGCTAGGAAGGCTCATGCCAAAATTCACCCAAGTCCAAAACCTTTTGAGGTCTTTTTGGGTATAACTAGAAAGAGGGTGGTTTGAACTCAAATTCAAATTCAAACGGTTTCCATCCCATGAATTCAAAAGTGGGAGGCATATTCTTGCTCAGCACATTTTTGTGAGCTCACCCACCAATTTTCACTCCATTTGGAGTTGATCTTGACATGAGCTAAGTTTAGCAAATTCAAAACTTTATTTGAATTTCAAACTGCATATGTGCTGAAATTTAGTTAAACAAAACCCAATTTGAATTCTCTCCAATTCAAATGGCCCAGGGATAGATAATTCAAATGACCAAGGTTAATTGGGTCTTTACTGTTTAGAGCAGTGGGGAAAACTTAATTTCAGAGGTTAAACCCCAGGTGGGACCTACATGTCAGCCTCTATAGCAAATTCAACCGACTGAAGATTCAACACTCGGTTTCTCGGGCTTCATCCGAGGGCACCACCGAGCTGGTCGCCGGGACAGCTCCTGCTCGGGCTGTCCGCGTCGACCGACATCGCCCCTGCCTTCTTATCCCCGAGCCTGAGCCGGCGAGAGAGGCATTTGGCTGTTTCTCTGCTCCCTCGCGCAAGAAACACAGCTCTCGCCGCCGCTCTCTCAGTTGATCGGAAAAGCCCGTGATCACAGCCGCTCCACTCCATCCAAGCTGCAAAACGGTACGAGAGGATCTCCTTCTCCTTCCCTGTTGCTGGAAATTGTCTGAACTCGGTTAATCTCGCCCCTACCGAGGGTTCCTTTCGGTGACCTAAGTCCGCCGCACTTCGGGCTCCCGTGGACAGCCCAAACGGGAGGGTGATACGCCCAAGCTAAGGTGTCCTCGGACGCGTTAGAGGCTGGTGCTTCTCACCCCCGAACCACAGCCCGAGTGTTTGATCACCGGCGACGAATTTCAGTTTTCCCTTTCACTCGGTGCGGACCGACCTTCGGGTGTGCATCCGCCAAATTCTCACCCTATAGTTGTTTAGAGACCCTCAAACTGTTCCTACACGATCTAGGCTTAGTGGCGCACAAGTTAGCTTCACAACACCTAGCATGAGAACCTCTGTACATGGTGTATTTCGAAGCTTGCCAACGGCGGCTTATGCGGGAAGCATCGGGCGCACTGTGAGAGCCTACTTAGGACCTCTCTCGAGCTGCTTCGAGCCCATGCCGAGCTTACCTAGGGACCACTGATGCTCTCTGGCCTTTTGCTGGATCAGTTGGGGTGCTAGGAAGGCTGGCCGATACGGCCGAAGTTCTTCCGAAGCCGCCGCTCGTCGCCCGACTATGTGCCGGTGATTTTCATGACGAGCTGAGCCCAGCATCGTGTTCCCCGGATGGATTTAGGCAGAGGCGGCTAAAATCATAGAGTTTGGCACACGACAGAGGCCACCGGCGAGCTCTCCGGCGAGGGGTCGCGGCGGCCGAGCGCGGGAGGCCAGAGGTAGACGAAGCTCCCGGTCCCACGCGTCAGCGGCAGATATTTTAAAACCAGGATTTGCTGTGGCACCGGATCGGGTTCCTCTGGACATGAAATATGCTGTAGCCCCGTGTGTCGACCGCTGAGAAGTTGACACGTAGCCCCGGTCCCACGCGCAGCGGTTTATACTTTTTCCCGATTTTCAGATTTAGTTCAAACTTCAAACCCACATAACTTTGGCTAGGAAACTCCAAATTGAGTGAACCAAATTTTGTTGGATTCAGCTCTCTGAGTACTTTCCAGCAAGACAAGTTTCACTTCATGAAAATCCTTATTTCTCCAGAATTAATTCTACAAAGTTCAAACTGGTTAGAATCTTAATTGGAGAACCCTTTAGAGGAAAATTCTGAAATTTTGCCAGGATGTTCACCGAAATATCCCTGAGCTACCATAAAAATTTCAGATCCATTTGAGCTCATTTGATCCACCTAATGGGGTGATTAATGAAACTGTTCCAGAGAAAATAGAAAATGTCCAGAAATATTTTCAGAATTTCTCTGAAATTGTTTAGCTCATATCTTTAGCTAGGAACCTTCAAATTAAGTGAGACCAACTCCATTAGAACCCTCTGAAAATCTAGTTTTCAGAAAGTCATGGCTTTCTCATGAAAATCCCTAGAACACCCTAAGAGCTCCAAATAAGATCAAGTACATAATTATTTGTGGAGAGCTCAAGTGAGCTTTGCTGCAAATAAAACTTGGCCAAGTCTCTGTTCAGGTTGTATCCAAACCCCAGTAAAAATTTCAGAGTCATTGGGTATGTCTAGTAAGACTTATAGTCTTCACAAGTTTAAATTCAATTCAAATGCATTTAAATTAATACATATACATGTTATCTCATTGTAGTCGCTAAGGTTGAGGAGGAACCCGAAGTCTTAGACTTCTTCACTCCGGAAGAGCAGCTAGCCTATGACCAAGAGCAACAAGGCAGGCTCTGGTTTGCATTAACTTTTTTTATAAATTTTTATTGTTTTGAAGAACTTACTTTGAGCACCACTTACTTCTTGCATTAGAGTCTTGTTTGAAACCCAATTGCATAGCCAAGAAAACCATGGGTTGGGATTAGGATTGAAAACCCTGTTTAGCTACTGCAATGCTAAGATGGTGTAGGATTCGGTGCAAGTCGAGTAGTTGGAACTACTCGCGAGGATAGGCTAGAGGCACTCGACTCGGGTAAAGATAGCAAATGAAACACATGGCGAGAAAAATGAGACCGAGCGGAGAGTAAGGGCAGCAGGACTTTGGGGTCTGGGTGCTATAGCTCCGCTTGTGTCGATTAAGGACCGAGCCGTGTGCATGCCTGTTGAACAAGCTAGAACAGTACCGAAGACCTACCGGCTATATGGAAACCGGGAAACCGATGTAACTCGGGTAGCTGAGTATTGAGGCATAGCTGGTCGTTCAGAGGGTAGGTTGAGAGCTCGAGGTGTAAATCGGCTGGTGGCACTGTGGATTCGTGCGCAGAGACCTCTTGCTCGGGACGATTGGACCGGTTCAACATTTGGTTGACGAGTGAAAGGTGGTTGCGTACGACGTACGTGATGGTTGCTGTAGGCAACATCGAGTACAGGCGTATGTGACGGGTTATTCGGGTAACCCTGCAGGTGTAAATCAATTATAATCACCGTCCCACGCGGTCAGTGAGTACCACTTGTTCACTGTACTGTGACGTAGAAAGAACAGGCTAGATACATGTTAAAAGTTTGCTGATTTGAAAGTTATACTCCGTTTGTTAATGCCTTGTGTAGCTTAGAGCTAATTAAAGTTCTTTTCAACTTTGGGCAAAGTACATGAGAGAAATGTGTTTCTTGTTTGTGGCTCTCTCATGTGCCTTAGCGTAAGGTTCTCTACAACCTGCTGCTAAAATTTGAAAGTAAGGTTCCACTAATTAGGCGAGTCCTTTGCAACTCAATTCACCTCATGTAACCTATCAACCTTCATGTAGAAATTTCATGTATAGGAGAGACGGGTCGGTCTTGCTGAGCCATCGTGCTCACTGCTTGTGTTTGAAGCTTTTGCAGGGTTTTATGAGGAAGGGACTCCCGAGGAGGAGACAGAACCCCAGGAGGGGAACCCCGTCGAATGGGAGTCGTGCACACCGCCGTGTTAGTGTGTGCGCGTGCTAGCGGGGACACGTTCACGGGCTGAACATGAACTCGATGCGTAGTCTACGCCCGTGAGTGTAGACTGAGTATATTTTGTTGTAAAAGTGTTCATAAACCTGTTTATGTAATAAAACCTTGCTTCCGCTTTGTACCTTTGACGTGTGTTATCCGGTGCTGTGCAACGCAGCACCCCTCAGTGTGATCCTTGCTCGACAAGGCCGATGGGGTCGTGTCAGCGAGGACCTATAGGCCCGTTTCCCTAGCGTCGTACTACACCCAAGGTACACTCAGAGGCACGGTCCAGTGAGACCGATCACAGACAAACAAGACCACGGTCCGCTGAAGACTTGGTTGCAGCAGTACGAGATAAGTTTAGTTGGATTTTATGTATAATATGCCTTCATTAGTAATAATTGTAACAATACATAATTGTTTGTTCCTTTCAGCCCGAGAACATCCACCCGGACGCGGATGAGTACACTATCTCCAGACACTTGGAGGCATACCTTCTGTGGATTTTCGGGTGGATCCTGTTCACAGACTCACACGGGGACACGGTCGACAAGCGCCTTATCACCTTCGCCAGAGAGATAGCAGACAGCCCCCCTCACGTAGTTCCACAGTACAGTTGGGGTTCAGCTGTGCTAGCGGCTACGTATCAAGGTCTTTGTAAGGCATGTACAAAGGTAAGTTACTATAAACACATTTTTTAAAAATTTGTTAAATTGCCATGTCTTAATCAAGTGACATTTAATTATTTCTATTGTTCATAGGTGGCGGCGGATGTCATACTGTCTGGGTGTCCGTTGTTGCTGATCCTCTGGGAGTACGAGCGGTTCTCGATAGGTCGGCCTAGGGTGGACGTCACCACCTACGGTGATGCCTTGTACGGGAACACCGAGGAGGACATGCCAACGATGGGCACATTGTGGACTCGACGCATGGTATGTTAACTTGTAATACATGTATGTTCATTCTTAACATAGCTGTTTGTTTCGTTGTAACAATTTTTGTTTTTGTACCCGGAGTACATGATGTCATTTGAGCGCCTACCCGGAGTATACAATGTCGTTTGACCACCTACAGGCAGACAGCGATGTCGTATGGACTCCGTTTTCGTATGAGGCTGTGGAGCGTCACGCACCAGCTGGGTTGTCGTCATTGTGCACGAGAGATGCGGACGTGTGGTGGACACGGAAGGTTCTCGTGTATGACATCTGCATGGAGGAGTACTCCCCTCACAGAGTTATGCGGCAATTTGGGCGGCACCAGGTCTCCCCAATTCCAAGGGGCCTCCCAGTTCCGCCTACTACACACACGTAAGTAGTTTCCTTTATTTGTATATTTAACTTACATAAGTTTTAATCGCTGAGTAACGTTATATTTTGCTCGCAGACACACATGGAAGGGTTTCTCTAAGCTCGTTTTCTGGCCTCGCATGGAGGCTCGGGTACAGCAGTGGGCAGAGGCACCTCAGAACATAATCACGGATGTGTTCCCATTCATTGCGGAGTCCTAATGCGAGTATCGTACGCCCCGGCAGAGCCGGAGGCACACGTCGCGTCGACTACCGACACTTACCCTCGACACAGAGATCGCAACAATTTAGTTGCAATAAGTTTCATATTACTATTTTCAGAGTTGCGTAAGTTTTCTTATAATTTGTATTACTTACATTTTTTTGTTTGCAGTTTCAGATGCTTAGGAGTGCCGAGATCGATGCGAGGGTAATGGTCGAAAGGGTGGAGCTGGGCTTGCACATCTTGGCACAAGAGAACGCAACGGTCTGGAAGAAAATGCATAAGTACATCGCCGACGCCATGAAGCATATGTCTCTGTCGTGCACGGAGTCTTGTCGTCAAGACTCCTCCGTACAGCAGCCGTTCTTCACACCGGCGACAACTGTTCCACCGCCAGCTTTCGTTCAGACACCAGGTACGACATAGAAAGACTTCTCATTTATACTCATATTTAAACGGAGTAATTAAGACTATTTTCTGTGTAGTGCCTTCAACGTCCTACGTTCGTCCTACGTGTCCCGATAACATTGTTGGGACATCCAACTGGTGTAGTGGTATGTGTCAATTTAATTCATATTATTAATATTAATAGTTATTGATAAATCTGACAAATAATATTTTTTTGTAGGTTTTGAGGACCCGTCTTATGGTTCAGATGCGACACAGCAGGATTTGGGAGTCTCCTTCGACTGGGAAGCGTATGTCGCCGATGCTATGGCGGACACGCTTCCTCAGACGCAATGAGCTCCGGAGCCGACACAGCCAGTGTAGGACGCGACCCCGACAGAAGCTCCTAGGCCTAGGAACCCGCCTGATCCGCTAACTTACGATGCAAACCACGTACGAGCGACACGTAGGGATTCTAGGGGTGGACGTTGGAAGCTTGCTAGGCATTGATGTACTGTGTCATTTAATTTTTGTTTTTGTTTCACTATATGTATCATATCTTTGCTAGGCGTTGATGTACCGTCACCTCCAACAAGGTGAGGGTCGACACGTCTAGCAGTGTCGTGATCGCCACCACGATCTGTTGAAAGCGTTCTGGAACGCTTCGCAGGAGCTCCACGACCCTCTCTTCTCCTATCTCGTCCCCTAGCGACGAAAGCCGTGATAGCATGCTGCTCAGGCGGAGGTAGAAGTCCTCCACGCTCTCGCCATCCTTGAAGGCAGCAGCTTCGAACTCCTTCCGGAGTTGTCATGCCATCGTCTTCTTCACGCGGTCGGCCCCGACCCACATGATGGCGATCATATCCTATGCCTCCTTCGCCGTCTTCTTCTCTCCGATCGTCGTGATCATCTCCGGCGGGACAACGCTGACCAAGATGTCAAGCGCCATCATATCTTCTTGCTCGCTCACATTGCCCTCCTCCACGGCCTTCCAAAGCAGCCATGCCTTCAGCTTGATCTTCATCATGACAGCCCACTCCGCGTAGTTGGTCTTGGTGAGCACGGGGAACCCCGTCCCGGTGTTCACCTCACGATCTGCCGGAGAGGATGTCGCATGGCTGATGGCGGTGCCGCTGCTTGGAGGTGTAGACGAAATCTTGCTGAATTCAATCTAAGGTCGAACTGGCTCTGATGCCACGATTGTTGCAATTCCGGTGCTGATCACACTTTGACCAGATCTGTTCTCCTTGCTGGTGACATCCTGAAGCAGCTCAGCACCCCTCCTGGGTGCTGCTTTTGCTTGCGCGAAGAATAGGAACCACCAGAGCAGATGGCTGTAGCAGATCAGGTCCTGGAACAGACTTGCTTGCCAAGCAAGAATCCAGACGTGATCTCCACACAGGTGCAGGCACGTACAGCAAGAAAACAGGGGAGAAAATAGGGGCGCAGAGCAGAGAGATCAAGGGCGGTGGCTAGGGTTCTAACCCTTGGTGACGGGCGGCTGCTCCAGGGAGAGAGGGAGGGTGGGGGCTAGGGCTAGAGAGGTGGAGTAATAATTTCTGTATTGATCTGAATAAAACTTGGGTGTTTGGCTTCTTTATATAGCCCCCCTTACAAGAGTCCTGATCTATTACAACTCAATCTTTAGTCTATCTTTAATTCTATCTCTAAGAAGACTAAACTCTAATATCTTCTAGAAGGGGGATCCAGCCCTGTTCTGGCCGCCCATGGGCCATGGCCAGATCAGCCCACAACAGAATGGTAAAGCCGAACGCATTATTCGTTCCACTAACAATATCATCCGGTGTTTGCTCTTTCAGGCGTCACTCCCCGATAGGTATTGGGTCAAGGGTCTTCACAGTGCCACCTACCTCCTGAACCGACTACCCACCAAGGTCATAACTGCATCATGCCCACACATTGCCCTCTATGGCACACCTCCCTCCTACGAGCATCTACAAGTCTAGGTGCGCCTGCTATCCCAACATGTCTGCCACCACCCCCCATAAGCTCGCTCCTCGCTCCTCCCGATGCCTCTTCCTTGGCTACTCTTCCGATCACAAGAGGTATCGCTGTCTTGATCCCTCCACAAACCACATTGTGATCTCCTGACACGTTGTGTTTGATGAGGCTGACTTCCCCTTCACGGCCTCACCCACCTATAGATGGCCAATGGGCCATGCCCGGGCCTAAATTTAATGAGCCCAACATAGCTCGATAGGACACTCGGACCATGCCGGGCCGGCACTCAATCCCAAGCACAGCCCAATGCATCCTTCGCCGTGCCGGGCCGGAGGCGGGCTTTTCGTGCCAGGCTGGCCTGAAGCCCGGTGCTTTTGCAAACAGACCGAGGGCCGAGATGAGCAACGACCGAGAGCCGAGAGGAGCGGCGGGCCGATGGCTGAGAGGAGCGCCGGACTGGCGGCCGAGAGGAGCGGCCGAGAGGACTGAGGAGCGACGGGCCGGCGGGCGGCGGCCGAGAGGAGCGGTGGTCTGGCCGAGGAGCGGAGGGATGGCGGCCGAGAGCCCGAGACCGAGAGGAGAGAAACGTCGGGCGAGAGGATCAAAGGAGCGGGCGATTTAAGGTTAGGGTTGGGGAGGGCGGCCGGTCGGTTACGGGTTATATACCCATCCGTGTCGGGTCGGGCCGTGGCTCCAGCCCACGGGCCATTCGGGCCCCCCATCGGGCCGACTGGGCTGACTGATAATTGGGCCGTGCCGTGCCCGCCCAATGGGCCTGACTCTGAGCCCAAGCATGGCCCATGTTGTGCTTCAGACCGGCCCGGGCCCAGTGTCCTCCGTGCTTGGTCGGGTTCGGGCCAGACCGATTTCACCGTGCTTCAGGCCGGCCCGTTTGACCCGGCCCATTTGGCCATCTTTACGCCCACCTCTACAAATGATGATTTACACTTTTTGTTTGAGTCGGAACCCGCTATTTGGACCCCACTCACTGTCGCAGGTACCTTGCTGGTCCGCACCATGGCTCACAACTCCAGCGCCCCCAGTCCAGCGCCGGTCTTACCCTCCGGCAGTGCCGCGCGCCTCCCTGCGGCACCACTTGCCGTCCTGAGTCCCGTGCAGGCCTCTCCCTCCGCCAGCATGCTGGTCTATCCCTCTGGTGGCGCCCCAACCGTTGCATGACTCCTTGCGCCGTCGCGCGACGCTGCCACCCCGCGCATGGGCCGCGGCTGCGCCTGTAGGACAGGGCCACTTCCCGACCCTCGCTCCCCGGCCAGCCACCGGTCCCCCTCTCCAGCATCGCCACCAGCCCTCGGGTCTCAACGTCGCGCCTCGCTACCCTCCGGTCTGCCGTCGAGGTTCGGCCCCCTGCCGAGCTTGCCAGCGCCCCACGCCAGGCCGGTGAGCACCTCGACAGCAGCACTGACCGCCTCCCCACTCCATGTCTACACGCGGCATCCACGTGCAGCACCAACCCCCACCCGTGCCATTGGAGGTCCGACGACTCCTGTCTGGCACCATCAGACCAGCAGACACACGCCCCCCAAGGGCGCCGTCCCGATTGCCGGCATGGTCACCCGGGGGAAGCAGGGGTACCGACAGCCTGCCTTCGCTCTACTGACAGCACCCGCTGCACTCTCCTCGGTACCCACTTCCTGCCGCGCCGCCCTCGTTGACCCCAACTGGCAGCGCGCCATGGAGGACAAGTACGAAGCTTTGATGGCCAACCACACTTGGGACTTGGTGCCTCGTCCACTTGGTTCCAATGTTGCCACCAGAAAATGGACCTTCAAGCTGTAGCTCAACGCCGACGGTACCCTGGAGCGGTACAAGGCTCGTTGGGTCCTCCGCGGCTTCACCCAGCAGCTCGGCATCGACTACGATGAGACTTTCAGGCCGGTTGTCAAGCCACCCACAGTTTGCACCATCCTCTCGCTCGCTCTCTCGCGGGATGGGTCGGTTCACCAGCTTGACGTCAAGAACGCGTTCCTTCATGGTACGCTGTTGAGACAGTCTTCTGGAGTCAGCCCACAGTCTTCGTTGACCCCGCTCAGCCTGACATGGTCTGCCACCAACAAGTCCCTCTATGGACTTAAGCAGGCCCCCCGAGCCCGGTACAACTGATTCACCACTTTTCTGCTGTCACTTGGCTCCGTGGAGGCCAAGTCCAACACCTCGCTTTTCGTCTACCGCCGGGTTCCGACATGGCCTATCTGCTTCTCTATGTGGATGGCATTGTAATGACTGCCTCCAGCTCAGCCTTGCTTCATTACATCATTCCAGCTCTTCAACAGGAGTTCTCCATGAGGGATATGGGCGCCCTCCACCACTTCATGGGGAGTCTTTGTGCCTCGGGAGTCTGGTGGACTCTTCCTCTCCCAACAGACCTACGCCCGCGCCATTGTCGAGCGGGATGGCATGACTGACTGCAAGCCCATCTCAATGCCTGTCGACACGCAGACCAAGATCTCCACTTGTTTCGATGCTGCTCCTGTGAAGGACGTCACCAACTACCACAGTCTGGTCGATGCCATGCAGTACCTCACCTTCACAAGGCCTGACATCTATTACGCCGTTCAGTAGGTCTGCCTCTACATGCACGATCCTAGGGAGCCCCACTTGACAACGGTGAAGCGCATCCTACGCTACATTCTGGGGTCTATCGACCACGGCATTCTCCTTGGGCGCTCCACGGCGTCGAACCTTCGAGTCTACACCGACGCCGGCTGGTTGGGTGTCTCGACACACGGCGCTCCACCTCGGTGTATGTTGTGTTCCTCGGTGACAACTTGGTCTTCTAGTCCTCAAAGCGCCATCACAATGTCTCCAGGTCCAGTGCAAAAGCCGAATACCGCGTCATTGCCAATGGCGTCGCCGAACGCCAACTACTGCAGGAGCTCCACAGCCCCCTCACTCGCAACACCTTTGTCTACTGTGACAACGTCAACACCGTCTACCTCTCCTCCAACCCGGTTCAGCACCATTGGACCAAACATGTGGAGATCGACCTATACTTCGTTTGCGAGATACGCGTCCTTTATGTGCAGATGACATCCCAGTTCACCGACATCTTCAGCAATGGCCTACCATCTTCTAAAACTTTAGGTCCAGTCTCAACATCTGCAGTAGGTAGAGTTGGGACTGTGGGGGGTGTTAGAATATTTTGTATTTACACCTCATTAGTGCTGTCATTAGACCTCAACACTGTTGTTATTAGGGCTCATTCGAGCTTTCATTAGAGGCTGTCATTAGATCTCATTACTGCTGTAATTACAGGTATTAGTGCTGTCATTAGTCGCTGTTATTAGGGACCATTAGTGCTGTGATTACAGCCAACCTTGGGGTGCAAGGTTGCTGCCCGATAAGAAATATCCATTGCATTCTACCCGTTACTTGAACCCATACCCGTAGATCTAAATTATACCCGAACCCGTACCCATCGGGTCGGATATCCGCGGGTAAACAGGTAATGGGCACCCGTTGCCATCCCTACCTCCATCCTAGCTGCAGGAGGGAATGAGGCTCCATCTCCTTCTAGGAAGAGTTGTGCTGGAGGTTCATAGCCAACTTCACGAGTTCCTACACGTGCCCCGGCAGCGAGCTCGACCTCCATGCCGCGTGTCAGCGCGAGGGGGAGTCGCTGCGATCTTTCATCGAGTGGTTCTCTCAGGTCAGGAACACCAACCCCCGCATCTACAACGCCTCCGTTGTCGTCGCCTTCCGACAAGGCGTAAGAGACAAGAAGATACTCGAGAAGTTAGCCAGGCATGACGTCTTCGAGCTCTTCAGCCTGGCGGACAAGAGCACTAGGGCTGAGACTGGCACTCACAACCTGCTTCCAGGGCGGGGAGTGCCAGTGAAGCTGCTGCTCAAAGCAGCGGCAAGAAGAAGAAGGCTGGAGGCAAGGATAAGCTTCTAGCTGGGGCGTCCACTATTGTTGCTGTTGCTGCGGCCGGTGGGGGCCGTGGCCCGCTCACCGACAAGCGCCCGTGACCGCCATTCGTCAGCAACTACGGCCAGTGGTGCCCGGTCCACAACTCCAGCCGCCACGACGCTTGTGAGTGCCATGAGATCAAGAAGCTCGTGGAGCGCTTCCGCAAGCAGACGGCACACCCTTCCGCCAGCGGCAGGGCAAGCATAAGGCTGACCCTTAGGCCGGCAAGGAGCAGGAGATGTAGTACCAAGACGCCAAGCGGGCGTTGAAGGTCGTCTACGGCCATTCCGACTCCAGCGCCGACAACGAGCGTCGCAAGATGCTCCACATGATGTACGGGGGTTCTTGGGACATCACGTCCCGGCGTGCTGTCAAGACCCTTCAACGTCATCATCGGCAGACCAACCCTATACCGGTTCATGGTGGTAGCCCACTACGGCTACTTAGTCTTGAAGATGCCAACACCAAGCAACGTCCTCAAGATCCTCGGAGATCGTTCTGCTGCCGTCTCAGCACTGGCGAAGCTCCAGGCGTTGGCAGCGGCGCAGGAGGCTGCTTCCGGCTACGATGAAGCTAGCCGACCGCCTCCAAGCGAGTGCCAGTGAGGGTCGATCTGCACCCCATGTGCAGCCCTCAGATGGCGCGGATGTCCCGTCAAAGTCATCAAGATCAGCTTGGACGTCGCTCAGACCATCCGCATCGTGGGGAATCTGGGCGACAAATAGGAACTGGCGCGCTCGTCACCTTCCTCCGAGCTAATGTCGACCTGTTTGCATGGCAACGTCGTAGATGCCCGGGATCTCTAGGGAGGTGATCGAGCACCATCTGAAGATCTACCCCGACGCCAGCCGGTGCAACAGAAGCCTCGGAAGTAGTCCGTTGAGCGGCAGAACTTCATCCGTGAAGAAATCAAAAAGCTGCTCGATGTCGGCTTCATTTGAGAGATGCACCATCCACGATGGCTGGCCAACCCTGTTGTCGTCCCAAAGGCTGGCGGGAAGCTTCGGATGTGCATCGACTACAACACTCTCAATAAGGCATGCCCAAAGGATCCTTTTCCTCTCACTCGCGTAGACCAAATAGTGGATTCTACATCCGGCTGTGATCTACTGTGTTTCCTAGACGCTTACTCAGGTTTCCACCAAATACCATTGTCTAGAGAAGATGAAGAGCATACTGCCTTCATAACAATATATGATCTATTTTGCTATGTATCCATCCATGCCTTATGGTCTTAAGACTGCCCTTCCACTTTTGTACGTCCCATGCATAAAACATTTGGGAACTTCATTCGTGACCTAGTATGGGTGTACGTCGATGACATCGTCGTTAAGGTTAAGTCGCATGCATCTTTGCTCGACAACCTTGCTTTAGTCTTTGACAGGTTGCATTCGACACACACAAAGTTGAACCCAGACAGATGTGTCTTCGGGGTCTCTGCCGGAAAGCTACTCGGTTTCCTGGTCTCACACCGGGGAATCAAAGCTAACTCAGAGAAGATTAAGGCAATCGACATGCAGCCTTTTCAAGGCATCGCCTAGTCGCCGCCTAGGCGTCCAGGCGCTCCGCCCTGGACGCCATGGCTGGGCGACTCGCCTAGTCCAGGCCGCCGCCGCCGACTCGCCGTCGTCGCCGCTCTGAGCCACCACCTTGCACCGCTGCTGCCGGGTCGCCACTGCCCTACGCCGCCGCTGCTAGGTTGCCACTGCCCCGCGCCGCCGCCGACTCGCTGTTGCCGCCGCCCTGAGCCACCGCCGTCGGGTCGCCACTGCCTTGCGCCTTTTCTGCCGGGTCGCCACTGCCCTACACCGCCGCTGCTAGGTTGCCACTGCCCCGCACCGTCGTCGCTAGGTCACCGCCGCCGCCGGGTCAGTGGGTAACGGCCGCCATGATCGTTGAGTGGAGAGGAGAGGAGAGGAGAGAAAATTATTAGTGTTAGCCAAGAGTGAGGATGGGGTTTTTATAAATCTGATCTAAAATGAGGATCGTCGGATGAGATCCGACAGTCCTCATCAACTAGATCCCCCGGCCCAAGCCCAGCAGATGCTCAGCCCGGCTCGCCAAACCGACACTCGAGCTCCTCAGCGGCGGCGGCGGCGCCGCCCCCCTCCCCTCCTGGACTCGCTGCCGCCTCCCCTCCTCGGCTCACCGCCGCCTAGGCCCTCCTCGCCTGGCGACCACCTAGGCGTCCCGGCGGCCGGCGGGTGCCTAGGCGTCCAGGCGTGCATTCGCAACCCTGTTGACATGATGCGGCCACCTACCCGCATCAAGGACGTGCAGAAGCTCACGGGATGCTTGGCTACGCTCAGTCAGTTTATCTCTAGACTGGCTGAGCGGGCTCTCCCGTTCTTCAAGCTTCTTCGGAGGTCTGGACCCTTCATCTGGACTGATGATACAGATGAGGCGTTCCAGGAGCTGAAGATGTACCTCACAATGCTGTCGATCATGGTGGCTCTGAAACAAGACGAGCCTCTACTCCTCTCCATCGCTGCCACAATGGAGGTCATCAGCATGGTATTGGTCACTGAGCGATCGGAACCAAAACGACCCCAAGTCCCAGACGAGGCTCCTGCCGCAGGTCCCAAGTCCTAGGACTCGGACCTCGCAGGGGAGCCAGGGGACGAGGAGATAGTAATGTCCCGGTCCGCCGGACCTGACGACCAATGCGCATTCGGGTCCCAGCTCCCGGAGTGGAGTTCCGGACCCGGGAGCCAGGGGCCCTCGAGTCCCGGACCTCTCCAAGAAGACATGCCAGACCTAAGGGTCCGGACTGTCCAATGTACGGTCTACCACATCAGCGAGGTCCTTCACGATGCCAAGGCAAGATATCTGGAGGTACACAAGCTGCTCTATGCAATCCTCATTGCATCAAGGAAGCTGCGTCACTACTTTCAAGCTCACAAGATTTCAGTGGTCACCTCATACCCACTGAAAGCCGTGCTCCACAGCCTCAACGCAACTGGGAACGTGGCGAAGTGGGCTGCTGAGTTGGCGGAGTTTGAGTTCAACCTTTTTTCATGGCATGCGGTGAAGAGTCAGGCACTAGCGGACTTCGTGACAGAGTGGACACCACCACCATGCCACTCAGGGGGCCAAGACATCGATTAGATCGAGTCCAGAGCTCCAGTCTTCATCGGACCTCATGGGACACTCTTCTTCGATGGCTCCTCGCGGAAACAAGGTGCCAGAGCGGGCGTACTGCTCCTCACCCCGATTGGGGAGCTGTTCAAGTACATTGTGTGGCTTGACTTTAAGGCAACCAACAACATGGCGGAATATGAGGCTCTCATCTTCTGGTTAAAGACCGCACTGTCCATCGGCGTCCAGCAGTTGTTGGTAAAGGGTGATTCCCAGCTGATCATCAAGCAAGTCAAGGGAGAATGCAGCTGCAACGACCCTCAGTTTGCAACCTATCTCCTCCAAGTGCAGAAGCTGGAAAAAGACTTCCAACTCTTGGACCTGTGCCATGTCCCTCGCGCCAACAACACAATCGCCGATGACCTATCAACGAAGGCTTCCACCTAGGCTCCGGTGCCTGATGGAGTCTTCGAAGGAAAGTTGTTGCGACCTACAGCCTGGCCTATCGAACCAGGTGAAAGGGGCAAAATCAACACCTTGAAGCTGGCGGTCCCGGCGGCCCTGCTACCATGGAGCCCGACAAGGATCGTAAGTGTCATCAGGAACTCCGTGCGACCCGGCGCTCAAGATCCAGAAGCTCAAGTAGGTACCGACGCATGGATCGCGGAGGTCCGGGACTACTTGAAAGACAATATCCTTCCCGATGAACATGTATCCATTGAACGGATCGTTCGGTTGGCTAAGAGATACACGCTGGTAGAGGGGATCTCTACCAGCGTGGTGCCAATGGCATCCTATTGCGGTGCATAACCTGGGAGGAGGGCTGCGACTTGCTCGCAGATATCCATGGAGGCGAGTGTGGGAACCATGCATCTTCCCACATGCCGGTCGGTAAAGCCTTCCGGAATGGCTTCTACTGGCCGACAACTCTCCAAGATGCCGTTGAGCTGGTCAAGAGATGCAAGGGGTGCCAGTTCCATGCCAAGTAGATCCACACACCGGCGCAGGCGCTGCAGATGATCTCGCCCTCATGGCCCTTCGCTGTGTGGGGACTAGACATCCTGGGGCCCTTCCCCAGATCCGTCGGAGGGTACCGGTACCTCTGTGTCATTGTAGACAAGTTCACCAAGTGACCAGAAGCTGCCCCTGTGGTGACAATTAACAAGCGGTCAGCAGTCAAGTTCATCAAGTCAATCATCTGCTAGTTCGAGGTCTTGAACAGAATCATCACCGACAATGGAACCCAGTTCACAAGTGCAGTGTTTCAAGAGTATTAGGAAGACCTCGACATCCAAGTATGCTACGCCTCTGTTGCTCATCCAGAGAGTAACAGACAAGTCAAGAGGGCAAATGCTGAGATACTCAGGGGACTCAAGACGCACACCTATAACTGCTTAAAAAAGCATGTTGCCAATTGGGTAGATGAGCTTCCGTGTGCACCGTGGGCTAGCCGGACGTCCCTCAGCCGCGCGACAGGGGGAACACTCTTCTTCCTGGTGTATGGGGCTGAGGCCATCCTCCCCCAGAGGTCACCATGCCCCCCCTGTGTCTAGGCATACTATGAAGCCACGCAGGACCAGCTCCCGTGTGAAGACATCGAACTTGTTGACGAGCGTAGGTGGCAAGCAGCTGCTCGAAACGCACGGTACCGCCAACCGCTCCGGTGCTATCACCAGCGGTTCATGCGGAGTAGACAGCTCGAGGTGGGCGACCTGGTGCTCCGGCGTATACTTTCCCGTGAAGGGGTGAACAAACTCTCTCCGTGCTGGGAGGGTCCCTTCCGAGTGACACAAGTGTGCCGCCCCTGGTGCATCCGCTTGGCCACGGAGGATGGGGTACCTCTACCCAATCCATGAAACATAGAGCACCTCCGTAAGTTCTATCCTTAGCGCAGTAGTAGGACTCTGTTTTCTCTGTTAGGGTGTCATTGAGTTTAGGAGCAGCGCTCAGAACAGCTAAGCTCCAGAGGAGTCCTGCTACTCTTGTCATCCGGAGCGGGTCGCTGCCTTCTTGTAAAGCCTGTTTCCTCCTATGAATAAACCTGGTCCGAGAAAAATTTATCTTACTCTGCGTGTTCCTACCCCAATTTCTTTACTTTACAGTTTATGCTTACTCATGCATATCAACTGTCTTATGGCATGTCCAGGGTTCGTCCTACCTACTTGTTCTGTGTACCGTGGAGCTAGAAGGTCCCTTCGCTGAAAGGTTAACGCCCGTGGGAGGTCCAGGGCGTGCAGCTTGCTCTTAGCCTGGTTCCGTACCCTAAGCCTGTGCGCTCTGCCTCCCCAGCGCTACAACTGAGTACTTAGGGGCTGGATGGCACACACTTACGGACAAGGGAGTAAGCGGACCCCGGGCACGTCTCTTTCATTTTCGTGCTTACTTTCCATACCGCTCAATCACTTTGTCCTGTGCTTACCCATAGTAGGAGCAGTGCTATCCTTCTGCAGGCGGGTCCACTTGAGGTACCTGTGGTGTACCCGGGGTCCTTCGGTGATTTCCTTCCTCGGGGGCCCTATGGCGCCGAATGGTCCCTCTCCAGCCCTACGGCTGAGTACAGGGGAGCCGGACGGCTCATACTCCTGAGCAAAGTAGTAATCATAACCCAGATGCTCACACCGAGTTACCCAAGCCTCGCAGCTCGATTAAGGACCGTAAGACACAACGAAATAGGAGAAGGGAATTGTGACCAGTGAGCAAGACTACTCCTTTTATCTGCCATGTCTGCAGGTTCGCACAGGTCCTAGTGTCCTGGACCTCCCAGGGGGTCTGCCGCCGACGTCCTGCCTCAACCGTTTGCTTGGTAGGTGCGCCCCAACCTAAGGGCCACACCTACCAGGGGGCCATCACGGTGGACTACGCGGTCAGGACGTCGGGACCACCACGGCAACGAGCAAGGACTTGGAGCTTCGACTACAACAAGTCAACAACATCATCGGAGCTTCTTCAGGTCCTTACGCTGCTAAGGGTTCGGGGAGACGAGCTAACAACACCACCGGAGCTTTTTCGAGTCCTTACGTTGCTAAAGACCCGGGGAGACAATCTCACGACGTCGGCGAAGAACTAGCCACCTCGGCCCAGTTGTTCCGGGCCCTTGCGTTGCCAAGGACCCGAAGAAACACATCAACAACAGAAGAAATAAAGACTTCAACAGCATGTTTTTATCCATTCAAGATAAAGACTGGCGCACATACAACGCAAGCAAGAGCCCTAAAGGCCTACAAGCTTGGTGGTGTCCTCCACAGTGGACCTGGCTGCCTCCATCGTCTTTGCGACGGGACCCTGCACCACTGGATCAATGGAGACGTTGGTGTCTTAGCTTCAGAAGCACGTGAGCACGTGCTCCGCCACCAGCTGAGCCAGGGCCTTGCCCTCAGCCTTCAGCTCCTCCTCGATGACGCCCTCCAGCGCCGGCAGCTTGGCTCTGGCCGAGTCCAGCACAGGGAGCACTTGGCTCACCTCCTGCACCAGACCGCCTACGTGGAGCTGTTTGGCTTCATCCAGGAGGTCCTGAGCCTTCCTGTTTAGCCTCCCGACTGTGGCCCGCTCCAGGTCGAGGGTCTCCTGCATCACCTCCAGGCGCTCCATCTTCGCCGTCGCCTTCTCCTTGGTGGCCTGGATGTGCTCCTTCAGCAGGTCGCCCCAGTCCCTAAGGCGATTCCGCTCCGTTGTCAGGTCGTTCCACTCCGTAGCAAGTGCTTCCTGCATCTGCTCCAAGTGAGAGTATGCCACCTTCATGGTCTTGGGGAGTGGAACCGCTTCTGGCATCTGCAGGAGAAGACACTCCACAGCCTCCACGGGCTCTTCGTCCTCCGGCGGAGCAACCACCGCACCTGCCTACGGAGAAGGAGGAGGTGGACCGGCAGGTTGCCTTAGAGCGGCTGCGCCGCTGGCAGGGACGTCCGGGTCCATCGGCCAGATAGTCTCGAGGGCCCGAGAGTCAGTGTCTTGTGCCGGTCCAGGCGCTGGCTCCGGCGCTGGCGCCGGTGTTGAGCCTCCGGAAGCCCCAGCAGCAAAGGGGCCCTGGCCCCTGGGCTGTTGGGAAGGAGTTGCGCCCTGCATTGAAGCCCTGCGGGAAAATAGCCAAAGTCAATCACACAAGAAGAAAAGCAACTAGTCTGCAACCTATCCTAAGGCCTGCGTCGTACCTGGCTGCCTGGCAGTTTCAGGAGGCGCGAAGCTCCTTGCGCGGGGGACTGGGACCACTCGCCCCCGCCGACTTCGGAGCCGGAGACGCGTTAGGAGTCTTCCTCACTGCAGGCCTCGGGGCTGGAGGCGCATCAGGTGTTGGGGCTGCCCCCGTCGGCTTTGGAGCAGGCGGTGCCTCAGGAGCCTTCTTCGCTGCTGGAGGCGCGTCAGGAGCCTTCCTCACCGTCGGCTTCGGAGCCGGAGGTGCGTCAGAAGCCTTCTTCGCTGCCAGCGGCACGTCAGGAGCCTTCTTCGGAACCGAAGCAGCATCAGGTGTCTTCCTCGCACCTGCTGGAGCTGCCCCGACTTCGGCACTCCCAGAGCTGCTGCCAGCACCAGCCACTGAGCCCAATGCGAGAACGCGCACAGCTTGAGGCCCCTTCGCTCTGAGATTCAAGATGAAGCTCCCGTCGGGGCGAATCAACCTTCTGTTCTGCTGCTTGCTCAACTCTGCGGCGTCCTTGGGTGGTGAGGGAGGGCGCGCCGCGGGTGCGGGTCCGCCACTCGGCACCCGTTCCTTCCCCTTGGTAAGGAGCGGGACTGGCACCGATATCGCCTAACCGCTGGCGTCGCTTCCTCCGAAGATCTCCACACCACGAGAAGCATCCCCGACCTGCCGCACGGCGACATCGATGTCATCCAGTGACGACAGCTCCTTCAACAACCTCGACCTTGCCGTCTAGTTGAGGCTGACAGGCAAGCAACTCGCTGGTGGGTTGATGGAGTCGTAGGAGATCGGGTCGGGGGACAGGTTCAGTAGCATGACAATCAGCATCTCCCTGTCCGGGGATGACATAGTGCCGCGCTCCAGCCGGGTGAGATCGTTCTCCTCGGTGTACAACTAGGCAGGCTGGGTGTGCTGCTGGAGGGGAGCGATGTGGGGCGACAAGAAGTTAGCCAGAACAATCAGCGACGTCAGGCCCTCCTGTGTCAAGAACTTGATCCTCTCCAGCACCGGCTTGTAAGTTTCCTGCAGGTCGGGCACCTCATCCCCAACGGGATCCTCGCTGACTGGGGGCCCGCTCAGTAGCTCTAGGCGAGAATGGACGTCCATCTGAGCGATCACCCAGTCCTCCCTCCAGTGCTCCCACTTGCCAGGGGAGAAGGGCGCGATGTACGAGGCAGAGCTCTTGCCTCGGTGCTGGAAGTAGTAAGCCCCCAGGTGGCTTATGCTTCTCTCCGAGGCCCGCAGGACGAAGAACACCCGGAACAGCCGCACCGACGGCCGCGCGCAGACAAACATCTCGAAGAAGTGGACGAAGACCGCTACTAGTGCAAGGTCGTGCAGCGTCAGGTGGTGGACCTGAAGCCCGTACACCTACAACAGCGTCAGGAGGAAGGAAGACACAGGAGTGCGAACCTCGCTAGCACGTATGAGGTGAATAGGATGACCTCGCCGGGCTGAAGGCCGGAGAGAGGGGTCGTCCCATGGCGGATCTTTCCGTTGAACTCGGCCGACTGTCAGCCAAGCAGATGCCTTACACGCCCAAGTTCTTCGTCAGCCCGAAGGGGGGAGGAGCGAAGGCCGGTCGCAATTGGAGCAAGCGGTGGCTGGATCTGCTTGGAAGCGGAAGTTTCGAGCGTGAAGGTGGAAGACGGAGAGCATAAGGCACGAGGAGGCAAGTAAGGAACACAATCGCCTTCCGCTACAAAGTTTCCTAGCAGGGCGTCGTGCGCGGCGCTTGGGCTATCACTGCCCTGCGCTACCCGCACCTCCAATGACGGTGGGACCCAGGTACGCTTGTCAGACACCAGGGGCCAGGCGGGCCACGTCTCTAGAAAGAGGCTCGGGCGTTCCCGAGAAAAGCAGCGCGGCGGAACTGCGGCGGCCGTCCCAAGAACCGACACAGTCAATGCTCGGAAACCGCCCCTCAAGTACAACACCACGACCCTCCAGTCAAGCACGGCCACGTGTCCACTACAATAGGGGCATGCTGCTGGTTCGACTGTCGAGTACACCCACTATGCCAAGGACGTGTCCCGCTTTGACTGCCAGGTACAGCCAATCGCCCACTACGCCAGGGCTTGCAGCCACTTCAACCACCAAGGTGCAAGTTCAAAGCAACCACACAGGAAGGAAGGACAGAGGCCCCACCTTCGGGATCGTCGCCTCCTCCGAGGTGGGCCTGGGGGCCACAGTCGGTGCCCTGTAGACCGGGTACCCCTGCGTGGAGGCTTGAAGAGGCCCCAGACCCTGCCTCCCTGCTGGGGCGGGCTCTCGTGCCGCCACGTGTCCTTGGTCCCGGACCTGGCCTCCTCGTTGAGGCGAGGTCCGGTGCTGCCACGTGTCCCCGGGCTCCAGGCCGAACCTTCCCGCTGAGGAAGGCTCCGGAGCTGCCACGTGTCCTTGGCCCCGGACCTGGGCTCCCCGCTGAGGCGAGGTCTGGTGCTGCCACGTGTCCCTGGGTGCCGGGCCCGACCTCCCTGCTGAGAAGGCTCCGGAGCTGCCACGTGTTCTTTGCCCCGGACATAGCCTCCCCGCTGAGCCGAGGTCTAGTGCTGCCACGTGTCCCCGGGCTTTGGGTCGGACCTTCCTGCTGAGGAAGGCTTCGGAGCTGCCACGTGTCCTTGGCCCTGGACCTGACCTCCCTGCTGAGGCGAGGTCTTTATGCTGCCATGTGTCCCCGGGCGCCGGGCCAGACCTCCCTGCTGAGGAAGGCTCTGGAGCTGCCATGTGTCCTTTGCCCCGGACATAGCCTCCCCGCTGAGGCGAGATCCGGTGCTGCCACGTGTCCCCGGGCTTTGGGCCGGACCTTCCTGCTGAGGAAGGCTTCGGAACTGCCACGTGTCCTTGGCCCCGGACCTGGCCTTCCCGCTGAGGCGAAGTCTGGTGCAGCCACGTGTCCCCGGGCTCCTGGTCGGACCTTCCTGCTCAGGAAGGCTCCGGAGCTGCCACGTGCCCTAGGCCTTGGACGTGGCCTCCCTGCTGAGGCGAGGTCCGGCGCTGCCATGTGTCCCCTAGTTCTAGGCCGGACCCCCCTCCCCCCCCAAACTGAGGAGGGCTCCGGATCTGCCACCTGTCCTTGGCCCCGGACCTGGCCTCCATGCTGAGGTGAGGTCCGGCGTTGCCACATGTCTCCAGGCTCCAGGCCTGACCTCCCCGCCGAGGAGGGCTCTGGAACCACCACGTGTCCCACGACCAGTCATGGGCCGTGGGCATCTGGAGTAAAGGAAGACGTGCGCCGTCCAGTCACACATTCAAGACTCGCATGTTCCACAGAAGCATGGCTCGCAGCGCAAGCCGCCGCCCACTCCCACCGTCATTACCGTGACAGGACAGGGCGGTATTGTGTGACAATGACATAGTGCTGCACAGCTGACCAAGTAGGACGCGCTGACAAGATGGAGCCTTCACCCACCATCATCAACCGCTACTCAGTCAGAAGCATCCGGCGTGTCAGGCGGTGTTCCTTAACTACGTCGACAGCGACACTACATGTAGCTGTAAAATACCCTAGATCATGTATAGGGTACGGACAAATGCCGGGCGACCTGTCGGGCCCCGGGCCACAGTGTTTCTGTTGGGTGATTGCCCGTTGGCCCTGGGTGGCTAGAACAGGGGCCGAACCAGGACCCCCCTCTATCAGGTGCGTGCCTAGGATCAGGGCCGGATCCTCCTTGAAGAGTTTAGAGATTAGTCTTCTTAGAGATAGAATTAAAGATAGACTAGAGATTGAGTTGTAATAGATCACGACTCATATAAGGGGGCTATATAAAGAAGCCAAAACACCCTAGTTTTAATTCAGATCAATACAGAAATTGTTCCTCCACCACTCTAGCCCTAGCTGCTACCCTCCCTCTCTCCCTGGAGCAACCGCCAACACCAGGGGATGAACTCTAGCTGCCGCCAGCCCTCTGTTCCCCTGCTGATCTCCCTGTTCTGCGCCTCCACAACTCAAGAACAGGCTGGCAGCTCTCCTCTCTCCTTGTTCTGATCACCCAGATTAGAAGTACCTCTCTCCCTGCTTCTGTTCTGTCCAGGACAGAACTAGAATGTTCTGTTTTTCTTCTGGTCTAGCCTCTGTTCTTGCTGTAGATCAATTCTGATCTGTCTCCTTGGAGGACAGATTGATTTGCTATACAGCAAGATCAGACGCTGTTTCAGCAGGAAACAAGACCGGAGCTGCAACAATCATGGTATCAGAGCTGGTTCAACGCTAGGTTGAATTCAGCACGATGTCATCTACACCTCCAAGCAGCGGCAGCACCACCAGCCATGCGACACCCTCTCCGGCAGCTCGTGAGATGAACACCGGGACGGGGTTCCCCGTGCTCACCAATGTTAGACACTGTAATTATGTGTGTGCCACAGGGGCATATTAGTCATTAGTGAGGGATTAGGGTTAGGGGTAGTTTAGTCTTTTCCCCTCACCTAATCCTTCTATATAATCACCCCTGTACCCTCATTATCATCATCATCATCTAATACAGCCAGAATCATTCCTCTAATATGGTATCAGCTAGGAATTGATTAGGATTAGGGCCTAACCCTAACCCTAATGACCCAGCTGCTGCAGCCGCACTGGCCCTGCGCCGCCACCGCCGGTGCGCTGCCCGCCAGAGCCGCCGCCGCCTTTGCGGGCGCGCCGCCCACCAGAGCCGCCGCCGAGGCGCCGCGCGCCCGTGCAGCCGTGCCGCCCGCTGGGCCTGCCGCCGCCGCCACTAGTGCGTACCCCGCCCACGCAGCCGCGCCGCTTGGTGAGGCCGCCTCCGCTGCCGCCGGCGTGCCTCCATCCCGCGCCGCCGCACCCTGGGCTGCCATGCCCTGGGCTGCCGCCGGATCCGCGCCCGGGCCGCCCAATTTCGGGCAAAGCCAGCGCTTGCCTGGGCCGCCTAAATTCGGGCTCGACTGGCAGGTGCCCGGGGGCGTCGCCGCCGCCTCTGGGAGGGCTGGCGTGGCCGCTATCGCCCCCTGGCCCGCCGGTCCCTGGCCAGCAGCCGCCGCCCCCTGGCCAGCAGCAGCCGCTGCCACCTCTGGATCTCCCAGACCCGCTGTCTCCGGGTCTGCAGCTGCTGCCGTAGGAGGGGATGGCGCGCCTACCTCCGTTCCTGGATCTGCTGTCCCTCCTATGACCCTGAGGACTGGTCCGGCCACCGGCGGACCTCTTGTAGGTACCACCGGCAAACCCACCACCGCTGTCGTCTTCATGGCAGGTACTTACGGTCCACGCGACTATCGACGGGAGCACCACGACTACTGTCTCGCCGATTCCATTTCCAGTTGCCGGTGTCGCTGCTGATAATGTAGCTTCTTCCTACGGCACCGACATGGCGGATACCTCCGACATCGCCGCAGCACTGGCTGCCTCTCGCGAGCGCGTGCGGGCACTTGCTCTCGCCCTAGAGCAGGAGCGTGCCTCCGTGGCAGCACTATCCCACCAGCTCGAGGAGAGTGCTCACCGACCGATGAGTGCTGCCCACGAGCCTCCCTTGGAAGCTGGTACGTACTCGGCTTCACTTGTGGCCGCTCTTCATGCGCAGGCCACAGGGATTCAGAACATCCGGACGCTCGTGCCGGTTGTTCTCAGCTCCGAGTCTACCTCATATGCCCGGTGGCATGATCTGGTGCTCCTCATGCTGAGGCGTTACTGCCTCGACGACCACGTCCTCCAGGACGATTCTTCAGTACTGGTGTCCTGAATCAGCATGGACAGCCTGGTCCTATCTAGGATCCTTGGCTCCTTGACGGAGGAGCTACAGGACATCGTCAGGCAGCGCGGTGGCGGCATTGCTCGACAGCCTGGCTGGTCCTTGAGCAGCAGTTTCTAGGGAACCGTGCGACTCGAGCCCTCCACATCAGCACTCGGTTCCAGAACACCGTCCAGGATGACCGTTCTGTCTCCACCTACTGTCTAGAGATGAAGGGCATGGCGGATGCCCTACGTGACCTTGGTGAGCCGGTCATCGATCGCCCTTGTTCTTCGGGTCCTTTGGGGCCTGAATGAGCGCTACTGTCACCTACGGACGTGGCTACTCCGACTGGAGCCACTACCTACCTTCGAGAAGGTATGGTCTGATCTTGAACTTGAGGAGATCACTGCAGGAGGCTCTACTGGCTCCGGATCTGCCACAGCCTTTTATGGTTCTGGGCAGTCCCCTCGTCCACCCTTACCAGCTGCTGGTGGACCGCCGTCACGACCACCTTCCACTCCAGGCACTCCTGCCAGTACTGGAGGTGGAAACCGTCGCTGCCGAGGCAAGAACGACGGCCGTGGTGGTAGCAGTGCAGGCGACACTCCTACATCCACTGCCCCGACTACTGGTGGTAGCGGTGGTATCGGCCGGGGAGGCGCACCCTGGCCCACACCCTACAACCTGTGGACTGGCCAGATCTACATGTGGTCTGGACCATCTCCGGGTTCTCAGCTTCTATGACCACCACGTTCCGAGCCGGCGTTCGTGGCCACCCTGAGCTACAGTGGACCAGCCTACAGTGCTGGTGGGCCACCGGCTCAGGCCTATGGTGGGCCTGGACACTCTTCTGGCAAGTACCGACTATCCTGTTGGGTACTCAGAGCCGTCAGCTCCTCTCCAGGAGCCACCCTCGACGTGGGATCGACAGCCGTTGGCTTCCTCCTTCAGCACCATGCACCTTACTCCACCAGGTGCTGACTGGGTAGTCGACTCTGGAGCATCATACCATACCACACCTAATGCTGGTATACCTCTTTCACCCACCCTACTAATCCCTCTTTTCCTTCATCTATCGTTGTTGGGAATGGGTCTGTTCTTCCGGTCACCTCAGTAGGTTATTCCTGTCTCCCGGGTTCTTTCCAGCTTAAAAATATTCTTGTCGCTCCGGACATCATTCAAAACTTGCTTTCTGTTCGTCGTTTTACCACTGACAACAATGTTTCCATTGAGTTTGATCCTTTTGGTTTGTCTGTAAAGGATCTTTCTACCCGGTGACCTCTTTTTCGATGTGATAGCTCGGGGCCCCTATACACACTTCGGCTTCCTACTTCCGCTGCATCACCGCCTTTCGCTTTGACTATGATAGCTTCATCCACCATTTGGCATTGCTGGCTTGGCCACCCTGTTGCAGATGCTATGTTGAAGTTGTTCAGTAGCTCTGTTCTCTTGTGTTCTAGGGGCACACATGACTCCCTATGTCATGCTTGTCAGCTTGGTCGCCATGTTCGGCTTTTTTCCCACTTCTGTGACTCATGTTGAGCACACGTTTGATCTTATACATTGTGCTTTATGGACATCTCCCATTACCAGTTTATCGGGCTTTAATTATTACTTGGTGATCATTGATGATTTTTCTCACTTTTCCTGGACTTTTCCATTATGATTGAAGTCTGAGACTTTTGTCACCCTTTCTCACTTCTTCATTTGAATTTCTACTCGGTTTGGGCGCACCATCCGAGCTGTCCAGTGCGATAACGGATGCAAGTTTGATAACTCCGCGTTTCGTAATTTTCTCTCCGCACATGGGGTACAGCTACGCATGTCTTGTCCATATACCTCTCCTCAAAACGACGGCAAGCTATACCTCACCCGGGAGGAGTGGGAGGCACAGCAGGAGGAGCGGTCTACCAAGTCCGCGGGTTCTTCTATGAGGGGTGGCTGAAAGGGCCCCGCCCAAGAAGAACGGAGGCAAGAACGGAGGTTCCGGAAAGGATATTCTGCGGGACCAGTACAGGAAGTGTGGGAAGAAGGGCCACTGGGCCAGGGAGTGTCGGTCAAAGTCTAAGCAGGAGGAGCCGCAGCAGCAAGCTTTCGTGGCGAAGTCAGAGGAGGAGGGCGCCTTGTTCATAACAAGGGTGGCCTCAGTACAGGAGGAGCCTGTACAGCAACGTCCTACGCGCCCACTGTAGATAGTGGAGGGACGTGTTTTCGCTCACTGCGGCAACGATGATGACTTTGACGACACTCGTTGGTACCTCGAAACGGGCGCGTGTGGGCTGATCTGCCCGCTGGCCCTGGGCGGCCAGAAAAGGGGCCCGAACTAGGACCCCTCTGTCAAGCGCGCGCCCAGATCAGGGCTGGATCCTCCTTCTAGAGGAGTTTAGGGACTAGTATTCTTAGAGATAGAATTAATGATAGACTAGAGATTGAGTTGTAATAGATCAGGACTCTTGTAAAGGGGGCTATATAAAGAAGCCAAAACACACCAGTTTCAGATCAGATCAATACAGAAAAATTCCTCCACCTCAACCCTAGCCGCCACCTCTCCCTATAGCAGCCGCCGCCACCAGGGGCCAAACCCTAGCTGCCGCAACCCCTGCTGATCTCCCTGTTCTGCGTCTCCACCTCCAAGAACAGGCAGCAGCCCTCTGTTCTCCCTGTTCTGTTCTGCTGGAACAGATCCAGGCGTGACCCTCTCTCTCTCGCTCTCTTCTGCTCTGTCCAGCGCAAGATCAGAAGCACCCCCAAGCAGCGGCTGTTCTGTTCTCCCACAGAACATATCAGATCTCTCTGCTCCCTCACAGTTTTCCTAATTCAGCAAGGATAGCACCCAGGCAGGGTGCTGACCTGACTGGAACAGGGCAGTTTTTGTTGTGATCAAACACCAGAATTTCAACATTCATGGCATCAGAGCCGGTTCGACCCTAGGTTGAATTCAGCAAGATGTCGTCTACACCTCCAAGCAGCGGCAGCGCCACCAGCCATGTGACACCCTCTCCGGCAGCTTGTGAGGTGAACACTGGGATAGGGTTCCCCGTGCTCACCAAGACCAACTATGCGGAGTGGGCTGTCATGATGAAGATCAAGCTGAAGGCACGGTTTGCTTTGGAAGGCCGTGGAAGAGGGCAGCGTGAGCGAGCAAGAATATATGATGGCGCTTGACATCTTGGTCAGCGCTGTCCCGTTGGAGATGATCACGACGATCGGAGAGAAGAGGACGGTGAAGGAGGCATGGAAGACGATCGCCATCATGTAGGTCGGGGCCAACCGCGTGAAGAAGACGACGGCACGACAACTCCAGAAGGAGTTCGAAGCCGCTGCTTTCAAGAATGGCGAGAGCATGGAGGACTTCTCCCTCCGCCTGAGCAGCATGCTATCATGACTTGCGTCGCTAGGGTAAGAGATAGGAGAAGAGATGGACGTGGAGAAGCTCCTGCGAAGCGTTCCAGAATGCTTCCAACATATCATGGTGGCGATCATGACACTGCTGGACGTGTCGACCCTCACCTTGTCGTAGGTGACGGGGCATCTTAGGGCGGCGAACGCCTTCGACTCGACGCAGCGGAAGGGAGGAGTACATGACGGCCAGCTGTACCTCACTCGGGAGGAGTGGGAGGCACAACAGGAAGAGGAGCGGTCTACCCAGTCCACGGGTTCTTCTAAGAGGGGCAGCCAAAAGGGCCCGCCCAAAAAGAATGGAGGTAACAAGGGAGGTTCCAGGAAGGATATTCTGCGGGACCAGTGCAAGAAGTGCGGGAAGAAGGGCCACCGGGCCAGGGAGTGTCGGTCGAAGCCTAAGAGGAGGAGCCGCAGCAGTAGGCTTTCGTGGCGAAGGTGGAGGAGGAGGGCACCTTGTTCATGACAAGGGTGGCCTCAGTAAAGGAGGAGCCTGTACAGGAACGTCCTATGTGCCCACTGGAGATAGTGGAAGGACGTGTCTTCGCCACTGCAGCAACGACGACGACTTTCATGACACTCATTGGTACCTTGACACGGGCGCGACCAACTACATGACGGGTTCGCGCGCCGTCTTCTCCGAGCTTGATGAAAACATTGTCGGAACCATCAAGTTCGGCAACAACTCTGTCGTGCATATACAGGGGAAGGGTACGGTCCTATTCGCTGCCAAGACGGTTGAGTACAGGAGGCTCACTAACGTCAACCTCATCCTGCGCCTCACCACCAACCTCATCAGCGTCGGCTAGCTGGATGAGGATGGCTACAACATCATGGTGCATGCAGGAGCAATGCACATACGAGATGAGCAGCAACGTTTCCTCACACGGGTTCAGCGCGATGACAACAAGCTGTACTCCATCAGGCTCAACATCACACGTCCGGTTTGCCTAACCGTGAGGCGTGATGTTGTTACATGACGTTGGAACGAATGCTACGGACACGTCGGCTTCCAGGCGCTTCAAAAGTTGGCACGGGAGGAGATGGTGCTCGGGCTTCCGCAAATTGATCATGTCGATCAATTGTGCGAAGCTTGCTTGGTCATGAAGCAGAGGCGTTCCAGCTTCCCCAAGCAAGCTCGGCGGCGCACGGAGGGCGCGCTCGTTCTCGTCCACGACGACATCTGCGGGCCTATCACGCCGACGACTCCAGGCGGCAAGAAGATGTTCTTGTTGCTAGTGGATGACATGAGCTGCTATATGTGGCTCTATCTTCTAGCAACCAAGGACCAGGTGCCCGACTTAATTCAGTAATTCCAGGCGACGGCTGAACTAGAGTCCGGGAGGAGGCTGAAACTACTCCGTACTAATCGCGGAGGGGAGTTCACCTCACAGGAGTTCGGCGAGTACTGCGCTCAGCATGGAGTATAGTATCAGCTCACAGCCCTGTATACGATGCAGCAAAACGGGGTTGTGGAGCGGCGCAACCAGAAGGTGGTCGGCATGGCGAAGAGTATGTTGAAGGCGAAGGGTATGCCTGGGATTTTTTTGGGTGAGGCAGTTATCACGGCTGTCTACAACTTAAATCAATCCCCCACTCGCGGCCTCAATGGGAAGACGCCATATGAAGCTTGGCATGGAGAGCGACCAACTGTCAACTACTTTCGAACTTTTAGGTGCATGGGGCATGTCAAGAACACGCGCCCCCACCTGAAAAAGTTGGAAGATCGGAGTACTCCGATGATTTTTCTTGGCTATGCTGCAGGGACGAAGGGCTATCGGATGTATAATCTGACTGATGGACGCACACACATATCACGTGACGTGATATTCGACGAGTCGGCCAAGTGGGACTGGGGAGAAGGAGCAACATAAGAGGACTACACCGCCTTCCACGTTGACTCCTTAGGTCCAGCACCTGCTGGACCTGCTGTGCCAGCAAACGGCGAGGTGCTGCAGGGTCCGGAGGGGCCGGACAGCACCCCTGCATTGCCCAGAAGGGGCACAGAAGGGTCTGTCCAGACCCTAGGAGTTCCTGCACCAGCCTCCAGACCTGCTGGAGAGGGTCCAGCATCTGCTGCGTCGCCCCAAAGGCTCCTGCAGGGACTGTCATGCGCAGATCAGGGCTGGGACAGTCCTGCACCGGGGATCAGCAACAACGGGGGGTTCCAGACTTGAAGATTCCAGCACCTTCGTCACGCCCCGGAATCCTCCACGGCCACCCGCTTCGCCACACTGCTGTCGGACCCCAGCAGCAATGTCGTCGACGCGTACTACGATGGCGGCGTGAAACTATGGTTCCGCACTGTCGGTACCCTGCGAACCGGGTACCCCCGCGTAGTGGATAAAAAAAACAACCTGGGCCTCGCCTTCTCGGCTTAGGGGGCCCCCAGCGTAAGCCACGTGCCCTGGGCCTGATGGGCAGTCCCTAGGTTGCCACGTGTCTTCAGGCCCTGAGCCTGACCACTGGCCGAAGGTGGCTCGGGAGCCGCCAAGTGTCAAGTGGTGTCTGACCCCATCTTACGCCAAGGAGGACTCCTGCGCTGCCACGCACCCGGAACCTCCGAGCCACACCCTCTGCTAGAGGGAGCTCCGGAGGTGCCACGTGCCCTGTGGCTCCGGTTCCTACCTCCTGCATGGCGATGGCGATCAGGGGGTCAAGACGATGGCGAACCGGAGCCTAGGCCTCCGGTGCTCACTGAACCCCACTAGTCACTCTACTTCGGCGGCGGCTTGCGTAAGCAGGGAGCCGGAGAGGGGGTCCTGCTCATCTCACCAGTGGGAGAGCAGTTCAAGTACATGGTGCACCCTGACTTCAAGGCTACAAACAACATGGCAGAATATGAAGCCCTCATATTTGGGATGAGTACCCTGTCCCTGGGCGTGCGACAGATGCTAGTAAAGGAGACTCTCAGCTTGTCATCAAGCAAGTCAGACGTGAGTGCTCCTGCAATGATCCTCAACTAGCTGCCTACCTTATCTATGTGCAGAAGATGGAGGAGTTCCATGCCTTGGAGTTGTGCCATATCCCCCGTGCCAACAATGCGGTGGCAGACGACCTTTCAACGAAAGCCTCTACATGGGCCCTGTCCCCGAAGGCGTGTTTGAAAGAAAGCTACTGCGTCCAACAGCCTGGCCGGCAGAACTAGGTGAAGGGGGCGAGTCCAGCACCTCGAAGCTGACAGTCCCGGCGGCCCTGCAACCATGGCGCCCGTCAAGGATCGTATGCTTCACCGGGGACTCCGTGCAACCCGGCGCCCAAGATCCAAATGCTCAAGTAGGACCCGATGCATGGATCACGAAGATCCAGGCCTACTTGAAAGAAAATATCCTTCCTGATGAACATGTATCTGCTGAGCGGATCGTTCGTATGGCTAAAACATACACACTGGTGGATGGAGATCTCTACCGGTGTGGCGCCAACAGCGTTCTATTGCTCGTAGAGATCCATGGAGGCGAGTGCGGCAACCATGATTCTTCTCGCACGCTGGTCGGTAAAGCCTTCCAACATGGCTTCTACTTGCCGACAGCTCTCCTTGATGCCGTCGAGCTGGTCAAGAGATGCAAGGCGTGCCAGTTCCATGCCAAGAAGATCCACACACCGACACAGACGCTACAGATGTTCCCGCCCTCATGGCCATTTGCAGTATGTGGGCTGGACATCCTGGGGCCATTCCCCAGGGCCGTCGGAGGGTACCGATACCTCTACGTCGCCATAGACAAGTTCACCAAGTGGCCAGAAGCAACCCCTGTAGTCACCATCAACAAGAAGTCTGCAGTAAAATTCATCAAGTCAATAATCTGCAGGTTCGGGCTCTCGAATAGGATTATCACTGACAATGGGACCCAGTTCACCAGTGCAGCATTCCAAGAATACTGTGAGGACCTTGTTATCCAGGTCTGCCACCGTTGCTTACCTAGAGTGTAACGGCCAGGTCGAGAGAGCCAATGCTGAGATACTCAGGGGCCTTAGGACGCGTACTTATGCTGGCCTAGAAAAGCATGGCACTAACTGGATTGACGTACTTCCGTCCGCACTGTGAGCCTCCTATGCTCACCCGTCTTGGCGGTGAATAGGACCGTACCCTTCCCCTGGATACGCACGACGGAGTTGTCGCCGAACTTGATGGTTCCGACGACGTTTTCGTCGAGCTCGGAGAAGACGGCGCGCGAACCCGTCATGTGGTTGGTCGCGCATGGAAAGGGCCAATTGCCAAGTATGCCGTGATTGGTTTACCGGACATGCTCTTTTTATCACGAGGCGCGCTGCGGCACAAAAAGGAAATCCAATTTCGGTAAGACTTGCCAACGAGTGTCGTCAAAGTCGTCGTCGTTGCTGCGGTGAGCGAAGACACGTCCCTCCACTATCTCCATTGGGCGCGTAGGACGTTCTGTACAGAGGCCACTCTTGTCATAAACAAGGCGCCCTCCTCCTCCGCCTTCGCCACGAAAGCCTGCTGCTGCGGCTCCTCCTTAGGCTTCGACCGACACTCCCTGGCCCAATGGCCCTTCTTACCGCACTTCCTGCATTGGTCCCGCAGAATATCCTTCCCGGAACCTCCCTTCTTGCCTCCGTTCTTCTTGGGTGGGCCCTTTCGGCCGCCCCTCTTACAAGAACCCGTAGACTGGGTAGACCGCTCCTCCTTCCGTTGTGCCTCCCAATCCTCCCGAGTGAGGTATAGCTGGCTGTTGTGTACTCGTCCTTTCTGCTTCATCGAGTCGAAGGCGTTCTCCGCCGCCCTGAGACACCCCATCACCTCCGACAAGGTGCGGGTCAACACGTCCAGCAGTGTCGTGATCGCATTCTGGAACTTTTCGCAGGAGCTTCTCCACGGCCCTCTCTTTTCCTATCTCCTCCCCTAGCGACACAAGTCGTGATAGCATGCCGCTCGGGCGGAGGGGGAAGTCCTCCACGCTCTCACCATCCTTGAAGACAATCCTTCTGGAGTTGTTGTGCCATCGTCTTCTTCATGCGGTTGGCCCCGACCCGCATGATGGCGATCGTGTCCCATGCCTCCGTCGCCGTCCTCTTCTCTCCGATCGTTGTGATCATCTCCGGCGGGACAGGCGCTGACCAAGATGTCAAGCGCCATCATATCTCCTTGCTCGCTCATGTTGCCCTCCTCCACGGACTTCCAAAGCAGTCGAGCCTTCAGCTTGATCTTTATCATGACAGCCCACTCCGCGTAGTTGGTCTTGGTGAGCACAGGGAACCCTGTCCCGGTGTTCACCTCACGAGCTGCCGGAGAGGGTGTCATGTGGCCGGTGGTGCTGCCGCTGCTTGTAGAGGTATAGACGACATCTTGCAGAATTCAACCTAGGGTTGAAACTGGCTCTGATGCCACGAATGTTGCAATTCCGGTGCTTGATCACACTAAAAACTGCCCTGTTCCAGACAGTTCAACACCTCTCATAGGTGCTGTTCTTGCTGATCTGTTCTAGCAGATCTGTTCAGGGGAAGAACAGATTGTTGTAGCCTGTTTCTGGAGGTGGAGACGCAGAACAGAAGAGGGAACAGGGGGTGCAGAGGAGGGAGATCAGGGTGGCGGCAGCTAGGGCTGCTAGTCTGGGTGGTGGCGGCTGCTCCAGGGGAGAGGCGGCGGCTGATCCTAGCCCCTGGTGGCGGCTAGGGCAGAAGGAGGCGGCGGCGTGGGCTGGAGGAAGAGAGGCGGCGGCTAGGGCAGAAGGAGGAGAAGTATTTGCTATATTAATCTCTTCTAAAACTGGGGTGTTTGGCTTCTTTACATACCCCCCCTTACAAGAGTCTTGATCTATTACAATAGGAGAAAATCTAAATATTTTCTAAACTAGGGCTGCCACCGAGACTTGGTGCAGCCGCACCACATAGGGCTGACCAGTCCCTGACCTAGGGCGCGCGCAAAGGAGGGGGGGGGGAAATCAGGGTTCGCCCCCCCCCCCCCTGTTCTGGCCGCCCAGGGCCAGCGGCAGGTCATCCATCAAACCAAAAAAATCGTCAGAACCATCAAGTTCGGCGACAACTCCGTCGTGCGTATCCAGGGGAAGGGTACGGTACTATTCGCCGCCAAGAGGGGTGAACACAGGAGGCTCACCGGTGTGATCTGCCCGCTGGCCCTGGGTGGCCAGAACAGGGGGGGCGAACCAGGACCCCCCTGTCAGGTGCGCGCCCATGATCAGGGCTGGATCCTCCTTCTACAAGAGTTTAGAGAATAGTCTTCTTAGAGATAGAATTAAAGATAGACTAGAGCCCAGGATCAGGACTCTTGTAAGGGGGGCTATATAAAGAGGCCAAAACACCTCAGTTTTAATTCAGATCAATACAGAAATTGTTCCTCCACCTCTCTAGAGCCGCCACCCTCCCTCTCTCCCTGGAGCAGCCGCCGCCACCAGGTAACAAACCCTAGCCACCGCCAGCCCTCTGTTCCCTTGCCGATCTCCCTGTTCTACGCCTCCACAGCTCAAGAACAGGCCGGCAGCTCTCCTCTCTCCCTGTTCTGATCGCCCAGATCAGAAGTATCTCTCTTCCTGCTTCTGTTCTATCCAGGACAGAACCAGAAGCTTCTATTTTTCTTTTTTCTAGCCTCTATTCTTGCTGTAGATCAATTCTGGTCTGTCTCCTTGGAGGGCAGATTGATCTGCTAGTTCAGTTCGGATTATACAGCAAGATCAGACGCTATTTCAGCAGGAAACAGGACCGGAGTTGCAACAATAGCTGCCCCGGCCTTGAGCTATAAAAGGACCAGGACAACCTTTGGGAAGAGGGATCGAAACCCAACTCACTCACACGCGTAAGCTCAAGCAATACAACACACCCGTGAACGTAGGGTTTTACGTTTCGGCGGCCTGAACCACGTAAATCTCTATATTCACCCCGTGTTCATCAGCCTCGATCGATCTTGGGACATTAGCCCCTCCAAACAACGAACCTCCGTGGACTGCTACAGTAGCGGTACTGGGGGAAGTGTCACAGGCTACACTTTGACAGATCGCATCAAGGATCATCTTTTAGCCCATACATCTTTTTCTAGGTGTCGAAGGATATACAAGGGGATATCCCTTGGTGCATGCTCTTTGCCGATGATGTAGTGCTGGTAGATGAAACTAAGGATGGTGTTGATAAGAAATTAGAGTTATGGAGACAAACCTTAGAGTCTATGGAGTTTAGACTTAGTAGGATAAAGGCTGAGTATATGAGGTGCGACTTTTGTGGTGTTGGTTGTGAAGAGGAAAATGTTAGTCTATAAGGACAAATAGTACCTAGAAGAGACTCTTTTTGATACTTAAAATCAATGTTACAAAGCAATGGCGATATTGACGAGGATGTTTGCCACAGAATTATGGGGTAACACCCTCATATTCATCATCATGCATTGCATTCATTTTCATGTAGAGAAGCATTTAAAAAGAAGAAAAGAGATAAAGGAATATAGAAACAAATAAATAAAGAAAAGAAAAATAAAAATAGAAAAAAAAGGAAAATGAAAAACCCTAGGCACCCTCCCCCTAGGAAATTTTTCCATAGGGATTTTCCCCATTAGGGATTTTCCTTCCCCTAGGAAATTTTCTCCTAGAGAATTTTCCCCATATTTAGGAATTTTCCCCTCTAATTTGGTCGGCGCCCAAAATCCCTAGGAATTTTCCCCGACATTGGGATCCCCCCTCCTTGGCCGCACCCTTGGAGGAGAAAACCCTAGACGCAGCCCCTAAAATCCCCCTAGAGATTTTCCTCTCCCCCAATTAATCTCAGCCCTTGATTGAAAATACTTGGTAAAATCTATCTCCTAGCTCCCACCTTTTCTCAAATTAAATCCCAGTCATTGATTAAAAGATTTGCTGAAATCCTAGCCCCCTTGGTTGTTTTTCCCCCTTATAAATAAAACCCTCCCTCCCTAGCCGCCACCCCTGCCCAAAAACCCCTGGTCGCCGCCCCCTTGCTGCCAGCCTTGGTCGCTGCCCTGCTGTCTGCCTTGGCCGCCGTTGAAGCTCTGTTCCGCCGCGCCGTCGCCGGAAAAAAAAGACCCCAGCACCCTGCCCTGGCTGCAACCCTGTTCTTCTCCAAGGAAAACCCCCAGCCGCTGCATTGATCAAGGGGAGCTCCAGCTCCTGCCATTGCAAGAAGAAGACCAGCCGCAGAGGAGGAGAGGAGGAAGAAGAGTGGTAGGACCCGTAACCCCTCGTGCAAAGTCGCTGCTGTCATATCAAACCCTCGTTGCACCACACCCTGCGAGCAAGAGCTACTGCACGTAAGTAGTACAGCCCCCGGTTTAGGTTTGATGACGGTTTAATCTAATACCGGGATTAGGATCATAGCCACGTTCCAATTAATTTCCAGCAGCACCAATCGTCGTAAAACCTCTCTAGAACTAACTAAAACTCACATGAGCACCTGCAAACCAGTCACTATAAGTTGCATTATAGGATTTGCATGCATCCACGTCATCGCATCTTGAGTAAATAGTGTGCATGATATTGATTGTTGTATTGCTTTGTATGTACGTGATCGTGAGTAGAAGGACACGCTTAAGAGGCCGTCTACGAAGACCTCTAGCACCAATACTTTGACACACTTGAGCAACACGAACCACGGGAGCAAGGAAAGTGCCCCTTGACCATATTGAACCTACGTTTTTGGAACTGTTTTGGTTGTGAAAACTGGATGCTCGTGTTAACTTGATGGGAGACTCTTTAGTAGGAGTTTACTAGTTTTGTTAGCCACCCTTTTCGCCGGAAAACTTGTTGAGTCGGGTATGTGTTGTTTTCTCCTCTTTGGCATCGCATAACTTACGGGATTACGGGAAAACTGAAATAAACTTGCTTACTACTGCACTCATAAAGATTAAAGATGATGAGAAAATGATGATGTTAATGAGCATGGAATTGAGAAGATCTAGACAAGCTTGGCTTGTGGTTACGATGAATAAGATGGTGGTTTGCTTGACTTAGATAGGACTGGTTCATGCGAGAACATGCCAAGAAAACAGTGCCATCATAAGGCCAAATATAGGTGCGGCTTAGCTGACTAATTAGGTGTGTTGCTAGCTTGTTATGGACCATTGGATGGCGCGGGCAATGAGAGTTGAGGACTGCCATGGGAACTGCATGGCACATGAGGGGCCCGTGGGTGGGAGAATGGAGATTCGAGGCTGTCGGTGAAACCTCAGCGGGTCCTAGGGATGGCAATGGGTCGGGTTCGGGTCGGGTGGAGCAAAAATCCGCCCGAAATAAAAAAGGTTGCGGATGAAATTTGAGACCGGCACCCGTCGTGTTTCGGGTGCCCGTCGGGTTTGACTTTTTTTATAAACACACTAGCGTTTAATAAAATAAGTATAAAAAATAATCCATTTTGAATGGCAATACAACAAAAAATATTAAGTTGTTTATAAAGATTATAAATATAGGTCACGATAAGTAAGATGAAACAATTACATAATATTACACAATCAAAGCTGACTTTAAAATTATAATCATAAATTATTTAAGGTGCCCGTCGGGTACCTGCGGGTGCAAAACAAAACCCGCACCCGGACCCGCCACAAGTCGGGTCGGGTGCGGGTTAGACCCGCAGGTGGAAAATCACACCCGCACCCATGAGGTGCAAAACCCGTGGGGTACCCGCACCCGCGGGTGGGATTGCCATCCCTAGCGGGTTCTTACATCCTAGTTGTCCCTTTGTAAATGCTATTTTGTGATCTCTTGGCCATACACCGACGGTTGTGTAGTGGTAGAACAGAGGTTTTCTTTAGTCACGGACTGGTGTCCGTTTTCTTTAGTCACCGACGGGTGACGAAATCATGAACTTGTGGGTAAAGTGGTGCCACTCTGCAGAGTGTAAAGCTATCATGAATCATGATAGCCGTGCTTTCAGTTACAAGCACCTGACTAACTTCAATGATTGGAGGCAAAACTTGGGATGGTTATTCGGGTATCGTCATGGTATATTGTCATTGGGACTGGTTTTGGGATTGGTTTTGGTTGTGATCATGAGTTTGATTTTGGTATGTGCATATGTGCTGATCATTAGCAATTTTGAATATGAAATAAGTTTGATAAAGAGCATTGGCTGGTTGAGATTGATGGTATCGAACAGGTGGATGATGAATTACTTGGTTATGATGGGATTTAAATCACCTAGACATAGTAGGATGTTTTTACTGTGATTGTGAAATAAAATTTGTTTGCTACAATGAAACATTTTGTTTCTTACCTTGTTTTAAGTTACATGTCATACTTTCCCGCACTTGCTGAGTACGACATGTACTCACCCTTGCATTCTCACAAATAATTCAGCTACAGGAGAAGAGAACTTCGAGGAGCAGATGTAGTACTAGGCATGCGCACTACCGTCAACTGCCTGTGGAGTCGAAGTTGGAGCCCAGCCGTTTTTAGTTTACTTCCGCTGTCATTTAGAGTCTTCCGCTGCAGAATAAGTTAGATACCATAATTGAGACATTGAGTTATTGTAATAAAGTACTTAAGCACTATTTGTATGTGGTTATATTCTGAAATTCAATTTGTGATGTATCTGTGTATGTGTGATGTACATCCTGGGCACACATACACATCACTTAGTTCAGTCTCGGAACCGGGTGTCCCAACATCGACTAAGGTGGTTTAGACAAATTCGGCGGAGACCTCCAGAAGTACTGGTTAACAGTGGGATTTTAAGAGGTAGAGAAATATTAAGAGGGTTAGAGGATGACCAAGGTTGACCTTGGAGGAGGCGGTAAAACAAGATTCGAGAGATTGGAATGTATCCAGAGACTTATCTCATGATAGGACCGTATGGAAAGTAGCAATTTATGTGCCAGAATCTTAGCCTTTTTTTCTTTTTTTTTTCTTGTTACTCTTATATCTCTTCCTCTCTTTTACTTCATTTAAAGATATATAAAAAAATTGTTGGGTTTCATGTCTAGCCTACCCCAACATGCTTGGGATAAAGGCTTGGTTGTTGTTGTTTTCTTCATGTGCTGGCTAGTCATCATGTCTGTACCATCTACCGTAATATTGAAATACCCAAAATCATAATTTACAATCCCTTTCTCTGAACTATTTAAGTCCAGAATTGATAAAAAATATGTACATTTTCATTTTGGCACAACTATTTGAAATAAATCAACTTTGTTTCATCTGCAAGATTGTGCCTCTCCTTTCTATTGCACTGATCACAGTTTATTTCTTTATTGCTGCAGCCAAAATCATCTGAATCTTGTAGTGGTGAATAATGTCCCATTGTTTTTTAATATCCGTGATGGTCCTTACATGCCAACCCTCTGTCTTCTTCACCAATGTAATTCTCTTCCTTCCAATTTTTGTGGTTTGTCATCCTTGTACAGTTACCATGATACAGCATCATGTGTGAAGTTTTAGGGCTCAATCTGTTTTTAGTTGGTCATATGTATCTGTTAGAGTACCATTATTCATAAAGTTTATTTGTGGAACTTTAATTGTAATGGAAATTATGCTTACATTTGATCAGATCCTGATATCATGAAGAAATTCCAAGTGGATCGAGGTGCTATCAAATTTGTGCTGTCTGGTGCAAATATAATGTGTCCTGGACTGACATCACCTCGTGGTGCCTTGGATGATGAAGTTGAGGCAGAAACACCAGTGGTAAACGACTTATTCTAAACTATCTCATCCATTTATGGGTCTCCAGTAAGCAGCATGTTTTGCAACAGCATTTGTATATTTTTGGGATGCTCCTGCAGCATGCAAACCAGTGTATACATTTTTATATTGTCCATAGTAGTGTTCGAGAAAAAAAATGAAAGAATTGTCTATGGTAAGGAACTTTTGCTTTATATGATTGATTTATGCATCATAATTGGTATTATTTTTTAACAAGCTTCTTGGTCCCCTATGAAGGGCAGGTCTGGCACAGTGGTAGAGTCTCTCCACTTGTGTCCTGGAGGTCCTGGGTTCGAATCAGCCTCCTTGCAAAATAAGCAAGGGGAAGGCTGCCTAGAAATTCCCTTCCCCAGACCCCACAACGTGTGGGAGCTTTCAGCACTAGGTATGCCCCCTTTTTCTTGGTCCCCTATACTTGCCTACTGCCAATCTTATCTGCTCAAAATCTGTTTTGCCAGGCCATAATGGCTGAAGGCAAGCAACATGCATTGGCAATTGGATATACTAAGGTGTCAGCAAAGGACATGTAAGTTCTTCTGAAGCATCGTTCAGTTATTTGCTTTGCTATCTGTAAATTATCCTTTCAAAGTGTGAGTGAACCTTGTGTGCTCTTTGATTACTCTGGTATGAAAGTGTTTGACGAGTACTTGTGCTCGTTTCTCTGTCCATGTTATACTATTGATGTCTCCATAAGTATTGAAAAACTTGTTGCATATTTGCTTACAGAATTTTAACTTCCGTTAACAATCATCTTAAAGAATCACAACTACTAACATGTCTTGACTATGTAGAAAGACAATCAACAAAGGAATTGGAGTTGACAATATGCATTATCTGAACGATGGCCTATGGAAGGTACTTGCCTTTTCCCACTCCCTAATTCTCATCATTTTCCTTCTCTGGATATTGTATTCTTGATTGAGTTGTAATTATATCACAAGTGGACTTGGAAGCATATGTTGTAGAACTACATCAAATAAGTAATAACAATTAACAACAACAACGAAGCCTTTGCCCTGACCAGATTGGGATAAGCTAGATATGAAATCTAACATTTTTTTAAAAAAAAATTGAAGTAAAAGAAAGAGGGAAGAGGAAATAAAGTACGAGTAAATTAAGATTATGGCACATGAATTTCTGATTTCCATGCGGTCCTACTAAATCTCTAAGTACATTATAATCGCTCAAGTCTCGTTTTTTCCTCTTCCCATGTCAATCTTAGTGGCCCTTTGCTTCTCTTAATATTTTCTCTACCTTTAGGGTCTCACTGTAAACCGGTGCTTCTTGAGGTTTCCATTGAGTATGTACAAACCATCTTAGTCGATGTTGGACTAACATCTTTTTAATTGGTGTCACTGACTGCGAGGGACGGCGATTATAATCGATTTACACCTGCAGGGTTACCTGAACAACCCGTCACGTACGCCCGTACTCGATGTTGCCTACAACAACCATCACGGACGCCGTACGCGACTACCTTTCACCCGTTAGCCAAATGTTGAACCGGTCCAATTGTCCCGAGCAAGAGGTCTCTGCACGCGCATCTCGGTGCCGCCAGCCGATTTACACCTCGAGCTCTCAACCTACCCTCTGAACGACCAGCTATGCCTCAACACCCAGCTACCCGAGTTACATCAGTTTCCCGGTTCCCATATAGCCGGTAGGTCTTCGGTACTGTTCTAGCTTGTCCAACAGGCCCGCACACGGCTCGGTCCTCAATCGACACAAGCGGAGCTACAGCACACAGGCCCCAAAGTCCTGCTGCCCTTACCCTCCGCTTGGTCTCATTTTCTTGCCATGTGTTTCATGTGCTATCACTACCCGAGTCGAGTGCCTCTAGCCTATGCTCGCGACTAGTTCCAATTACTCGACTTGTACCGAATCCTACTCTATCTTAGCATTGCAGTAGCTAACGGGGTTTTCAATCCTAATCCCAACCCATGGTTTTCCACTGAGTTGTGACGTAGTAATTACTTCCAGATGAAGTTAGATGAATCATTGCTGTTGTGAAGTTCATAAGTTCATTGTATTGCAACCATGTATGCTATAGATGTAGAGCTCACTAAATTTATATTCCACTTTGGGCAAAGCAACATCGGAAAGAAGCGTTTCTTGTTTGATTATGGATTTCCGATGTTGGGAGGCTCAGGGCATATGAACTTGCTGCTGTAAAAATGCTAATAAGGATCTACTTTTAGGCGAGTACTAATGCAATAGCTGCTGTCCTACCTTATAAATTCCTGCGTACCGAGTTCTTGTTTAGGGTTGACGGTTAAGCCTTGCTGAGCTTTCGAGCTCATGGTTGCATTGTTAGTGTTTTGCAGGTATTATATTAGTGTTGCTATGAAGATGGTTGTTCGGTGAGACATCCGAGACTCACCGGAAACCTTTGCTGCCTACACTCTTTTTGAAGCTAGTAAGAAGCACCCGCGGTCTAGACGTCTTCTCTTTTGCGTAGCTAGGATTGAGAGCGTGTGTTTATGTATATTCCGCTGCGTGTACCTTCGTGGTACATTATGTTGTAATTGAGAAATAAAAGACTTTGTATGTTTATGGTTTCTTTTCGTGTATTCTATTGGGTGCCGCATCGCATGGCACCACCCAATGTGATTCCTGGAGTGTGGATCCCAGAAGGGGTTCCCCACATTTGCATAGTGCCAGAGGTCGGGTCCAGCTTTGTCGCGTGGGGGGGGGGGGGGGGGGAAGATGTCGAATCATAGAAAGAGCCCGAAAAAACGGAAAAGATATAAGTCTTGGTGTCTATATATTAATTCTGCCTGACTTGGGGACTTACACATAAAAGTAGTGGTGCCTAGACTACACTTCGAGGCAAGCGAAGCCCCTCTTCAGTTGTCGGGTGCCGCAGATGTCATCCGTGCCGCATTTGCCGGGCCCCCTGGATAAACGCCGACCATCCTTATTTCCTTCTAGGGACCAATTGAGGGTTGGTCGGGAGAGGTTCTTGCCGCTTCTTGACGAGCCGAGCCGGGTGCTGCCGCCGCGGCCGTCGCTACGGCTTGTTCTCAACCATGTTGCTCGCACAGCAGGGCATGCAAGAATTTCACCTCTACTGTGATGATTCCCCTGGGGTCGGGCATCTTCAACTTCAGGTATGTGTAGTTTGGGGTGGCCAGAAATTTGGCATAAGTCGGCCTTCTCAAGATGGCGTGGTAAGTGCCGTCAAAATTGGGGGTCTCCATGCGGAAGTTGGTCTTGTCCTGAAAGTGACGGGGAGGTCGATCTTCCCGACGTGGAGGTCAATCTTCCCCAATGGCACTGCCCGTTGGCCGGGAATGAAGCCATGGAAAGGGCCTCGTGTCGGACGGAGGATCGTGCATGGTTTGCCACGAAGCCTAGTTCCTCCTCAAAACCCTCTTGCTCTCTCCTAGCGCCGGCTAGCCGAAATTTCAAGAGTTGCACCGGGAGACATGAAGAACCGATAGAACTCCAAACAGGAAATTCTCCACAAGTGGCTGATCATCCCAAATTCTGTTCAAGACATAGAAACTAGAGGCCCTAGCGACCAACTGGACCAAAGCCCTAAGAAAACCAGCCATCCGTTGAGCGGGTCGCCGGAAATTAGTTGCCGCCAGCCAAAACGGGGCGGGTCACCTTTGAGCTCCTATTTCCGTTCGGTTTATGAGTCAGGGTATGGTTTTTGTTTTATGCTTCGTTGAGTCCATCGGATTGGGAAGCGAGATAGATGTGTCTAGCTAACTGCACTCGTAATGATATAAGAAATTGATGATGTTAATGAACGTGGATCGGAGGGAGATCTAGGCAAGCCTGGGTTTGTGAATGAGGTAGCATGAGATGGTGGTTTACTTGCCGTAGATCTAAGGACCGGTTCATGCATGCACATGCTAGGATAACAGTGCCACAACAAGGCCAAGTATGGGTGCGGCTTAGCTGAGTAATTAGGTAAGTTGCTAGAGTGTTATGGACTGTGGAAGGCGTGGGGAATGGGAGTCGAGTGAGGACTGCCCTGGGAACTGCATGGCACAAGAGGGGGCCCGTGGGTGGGAGAATTGGAGATTCTAGCCTGCCGGTGAAACCTTAGTGAGTCCATACATCTAGTAACCCCTTTGTAAAGGCTATTTTGTGATCTCTTGACCATACACCGACGGTTGTGTACTAGTATAATGGAGGTTCTGCAGTCGCCGATGGGTGACAAAATCACAAACTTGTGGGTAAAGAGGTGCAAACTCTGCAGAGTCTAAAACTATCATGATAGCCGAGCTTACGGTCACGAGCGCCTGGCCAACTGCCATGATTAGTTGGGATGGTTCTTGGTTATGGTTATTGATTATGGTTATGGTTTGGTTTTGGGACTGTTGAGTCCGGGTGCTAAGATGGTTGCATGACTGTTGAGTCATGGCAACGGAACTGGTCTAGGTGTGAGATGAAGTTGTTTATGAGATAAGATGGTAGCGAATACGGGAAGGTATTCGTGAGATGGTAGCGAATACGAGGAGGTATTCGTGAGTAAGAATGAAGTTGGTTAATGTTCGGGTGGAACATGGAAAGCGATGGAGGTATGTTGGTAATTTAATACATGCTGAGATTACATTCATCTAAAGTTAAGTTGCTGTTTTATCATGGTTTTATAAATCTGCCTTTCTGCAAATAAGCCTTTCTATACCTACCTTGTTATGAGCTACATATCATGTTTTCCCGCACTTGCTGAGTACATCATTGTACTCAAACTTGCATTATTATCTCCTAATCAGCAGCAGGAGAAGACTACTATGAAGACCAAGTGGAACATTAAGGCATGCGATCTATTCTCAAGCTTGCCTGTGGAGGGAGTAGAGATGGAGCCACTTCTGCTTAGATTTGCTTCCGCATTAGTTAAAACGCTTCCGCATTAGAATAAAGACTTCCGCTGCATAGAAATAAGACTTCTGCTGTGAACATGAGTCCAAGACTCATGAGATATTGTAATAAACTCTGTTATTCGTGGTAATATATAATCTGAATTCAGTTTGTGGAACATATGTGTATGTGGGATGAACATCCTGGGCACACATATGCATTAGTTCTCGGTTCCGTGGTTTCCCACAGAATTGAGGGCGTCACAGATTGGTATCAGAGCCATGGGTTGACAGTAGGTTACATGCCTAGATAGAAACCTTAGATTGACATTAGAGCCACTGGTTAACAGTAGGTTACACCCTTGAATAGGAGTCACAGATTGGTATTGGGCACAGATTGGTAGCTAAGCCACGCTGACCCAAGGAAGCATCCTAGGACGCTTAGATTGGCTTTGAAACTACCTTGGTATAGGAAACCAACCTTGAATAGGAGTTGTATGAGCCCTTGCAATGATTGTTTGTGATTGTATGCTTAGTGTGATTTGTGGGACGTCTCAAGACGTTGTCCATATCCACACGTAAGTAGAAAGAGGTGTGAGATGCTTCGACACTTATTCACATCCTCATATGGGCTAATATATATATATAGTCCAACTCACCTTGATGCATATAGTTGAAGGGACCTACCTAACCTCCTAACATTCTATTCTGATCTCTCTCACAGATGGTGAGAGGAAACGACGGCCAAAGGAACGTCCGTGACAATCAAGAGGATGGTCATGAGGAAGTTCCTGTTAACCCCGGAGCTGGTGAAAACCACCTGGAACGGTTGATGGCCATGCAAAACCAGCTTATGCAAACCATGATCCAAACTTTGGGTCAGTTGCAAGCCAACAACAACCCTGTTCCGGCACCACCGCCACCACCACCGCCGGCTCACAACAGACTGGGAGAGTTCATGAGGACTCAACCACCCACCTTTGCTCAAGCGAGTGATCCCATGGAGGCCGATGATTGGTTGAAATCCATGGAGAAGAAGCTTGTCATTGTTCAGTGCAATGACCGAGAGAAGGTTCTCTTTGCATCGCACCAACTTATGGGAGCTCCCGCAGACTGGTGGGATGCTCTATGCAACGCCCGTGTCAACCCGGAGACAATCACATGGACTGAGTTCAAGGAAAGTTTCCGCTCTCATTACATCCCTGCTGGTGTAATGCTGCTCAAGAGGCAGGAGTTCGAAGGTCTCCGCCAAGGACAGAAAAGTGTGAATGAGTATCTCAACAAGTTCATACAACTGTCCCAGTATGCCCCCGAAGATGTCAACTCAGATCAGAGTAAGCAGTACCTGTTCATGAGAGGGTTGAACAATGACATTCAGGTTAAACTTCTGAACAATGACTACGTAAGCTTCCAGAAGCTGGTTGACAAGGCTATAGTGGTCGAAAGCAAGATCAAAGAGATCAAGCGAGAAGGCAAGAGGAAGATGTAATGTCAGCCCGAAGGGAGCAACGTACGACCTCGGTACATGCCCCCGGCCACACCACAGTATAGGTCAACCACTCCTGCATACCGCCCTGGTCAGCCACCACAGCAACAATTCGTTGCACCAGCACCTCGCGTGCCCATGCCTCCTGCGCCCCGACCTAACAATGACGCTCCTGTTCAAAACCCCCGCCCCAACGTACCTGCTGCCGTAGGCAACAGGTCATGCTTTGCATGCGGGGAGATAGGACACTTCGCAAACCAGTGCCCGAGGAGAGGCCCTGGACAGCAAGGCAACATGCCCAAGCAGAACTCGTGACCGAACGGAGGGGACAATCAAGGAAATCGGGGACAACAGAACTATGCTCGCGGCAACGTGAACCATGTCTCTGCTGAGGAAGCACAACAGGCTGAGGACGTCGTAATTGGTATGTTCCTTGCCAACTCCAACCCAGCCACCATCTTATTTGATTCTGGAGCATCACATTCCTTCATATCATCCAAATATGTTGCCAAACATCGCCTACCCATATCTCACTTAAAATGTGCTATGTTAGTTAATTCTCCCGGTGGAGAGATGAGGACTAATATAGTATGTTCGAAAGTAAGCCTTAAAATAAGGGGGGTAGACTTCCTTGCCAACCTTATTTTCTTGGACTCCCAAGGGATTGACATAATACTCGGGATGGATTGGTTATGTAAGAACAACGGGGTAATCCAATGTGTTGAAAGAAGCGTGCAGTTGACAAATGAGCACGACATCCGTGTCGAGTTCGAGTCAGCCCAAAAAACCACTGAAAAGGTAAATTTAAACCACGTTGAAGGAGCAACATTGGACAGCATTCTGGTGGTTCAGGAATTTTTGGACGTGTTCCCGGAAGAGCTTCCAGGTATGCCCCCTGATCGGGACATTGAGTTTGCCATTGATTTGGTACCCGAAACTGCACCCATAGCCAAGAGACCCTATAGGTTGCCTTTCAATGAACTAGTGGAACGCAAGAAGCAAATTCAAGAACAGTTGGAGAAGGGTTTCAGACGTCCAAGCTCGTCACCATGGGGAGATCCGGTGCTCTTCGTAGACAAGAAAGATGGAACCCAAAGGATGTGCGTGGACTATAGGTCTCTTAACGAGGTAACAATCAAGAACAAATACCCTCTGCCCCGTATAGAAGACCTATTCGACCAAATGAAAGGAGCCCGAGTGTTCTCCAAGATTGATCTTCGGTCGGGATACTTCCAGCTGAAGATTAAGCCCTCCGATATACCAAAGACAGCCTTTCGAACACGGTATGGTTCGTATGAATATACCGTCATGTCTTTTGGGTTGACAAATGCACCCGCATACTTCATGGACCTTATGAACAAGGTTTTCATGGAGTTCTTGGACAAGTTCGTCGTGGTTTTCATCGACGACATTATGGTGTATTCAAAAAGTGAGGAGGAGCATGAAGAACATTTGAAATTGACCTTGCAGAAATTGCGTGAGCATCAATTGTATGCCAAGCTTAACAAGTGTCAATTTTGGCTAAAGGAAATATCTTTCCTAGGCCACATTGTCTCCAAGGAAGGGGTATCGGTTGATCCCAGAAAAGTGAGAGATGTTCTGAAGTGGGACCAACCGCAGAGCGTGAGGGATATTCGGAGTTTTCTTGGGATGGCTGGATACTATCGACGCTTCATTAAAGATTTCTCTAAGATAGCAAAGCCTATGACGGAGTTGCTAATGAAGGGAAAGGTCTTCCAATAGACGTGAGCCTGCCAAGGAAGTTTTGAGGAGCTCAAGAAAAGGCTAACCACATCACCGGTTCTAGCATTGCCAGACGTAAGCAAGAGCTTTGACATATATTGTGACGCATCCAGACAGGGGCTCGGATGTGTGCTCATGCAAGAAGGACAAGTGGTAGCCTATGCCTCACGACAATTAAAGAAGCACGAGCTTAATTATCCTACACATGACTTGGAGCTAGCAGCAGTGGTGCATGCATTGAAGATTTGGAGACATTATATCCTTGGTCATCGATGTGAAATCTATATGGATCATAAAAGTCTCAAGTATATATTTACACAAACGGACTTGAATTTGAGGCAACGTCGATGGTTGGAACTCATCAAGGATTACGATGTTGGAATCAACTACCACCCCGGGAAGGCCAATGTAGTAGCTAACGCATTGAGCCCAAAGGGAGCATGTCACCAACTCACGGTTAGGGAGCTACCACCCGAACTACGTAAGGAGTTCGAACGGTTACACCTCGGATTCTTGAACAACATGAAAATAATGGAGATCCCCTCCTCATTGGAGCAAGAGATAAGAGATGGCCAAGCAACGGATGAGGAGATCAAGGAGATCAAGGAAAGAATCCGACAAGGAATAGAGAAGGATTTCAAAGAAGATGAAAAGGGTACGCTTTGGCTAGGAAAAAGGATTTGTGTGCCTAACATGAAACACCTCCGCGACATGATATTGAAGGAGGCACATGATTCACCCTATTCTATACATCCCGGAAGTACCAAAATGTACAAGGACTTGAAAACTTGTTATTGGTGGGATGGTATGAAGAGGGATATAGCCGAATACATTGCCCTATGAAACACATGCCAACGGGTGAAGGTCAAACATCAAAAACCCGATGGATTGTTGCAATCCTTGAAGGTACCCGAATGGAAGTGGGAGGACATCAGTATGGACTTTATCGTCGGATTGCCACGTACTCAGTCGATTTACGACTCCATCTGGGTTATCGTGGACCGATTGACGAAAACCGCCCATTTTCTCCCTGTAAGGGCCAGTTACAACGTTGCACAATTAGCCGAGTTGTACATGGAGCAGATAGTATGCCGTCACGGAGTTCCGAGGAGGATAGTCTCAGATCGAGGTTCTCAGTTTACCTCTAGATTTTGGGGGAAGCTGCAGAAAGCCATGGGTACACGACTGGATTTTAGCTCCGCCTATCACCCACAAACTGATGGACAAATCGAAAGGATAAACCAAATTTTGGAGGACATGTTGAGAGCTTGCGCCTTGAAACATGGGCGTAGTTGGGATAGGAGTTTACCGTATGTCGAATTCTCCTATAACAACAGCTATCAAGCTAGCTTGAAGATGTCGCCTTTTGAAGCATTATATGGTAGACGGTGTAGAACGCCGCTGTTTTGGAACGAGACCGGAGAGAACCAGGTATTTGGACCCGAAGTGCTACAAGAAGCCAAAAAGCAAGTCCAAACGGTACGGGAGAACCTAAAAGATGCTAAGTCACGACAGAAAGGCTATGCGGACAATTGGCGTAGGAAGTTGACCTTTGAAGTAGGAGACTTCGTATACCTTAAGGTGTCGCCTATCCGAGGCCAACGACATTTTAACGTCAAAGGCAAGCTAGCACCTCTCTACATCGGACCATTTAAGATTTTGGACAAGCGAGGAGAAGTAGCCTATCAACTAGAGCTCCCAACACACCTCTCCGACGTACATAACGTGTTTCATGTATCCTAGCTTCAGAAATGCTTGAGAGCACTAGAGGAGCAAGTATCAATGGGAGAACTTGAACTTCACGAGGATCTGACTTATGCGGAACACCCTGTCCGAATCTTGGACGTAAAGGAAAGGGTCACCTGGAACAAGGTGATTCAATGGTGCAAGGTACAATGGAGCCATCACACCGAAGCCGAAGCCACATGGGAGCGTGAAGAGGATATCAAGGCAGAATTTCCCCATCTATTCACTACTAACGAATCTCGAGGGCGAGATTCAATTTAAGGGCGGTAGATTTGAGACACCCTCATTTCTGGTGTCAGCATATGTTCATGTTTTATGAAGAGAAAACATTTTAAGAAAAGTAGGAACAGAGAAAAATATCAAAAGGATAGCCAATAAGAGCCGAATCCAGCTCTCCAAGAGCGCCGAAGACAACTTCCGCGGCCCGCTGGCCACGTGGCATGTTCGGAGCTCATCCCTGCGAAGTGGAGAGAGGTCCGCCGCTAAAGTAGGCTACGTGGCAGGCTCGGGGCTCATCTCCGCAAAAGGGGAGAGGTCCGACCCTATGGGACACGTGTTACCCTCGGAGCTAGTCATCATGGAAATCAGAGTACTGGTCGTGCGGGATACGTGTCGATCTCGGAGCTCACCTCCGAGAGGTCCGGTTCTATCGAACACGTGTCGCCACCAAAGATTATCTCTGGGAGGTCCGTCAATGCTGGACACGTGTTAACCTCGGAGCTCGTCTCTGAGGAAAGAAGAGAATAAAGGTTTGGCAATGACACGTGGCGTGCGCGGAGCCACCTCCGAGTAAGAGAGAAGGTCCCGACCGCCAGGATACGTGGCGCACGTGGAGCTCACCTCCGAAGAAGAGGGAAGTCTTGCTCACTTGACACACGGCACAACCGGAGCCGTCTCTGCGGAAAGGAAGAGACCAGGCCCGGTGGCCACGTGGAGCTTCCGGAGCTCATCACCGCGAAGGTGACGGGTTCTGAAGCGATTTTGGAATCTGTACGCGTAGAAATACCGGAACAGAAGCCGACCTGAATTCCACGATGATACCGCACCAAATCAACTAAAGATAAGTTGTAAGATTCAAACAGGACTCATATTCCGGATACAATCAGATTAGGACTCTTCTCTTCTCGATTATAAATAGAACCCAGAACCTCTGGCCGAAACCACAAACTTGTTTTCCAACTCCTGAGCCGACAACTTAGAGCTCTATTCCCAAACCGCCGAGTAAACCATCGCCGGAGCGCGGCAAAGAAGATCGCCGGAGGAAAGCCCAGCGATCTGAGGAGGACCTCAAGATCAAGAAGAACGTAAGGTAGGTCTCCAATACCACCTTACGACATCGTTGTGTTCTTTTTGCATCTGTTCTTTGATTCCTTTCAAACAGAAGCCTTCTCATGGACAGATCACTTGATGATCAGGTTGATCTAAAGACAAGATCATCGCCACGTCCACCTTTGATCCGAACACCTCTGTTCATCATAAAATCCATGCAAGCCATGCAAGAACACGTACAAACCAATCTAATAAAACTAACCATAGGATAGCATGCATATGCGTCATCGCATCTAGTTTAAGGTTTGTGCATGATATTGATTGCTGTGAATCTTGTATGCACGTGATCCTACCTAGCAGGACAAGCTCAGGGAGCTGTCTACGACGAACTGCAGCAACAAGGTTTTGAGATCCAAGAACAACCGGAACCGCAAGAACAAGGCAAGTGCTCCTTGACCATATTGATCCTATGTTTTGGGTGAAACTGTTTTGTTTTGCGAAAAGGTGTGTGTACTGAGTCAAACATGATGGGAAACCCTTTTATAGGAGTTTACTAGCTTTGGTTAAACTACCCTTATCGCCAGGGAAGTTTATGAGTCAGGGTATGGTTTTTGTTTTATGCTTCGCTGAGTCCATGGGATTGGGAAGCGAGATAGATGTATCTAGCTAACTGCACTCGTAACGATATAAGAAATTGATGATGTTAATGAACGTGGATCGGAGGGAGATCTAGGGAAGCCTGGGTTTGTGAATGAGGTAGCATGAGATGGTGGTTTACTTGCCGTAGATCTGAGGACTGGTTCATGCATGCACATGCCAGGATAACAGTGCCACCACAAGGCCAAGTATGGGTGCGGCTTAGCTGAGTAATTAGGTAAGTTGCTAGAGTGTTATGGACTGTGAAAGGCACTTCCCCCGGGCCTGCACTGGGCAGCCCGCGGAGGTTCTTTTTTCGGTGGGGCTAGTCCCTAGCGGAGAGCTTGCGCAGATGGACGAGTTAGTAAGAGCTTGACACGGCGAGTTTTACGTGGTTCAGGCCGCCGGAGCGTAAAACCCTACATCCACGGCGAGCTCTGGAGCTCGCTGTATTGCTTGCTGCTCAGGACTGGAGGCCTGAGCTTGGGGGTGAGTTACAGCTTGAGAGTGTATGGCTAGCGTATGAGTTACAAAGTGCGAACCCAGGGTGCGAATGGCTAGGGTGCGAACCCAGGGTGCGAATGGCTAGAGTGCGAACCCTTGCTAACGTTGCCTACCCGAGCCTTTTATAGTCCAAGACTCGGGTGGCTTACAAGGGGGGCCCGGGACCCGACAGGTGGTCCCGGGGAGATTGACTGTTATTTACCGTATCTGCAGTTATGCCGGTAGTTGTCTCTAGCGAAGGCTTCTGAGTCTTCGTCTTGCAGCCCTGCCCATGCCGCACGCTAGTCGTAGTGGATGATGACGGCGGGGGCGGCATGGGATGTCTTGTCGCCGCGTTTATTGGCTGGCAGGCTCTGACACTGCGCGCCAGTCTGTGATGCGACTGGGCGCAACGGCACCTAACAGTGGCGTGCTCCGCGTCTCCGCGTCTTGGGAAGACGCGGGCCTTGAATACCTTGTACAGGCAAGGTATGGGGCGTCTTTACGCCCGCTGCCTATCACTCGGGGGCAGGCAGCGCCGTTCTGCTAGTCACGTGGCAGGCCCGGAGCCCTCTTCAGAGGAGAGGGGGGTCCAGCCTCACAGGACGTGGAGCCTTCGGACCTCTCCCCGCGGAGGGGGAGGTCCGGCTTCTGTCGGCCACGTGGCGAGCCCGGAGCTCCCCTCTGAGGAGAGGGAGGTCCGGCCCCGCTGGACACGTGGCTCCTTCGGACCTCTCTCCCGCGGAGGGGGAGGTCCGGCTTCTGCAGGCCATGTGGCGAGCCCGGAGCCCTCCTCTGAGGAGAGGGAGGTACGGCCCCGCCGGACGCGTGGCACCTTCGGAGCTCTCCCTGCGGAGAAGGGCGAGTTCCTTAGGCATTTTCCCCTGTGCGCGGGGGTACCCCATATCGCGGGTACCGACAGTGGCCCCCGGGCTCACCTCGGGGGAGGTAACGAGCCCGAGGTGAGGCCTTCTCCTACCCGCGCACTTTCTTGTCTTGAGTACTCCCTGTGCTGGCAAGGTCTTGACGGCTTCGGAGTTCATCCTCTTAGGAGAGGGTGAAGCCTGGCATCGGAGTTCGGCCCGGCTGTTGGGGCTGAGGTCCGAAAGTCATCGGAGCTCAGGTCCATGAAGGGCGTGAGGTCCGGCATCAGGGCTCGCCTCTGAAAGGAGGGCGAGGGCTGGCATCAGAGCTCGGCCCAGCTGTGGGGGCGGAGTCCGAAAGTCATCGGAGCTCAGGCCAGCGAAGGGCGTGAGGTCCGGCATCAGCGCTCGCCTCTGAAAGGAGGGCGAGGGCTGGCCTCGGAGCTCGGCCCAGCTATGGGGGCGGAGTCCGGAAGTCATCGGAGCTTAGGCCAACGAAGGGCGTGAGGTCCGGTATCAGCGCTCACCTCTGAAAGGAGGGCGAGGGCTGGCCTCGGAGCTCGGCCCAGCTGTGGGGGCGGAGTCCGGAAGTCATCGGAGCTCAGGCCAGCGAAGGGCGTGAGGTCCGGCATCAGCGCTCACCTCTGAAAGGAGGGCGAGGGCTGGCCTCGGAGCTCGGCCTGGCTGTGGAGGCGGAGTCCGGCAGTCATCGGAGCTCAGGCCAACGAAGGGCGTGAGGTCCAGCATCAGCGCTCGCCTCTGAAAGGAGGGCGAGGGCTGGCATCGGAGCTCGGCCCAGTTGTGGGGGCGGAGGTCCGGAACTGCTCAGCGGTCCCCCCTTTCCTGTCCCTTAGTCTCATTTGGCTTACTGTCCCAGGCCGGAATACGGGGCTTGGGTAATTCAGTGCACTTGGTCCCGGAGGTCTGGCCCCAGCCCCAGTCAGGGTGTAACCGTCCGGCCCCCTGGTACTCAGACCGCAGCGCCGGGGGGCAGAGTGCGCATGCTTTGGGCGCAAGACTGGGCAAAGCAAGGCTCCTGACCCCCCGGTCTAGCGTAGGTCTTTTCTCGGAGGAGACCAACTGGCGGTATAATACCCTTACAGGGGGAGATCCAAAAGGCCACCGGGCCCCTGGCAGGTACACCAAGCACTACCGCCTTCGGCAGGACGGCAAATATCGACTATGCATGAGAGCGGGAAAGAGGAACCGAGTGTACAATGGACGCACACTGTCTAGAGCGTGGGGAGGTGCTCATATAAATTAATGCGTAATTTAAATAAACACCTAAGTAAGCATGGTGAACTTACTGGGGTGGCGTCGGAGCGCCTGTCTTCACGCAGAGCGGGTCATGCGTGGCTTCGTCGTACGCCGGACACGGGGGACCCCCATGGCGATCTCAGGGGGAAGCACGGCTTCGGCCCCGCATACCATGTGGAAGGGTAGTTCCCGTGATCCGGCCCTGGGAAGTCCGGCAGGCCCTCGACATGGAGGAGCCAGTATCCCCCGACGGCTTTGGGTGCGCGTCTGCACCGGTTGTGTGGGTCTGCTTGGCGTGGACCTGGCATGCATTGCATCCCTAACCGGTTTGACGGCGTCCAGGTGGCTCTCGGTCAGTAGGAGCCATGCCGGGTGGCTTAACCAACCAACGTGCGGGACGATGAGCGTTCCCAGCACTCGCCTCCTTGGACTACTGCGAGCTAATCGCAGCCTTCCTCCTGGGTTACGCACCACAATAGGATGTCGTGGCGCCACGCCAGTAAAGATACCAGCACGTAACACTTAGCCATCCGCACCACCCGTTCAGCGGATGCACGTTCATCAGGAAGGATGTCCTTCAAGGAGTCCCGGACCTCCGTGGTCCATGCATCGGGACTACTTGAGCTTCTGGATCTTGAGCGCTGGGTTGCACGGAGTCCCCAGTGACTCTTACGATCCTTTGGCGGCATACAGGGCCGCCGGGACTGCCTAGCTTCGAGGCACTGGTCCAGCCCCCTTCGCCCGGCTCGGCAGGCCGGGCTGTGGACCGCAGCAACGTCCTCTCGAAGACTCCTTCGTGAGCAGGGGCTCTGATGGAGGCTTTCGTTGAGAGGTCGTCAGCTGCGGCCGTGCCAGCGCGCGGTACATGGCGCAGGTCCAAGGCGAGGAAGTCTTTCTCCAACATCCGCACGTGAGGCAGATAAGCAGCTAGCTGTGGGTCATTGCAGGGGCATTCACCCTTAACTTGCTTGATAACTAGCTGGGAGTCGCCCTGCGCCAACAACTGGCGAGCGCCCAGAGACAGGACTGTCTTTTAGGCCAAAGATGAGTGCTTCATACTCTGCCAAGTTGTTGGTTGCCTTGGAATTGTGACGCACCATGTACCCAGACTGCTCCCCCGATGGCATGAGGAGCTGTACGCCGGCACCGGCCCCATGCTTTCGCGAGGAGCCGTCGAAGAAGAGCGTCCAGTGAGGCCCGGTGAAGACCGGAGCTCGGTACTTTGGTTCACCGTCTTCGCGGCCCCCTGGGTCAGCCTTCGTTGGCGTCCACTCAGCCACGAAGTCAGCCAGTGCTTGGCTCTTGGCTGTCTGACGTGGTCGGGAGCTCAACTTGAACTCCGCCGTCTTTGGGCTGTCTTCCGGTTTCGGAAGCTGGCAGTGAGTGCCAACTCCGCCCTCCAGCTGCTCTGGCGCACTTGTCCGCCAGGCTGAAGATCTCGGAGGCATCGCAGACGTCTCTGGTTGCAAGCCTCTCAAGCATCTTCTCGTCCCGCACACTGTCGAAGTGCCGCCACCACAAAAGCACTTTGAATATGTGAAATGGTGTTGCGTACCTGGGAGAACCGCTGGATGAAGGAGCGCAGCGATTCCCCAGGTTGTTGCTTGATGGCGTGGAGGTCAGGCTCCGTGCCGGGACGGGTGTAGGAGCTGCCGAAGTTGCCGATGAACTGCCGGCAGAGCTCTCCCCAGGAAGTTATGGAACCCTGAGGGAGGTTCATTAGCCAAGACCGGGCTGGGACGGTCAAGGCGACGGGGAAGTAGTTTGGCCATGACGGCCTCATCCCCTCCTGCGGCAAGCACAGCGGTGGAGTAGATCTGGAGGAACCCCGCCGGATTGACACTGCCGTCGTACTTCTCGGGCAGGTGCGGCCGAAACTTGCGCGGCCACCTCGTGAAGCGGAGGTGGGGCTCCAGGGCCGTACATCCTGCCCCTGTTGCTGCAGGCGTTGGTGCCGTGAACGCTTGGTTTGCCGCTGGCACAGTGTACCCCGGTATGGGCAAGGCTGCACTATAGACCGGGGGCGCCGTTTGCAGGACATATGGCTGTGGCATATGCTGCATGGCGTATGTCTGGGGCAGAGTTCGCGTGGCGAAAGTCTGCGCCTTAGGCAGGGTTGAGGCAGTCATCATGCTGGCGCCGGCCTCTTGGCTGCAACGCCTTTCTCGTCGCCGCTCGAGGAACACTCGGGCGTCTTGGCCCAGGTGGCATCGTTCCAGCTCAGTCCTCAGGTCCGTCGACGGAAGCCTGGTGGAGCTGGCATCCGCCGTCTGTCCGTCAACCATCGGCGTGTGCGTCAGCGACACAGCCGGTTGGCCGGAGCGTCGTCCCCGCCGAAGTCGAGGGTTTGCGGAGGCGGCGACGAGATGGTCTATCTCACGAATCCACTGCTGGGTCGCTGCCTGAGGCGCGTCCCCAACAGGCGGATTGCGCAGTAGCGCTCTTGCTGCGGCTTGCGCACCCCTGCCGGGTACGCCCAGCTCTACTGAAGACCTGACGCTGGTTGGAGCCTGCATTGCCGGGGTCGGCGCTGCCAGAGCCGGTTGCTGGCTCCCAGTGCAGGTACTGGTGCCGCGAACACTTGGTTGCGCCTGACACAGTGTACCCCGGTATGGGCAAGGTTGCGCCATAGGCCGGGGACGCCGCTTGCAGAGCACATGGTTGTGGCTTATGCTGCGCGGCGTACGCCTGGGGCAGAGCTCGCGTGGTGAAGGTCTGCCCTTCAGGCTGGGTCGAGGCCGACGTCATGTTGTCGCCAGCCTCTTGAGTGTGACGCCTTTCTCGACGTCGCTCGAGGTACACCCGGGCATCCTGGCCCAAGTGACACCGTTCCAGCTCTGTCCTCAGATCCGTCGACTGGATCCTGGTGGAGCTGGAACCTGCCGTCTGCTCGTCAACCATTGGCGTGCGCATCAGCGACACAGCCGGATGGCCGGAGCGTCGTCCCCGCTGAAGTTGAGGGTTTGCGGCGGCGATGACGAGACGGTCTACCAAGCGAATCCACTGCTGGGTCGCTGCCTGAGGCGCGTCCCCAGCAGGTGGATTGTGCAGTAGCGCTCTTGCTGCAGCTAGCGCACCCCCACCGGGTACGTCCAGCGCTACTGAAGACCTGACGCTGGTTGGAGCCTGCATTGCCGGGGTCGGCGCTGCCAGAGCCGGTTGCTGGCTCCCAGCTTGTACCGACACACTCCGTCCTGAGTGTGTTGACATGTACTCCCCCCTGGTCGCGGTTCGCCGCGGACGCGGGGGAGGAGAGTTTGCCGCTGAAGGAAGCTTGGTCATCTTCGTCGGCGGAAACTCGTCGCGCAAGGGGAAAAGCCCCCTTCCTGGCGCGCCAAATGTCGAAGTGTTCGGTCGACACTTCCCCCGGGCCTGCACTGGGCAGCCCGCGGAGGTTCTTTTTTCGGTGGGGCTAGTCCCTAGCAGAGAGCTTGCGCAGATGGACGAGTTAGTAAGAGCTTGACACGGCGAGTTTTACGTGGTTCAGGCCGCCGGAGCGTAAAACCTTACGTCCACGGCGAGCTCTAGAGCTCGCTGTATTGCTTGCTGCTCAGCACCGGAGGCCTGAGCTTGGGGGTGAGTTACAGCTTGAGAGTGTATGGCTAGCGTATGAGTTGCAAAGTGCGAACCCAGGGTGCGAATGGCTAGAGTGCGAACCCTTGCTAACGTTGCCTACTCGAGCCTTTTATAGTCCAAGACTCGGGTGGCTTACAAGGGGGGCCCGGGACCCGACAGGTGGTCCCGGGGAGATTGACTGTTATCTACCGTATCTGCAGTTATGCCGGTAGTTGTCTCTAGCGAAGGCTTCTGAGTCTTCGTCTTGCAGCCCTGCCCATGCCGCACGCTAGTCGTAGTGGATGATGACGGCGGGGGCGGCATGGGATGTCTTGTCGCCGCGTTTATTGGCTGGCAGGCTCTGACACTGCGCGCCAGTCTGTGATGCGACTGGGCGCAACGGCACCTGACAGTGGCATGCTCCGCGTCTTGGGAAGACGCGGGCCTTGAATACCTTGTACGGGCAAGGTATGGGGCGTCTTTACGCCCGCTGCCTATCGCTCGGGGGCAGGCAGCGCCATTCTGCTAGTCACGTGGCGGGCCCGGAGCCCTCTTCAGAGGAGAGGGGGGTCCGGCCTCGCAGGACGTGGAGCCTTCGGACCTCTCCCCGCGGAGGGGGAGGTCCGGCTTCTGTCGGCCACGTGGTGAGCCCGGAGCTCCCCTCTGAGGAGAGGGAGGTCCGGCCCCGCTGGACACGTGGCTCCTTCGGACCTCTCTCCCGCGGAGGGGGAGGTCCGGCTTCTGCAGGCCACGTGGCGAGCCCGGAGCCCTCCTCTGAGGAGAGGGAGGTACGGCCCCGCCGGACGCGTGGCGCCTTCGGAGCTCTCCCTGCGGAGAAGGGCGAGTTCCTTAGGCATTTTCCCCTGTGCGCGGGGGTACCCCATATCGCGGGTACCAACAGCGGGGAATGGGAGTCGAGTGAGGACTGCCCTAGGAACTGCATGGCACAAGAGGGGGGCCCGTGGGTGGGAGAATTGGAGATTCTAGCCTGCCATTGAAACCTTAGTGATTCCATACATCTAGTAACCCCTTTGTAAAGGCTATTTTGTGATCTCTTGACCATACACCGACGGTTGTGTACTGGTATAATGGAGGTTCTGCAGTCCCCGACGGGTGACGAAATCACAAACTTGTGGGTAAAGAGGTGCAAACTCTGCAGAGTCTAAAACTATCATGATAGCCGAGCTTACGGTCACGAGCGTCTGGCCAACTACCATGATTAGTTGGGATGGTTATTGGATATGGTTACTGGTTATGGTTTGGATGGTTTGGTTTTGGTTTGGTTTTCGGGACTGTTGAGTCTGGGTGACAAGACTTAACCATGACTGTTGAGTCATGCAACAAGGTTGGTCTCGGTGGGAGACACAAGTTGTTTATGAGATGAAATGGTAGCGAATACGGGATGGTATTCGTGAGATGGTAGCGAATACGAGGAGGTATTCGTGAGCAAGAATGAGGTTGATTGATGTTTGGATGGGACATGGAAGGTAATGAACATAATGGAGGTATGAATGGTATTTTAATACATGTTGGGATTACATTCACCTAAAAATGAGTTGCTGTTTTATCGTGTTTTTGATAAATAACTTTGCTTTTTGCAATGAGCCTTTTTATACCTACCTTGTTATGAGCTACATACCATATTTTCCCGAACTTGCTGAGTACATCATTGTACTCAAACTTGCATTATTATTTCATCATCAGCAACAGGAGAAGATTTCTATGAGGACCAGGTGGAGCATTAGGCGTGTGGTCTGTTCTCAACCTTGCCTATGGGGATGGAGTAGAGATGGAGCCATTGCTGCCTAGAATTGCTTCCGCATTAGAATAAAGACTTCTGCTGTGAGCATGGGTCCTAGACTCATGAGACATTGTAATAAACTCTGTTATTCGTGGTTATATATATTCTGAATTCAGTTTGTGGAATATATGTGTATGTGTGATGAACATCCTGGGCACACATATGCATTAGTTCTCGGTTCCGTGGTTTTCCACAGAATTGAGGGAGTCACACTAGGACTAGCCGTCGTCATCTCTCCCCTTCAGGCCGCCGCCTCCCTCCTCAACCCTAGCCGCCACCAGGCTAGGATCAACCGCCAACCCTGTTTCCTCCTTGACCTGCGGCTCCATCAAAGCCTGAATACAAACTGATCTGCTAGGGCAGATCAGCTTGTTCAGCAAGATCAGAAACAGTTTTTGGGCTGGAATTGCAACAACATGACTCCCTATGTCATGCTTGTCAGCTTGGTCGCCATGTTCAGCTCCCTTTTCCCACTTCTGTGACTCATGTTGAGCACGCTTTTGATCTTATACATTGTGATTTGTGGACATCACCCATTATCAATATATCGGGCTTTAATTATTGTTTGGTGATCATTGATGATTTTTCTCACTTTTCCTAGACTTTTCCATTACGATTGAAGTCTGAGACCTTCGTTACTCTTTCTCACTTCTTCATTTGGATTTTCACTCAGTTTGGGCGCACCATCTGAGCTGTCCAGTGTGATAACGGATACGAGTTCGATAACTCTCCATTTCATAACATTCTCTTCGCACAAATGGGGTACAACTACGCATGTCTTGTCCATATACCTCTCCTCAAAACGGCAAGGCAGAACGCATGATTCGCACCACCAATGATGTCATGCGCTCACTGATGTTCCAGGCATTTGTTCTAGCCCGATACTGGGTGGAGGCTCCCCATACTGCCACACTTCTGATTAATCGCCTTCCTACCAAGGCGATCCGTGCCTCCACCCCCTACTTTGCTTTATATGGCACCGATCCTCTTTATGATCACCTTCGAGTTTTCGGGTGTGCTTGCTACCCTAACCTTTCCGCCACTGCCCCACATAAGCTTGCGCCACGCTCGACACGGTGTGTTTTTCTCGGGTGTTCCTTAGATCATAAGGGGTACCGGTGCTTAGATCTCACTACTCACCGCCTTTTGACCTCTCGACACGTCGTCTTCGACGAGTCCTCCTTTCCCTTCCCCACCACCTCTTCCAGTTCCACCACAGAGCAGGATTCCCTTTTTCCCACTGACCCCGAGGCTGCTCCCCAACTGACTTGGCCTCTTTCTTCTGCAGGTTCGACACGCGCTACGCCTCAGGTGCCCCCGACGTCACCTGCTGCATCACGTGCGGCATCGACGCCTCCAGCGTCACCTGCTGTACCTCGGGTGGCCCCGACGTCACCAGCTGCCCCGACGGGCTAATCAGTGGCATTTTAGTCCTTTGTAGGGGATTAGGGTTAGGGGCAGTTTAGTCTTTTCCCCTCACCTAATCCCTCTATATAATGTAACCTTGACCCAGATTAACCATCGAATTCAGCTTTCTCTAATAGTATCTACCTTCACTATGTTGCCAAGGGTAAAGTGAACCTGATGTACTTTTCCCTTGAAACGACTTGTTATTTCAATAGTTGCTTTGTCAGTCTGTACTTCACAGAGCGGCTGAAATTCATCTACTTGGTCATCCTGTAAATGAGCAAGTTAGAAAAATCAACTCAATTGCACAAAGATCTAAGAGCATAAATCCAAATAAAAAAGAGCATGAATCCAAAAAATTTTATGGGTAAATATTAGAAATTTATGACACATCACACGGAAATTTGTTTTAGATCTAAAATTCCAATCCATAAACAGTATTCAGTTTTTTCAGAAATATCTCAAGTTTCTAATAGTATCCATACCAATGTTCAAGGCTTTGAGAAACATAAATTCAAATTCATTGAGACTTCTAACACAATGGCAACAACCTCTAATGAGAAGCAAAAACTTACTTTTGGGCCATGCATAGTTTGTAGAACACTAAAAATGCAATGCACGAACATGTCATTAGGAAGTTTAATCCACACCTCAGGTGGAGCAGGGCCAGAGCATAGTGTGAGGTGCTAAAAACCTCTCATATTGGAATCTAAAAGCTTGTGACTTTTTCAGCAAAAGTTGTTTAATAGTTATACTTTGTTTAGTATATTACAATAAAATATTTAGAAGAAAGCATCTTATTTTATCATGCAAACCAATACAACTAGGAAATCCATACTTTTCTGCTATTGATGAACTGGTGCCAGTTACTAGTTACATTAGACTAATTCAAATTATCCTTTGTTATCTCATACATCCGAGCTCTGTGTACACATGTCCACAAATAGTTTCAAACAACGAGTAGTGAACAGGTTACAATACCTCATCACGATCAAGTTAACTTGTACGGGTAGGTGAAACTGTAGGGAAATAGGGATGCGCTACTCTAGCAATTCGACCGTATCACCCAGGAAACATGCGAGTAAGAAGGTCATGGATCGTTACCACTAGACGTGCAGCGCAGCGGATCGTAGATGCGCATCGTAGCCGATCAGCGCAGCAGTAACAGCAACGCCTCCACGGAATCCACACGTACAGGGAGGAATACCGTGCGTCGGTGTGCTAGCACCGTGCGCGCGGCAGGGGTTTCGGCGGCTGACCTGTGAGGGGCGGCGGCTGGGACTGCTATCTGGTGGAGTCATCTGTCCCTAACCCTACCCCTCATATTTATAGGCGCGCTAATGGGCTTTTAGGTCACAGGCCCATTAGTACCCTAATTTCATATGGATCAAATATCCATCAGGCCTTTATCCGAATTGTTATGATTGCCTCTTGGGCATATCACCAACAATCTCCCACTTGCACTAGAGACAATCATATAGCCAAGTTTTTCAATATTCCATCCCCTTAAGTGTGTGACCCATTAGGTTCATGTATAGTCGGTTATTAATGAAAACCGTTTTCAAACACAAGTCAGTAGAGGTACCTAGCAGGACATACTGACTCCCGAATGTACATAAAGATCATATCGGTTGAACCTAGATACATTCACATGCTAATTCCTTTGCCACACGATACCAGTCAAGCTCAAGGCGAGATACGTGCCATCCTTGTGATAGCTCGACCATTCACTCGATCAAATAGTGGATTCAATCTATGACTAACTTTTAGTCATAATGATTAACTCTTTAATCATTTTGGCATGGCCATGCACTTTCAATCCAACTATCTCGAGGGGCCCAGAGATATCTCTCCTGTTATTTAGGAGGGGCAAATCCCATCTTGATCCGCACACATCTCATTCCATGCTTCATCATGCACCTGAAGACTATTTTTATGACCACCCAGTTACGGAGTAGCATTTGATAGTTTCAAAGTGCACAACTACACATAGTGAGAAACAATGGCGATCTCAGGTCAAAGAATCTAGCAGGTGTATCACTCAAGACCAACTGATGGCACATATGTAAATAACAATCCCAACAGTGTCTCAGAATGGGTCTATCCAACACCATGTTCACTAACATGTGTTCACATTATTAATTTGATATCTCCATATCTATGATCCGTGAAACGTGATCATCAATTAATACATGTGCTAGTCTGCGTACTATCATTATCTCATATAACGATGTAGACTAGGGATCATTTTGAGTAACATTATAATTAACAAAGGGTCTCACGAACAAGTCACATACTTGATGATCAATGTGAATAATAGTTACTCAAATAGTACATAAACATAGCTATGACACATGTCTCCCACTACACACTAGGATCACTAATGTAAGTATCTAATACCCATAGATCTCGTGTGCGTCTCATGCTTTGATTGTGGAAGAGGCTTTGTCAACGGATCTGCCATATTCAAATCCGTATGCACCTTGCATATATTCACATCACCTCGGTCGATAATCTCTCAAATCAGATGATAGCGTCGTAGTATATGTTTGGATCTTTTGTGTGATCTAGGCTCCTTTGCCTGTGCAATGGCTCCATTATTGTCGCAATAGAGATCCACAGGTCCGGACGCACTAGGAACAACACCCAACTCAGAAACAAATTTTCTGATCCAAACAGCTTCCTTTGCAGCTTCAGAAGCTGCAATATACTCCGCCTCCGTCGTTAAATCTGCTACTGTGTCTTGCTTGGAACTTTTCCAGCTCACTGCCCCTCCATTGAGGCAGAACACAAAACTGGATTGCGATCTAGAGTCATCCTTGTCTATTTGGAAGCTAGCATCGGTGTAACCTCTTACAACGAGCTCTTCTTCACCTCCAAACACTAGGAATACATCCTTAGTTCTTCTCAAGTACTTAAGAATGTTTTTGACAACTGTCCAATGAGCCTCACCATAATCTGATTGATACCTGCTCGTAACACTTAGAGCATAGGATACATCTGGGCGTGTACACAACATGGCATACATGATAGATCCAATAGCCGAAGCATAAGGAATCGCTCTCATCCTCTTTTGCTCATCAGGCGTCGAAGGACACTGACTTTTGCTTAGAGTGATGCCATGTGACATTGGCAAGAAACCTTTCTTAGAATCTTGCATATTGAACCGATTCAATATCTTGTCAATATATGTGTCTTGGCTTAATCCAATTAACCTTTCAGATCTATCTCTATAGATCTTTATGCCCAAAATGTACGCTGCCTCTCCTAAATCCTTCATTGAGAAACTTTTCCTTAATGAGGATTTAACAGCATCTAGTACTGGAATGTCATTTCCGATCAACAATATGTCATCTACATATAGGACCAGAAATATAAGTGCGCTCCCACTAACTTACAATAAATACAAGGTTCTTCTACGTTCTTGATGAAACCAAACCCTTTAACCACTTCATCAAAACGTAGATTCCAACTCCGAGATGCTTGCTTCAATCCATAGATGGACTTTTGAAGTTTGCATATTTTTCTAGCATTTTTAGGATCAACAAAACCCTCAGGTTGTGTCATGTACACATCCTCAGTCAGACTCCCATTAAGAAAGGCTGTTTTGACATCCATCTGCCATATTTCATAATCAAAATATGCAGCAATTGCTAGGAGAATCCGAACAGACTTTAGCATAGCGACGGGTGAAAATGTTTCATCATAATCAACACCTTGAATTTTTTTGAAACCTTTCGCCACCAATCGTGCTTTATAGATGTGAACTTTTCCATCCATATCAGTCTTTTTCTTGAAAATCCATTTGCAATCGATCGGTCTCACACCATCGATTGGATCAACCAAGTTCCAAACTTGATTCTCATGCATGGATTCTATTTCGGATTCCATGGCTCCAAGCCATTTCTCAGAGTCGGGTCCCATTGTTGCTTCAGTGTAGGTCACAGGCTCATTATTGTCCAACAATACCATGTCCTGTGGTTCCGTGGTTAGGAGTGTCAACTTTTCAGTTGCACGACGTACTCTTGTAGACCTTCGTGGGGCTGGTGTTTCATGAAGTGGTTGTACAACATCTTTTACATCCTGTATAGGATTAGAGGGTGCCGAAACATTTTCAGATATTTCTTGAATTTCTTCAAGATGCACCTTGCTCCCACTAACTCCTTTTGAGAGAAACTCTTTCTCCAAGAAGACACCATTGCGAGCAGTAAACACTTTACCCTCCGTTTTATTAAAAATAATATCCTTTGGTTTCCCTAGGATATCCCACAAAGAAGCATTTGTCTGATTTGGGAGTAAGTTTGTCTGACGTCAAACGTTTGACATAAGCATCACATCCCCAAACTTTGAGGAAAGACAATCCGGGACGTTTCCCGGTCCACATCTCATATGGTGTCTTCTCAACAGACTTAGTTGGGACTCTGTTTAGTGTAAACGCAGCAGTTTCAAGAGCATAACCCCAAAGGATAGTGGAAGATCAGTCTGGCTCATCATCGACCTAACCATGTCTAACAAGGTTCGGTTCCTCCACTCGGACACCCCATTCCATTGGGGCGTTCCAGGTGGAGTCAACTGTGGAACAATTCCATATTATTTTAAATGATCATAAAATTCATGGCTCAAATATTCACCCCCACGATCAGATCGTAGAAGTTTAATTGTCTTGCCCAACTGATTTTGTACTTCATTATGAAATTCTTTGAACTTTTCAAAAGGTTCAGACTTGTGCCTCATTAGATAGACATATCCATATCTACTAAAGTCATCAGTAAAAGTAATGAAATACTGAAAACCACCTCTAGCTACTGAACTCATTGGTCCACATACATCAATATGTATTAGTCCCAACAAGTCACTTGCCCTCTCACTTTGACCAGTGAAGGGTGCTTTGGTCATCTTCCCAACCAAACATGACTCGCATGTGTCAAGTGATTCAAAATCAAATGAACTTAACAAACCATCTTTTGGAGTTTCTCAATGCGTTTCTCATTTATATGACCTAAGCGACAATGCCAAATAAAAGTGGAATTTAGATCATTTCGTCGAGCCGTTTTTGTATTAATGTTATAGACTGTTTTATCCTCAAGATCAAGAACATATAATCCATTCACTAATGGACATTGAGCATATAAAATATTATTATAATAAATAGAACAACATTTGTTCTTTATTATAATCTCATAACCATTAACTTCTTCCAAACATGAAGAAGATATAATGTTCTTGCTCAAAGAAGGAATGTAATAACAATTATTTAATTCCAAAACTAATCCTGAGGGTAATGACAAGTGATAAGTTCCGACAGCTATGACAGCAACCTTTGCTCCATTGCCGACCCGAACATCCAACTCGCCTTTTGAAAATCTTCTAGTCTCACTTAGACCCTGCAACGATTTGCAAGTGTGAATCATTGATCCGGTATCAAATACCCATGATTCACTAGAAGATGTAGCAATATTGATTTCTATAACATTTATACCTGAAGTGGAAGTCTCACTCCCTTTCTTCTTCTTATCCTCCAAGTACTTCTTGCAGTTCCTAGACCAATGCCCCTTAGCATGACAGTGGAAGCATTCATCTAGGAGAAGGGACTGATTTGCCCTTTGGCTTTGAGCTTGAAGACTCATTGGGAACCTTTCCCTTGCCTTTAGGATGCATCACACGCTTCCTCTTTTTATTGTCCTTTTGAACCATCATCACATGAGTGGTGTTTTTTTTAATGCTTTCCTCGGCTGTTTTAAGCATCCCATGCAATTCAGCCAACGTTTTCTCCATGCCATTCATTTGATAATTCAATATAAATGGCTCATAGCTCGGTGGGAGTGACTGGAGAATAACGTCAATAGCCAGGTCATCCTTGAGTTCAGAACCAAGTTTGTCCAAAGTCTCAATGTAACCAATCATCTTGATTACATGGGGACTGACCGGGCTACCTTCTGCCAGCTTGCATGAGAACAAGGACTTAATGAATAGGGTGAATGTTGGACATTCACATGCATAGTACTGGTTTACTCAACAAAGCTATCAAAACGGTTTTGGGCTTTATGGCATAGTGTTGGGAGCCGGGGCATTGGATGTCACCCAACAAACAAGAATCATATAGAGATATGATTAACAATGGTTGTTTACCTATGTCACTAATTTTCTAGCAGTGAAGCCAGAGCTCACTAGGAATTAGTGAATATGGATCTTGGACCACTATATGTCGTTAGAGGGAGGACGATGCTCATATAGTGGGGAATCATACAGAGATATGATTAACAATGGTTGTTTACCTATGTCACTAATTTTCTAGCAGTGAAGCCAAAGCTCACTAGGAATTAGTGAATATGGATCTTGGACCACTATATGTCGTTAGAGGGAGGACGATGCTCATATAGTGGTGCTGTCTTTTATTAAACTGTTAATAAAAGATTGGTACATAGTGCTAAAACCTTGCATATTTATTTTCTATTGTAGATCATGTCTGATAGTAACAATTCCGATTTCAATTTGCGATCTGTGCTTGAGAAAGAAAAGCTCAATGGAGCTAACTTTATTGATTGGTACCGCAACCTGAGAATTGTTCTCAGGCAAGAGAAAATTGAGTATGTTCTTGAGCAACCATACCCCAATGACCTCCCCAATGATGCAAATGCCGCAACTCGTAGGACTTATGAGAAGCACTGCGATGATGCGCTTAATGCAAGCTGCCTCATGCTTGCCACAATGTCCCCTGATCTACAGAAACAATATGAGCATGCAGATGCTTATTCTATGATTCAGGGACTACGTGGAATGTTTGAGAACCAAGCAAGGGCTGAGAGGTACAACATCTCAATGATAGATGACGGTATTTTACTTTGGCAAACCTACCATACAACGATCAAAACAACATAGGTGCAGCTATAGGTAAATGGCATCAAATACTCAACTTTTCCGAGGGAAGCTATTCTATCATGACAAAACACCCACCATATGAAAAGCATGAAAAGAATAGTAAAACATCACAGGCATACGATCATATCATATATGTGAATAGTATGGCCTTTAGGATCATAGTGGTCTCCATCACCATGGTTCCATCATGATCTACACCGCCATGTCTCCCTTCTTATGGTGATCACCATCGCCATCATGCTTGAGGTTTCTCAATGAATATAAATGACGCTAATACATCTAATAGCTATCAAATAAATTACATGAGAGATCAGGCATCACAGGGCGACACGCAGGTCGTTATACAAATATGTGACAACCTCAACCCGGTTGTGTTAAATTTGCAACACGCAGGCTGCACGAATTTTACACACAGATTATCACATCATATTTAGGCCATACCATTCACATCATTCCCTGCAAAAACAAGTTAAGCGTAGAACGATGTCTATCGCGAAACAACTTAATGATGTCGCATCTATGAAATCACTATGAAAATCTCATCGAATTGATCAGATCAACCCGAATCTGAGCCATTCAGAATGCCTCAATTTTCATTGTGACTGGTTATCCATGAGAAGATCGCGACACATGACCGTGATCTGTTGGCTCAATCTGTTAGCTATGTACACTATTAGTCCCGATGGTGATTCCAACCGGTAGGGACAGGTTGCGCACACAGCAGAGAAGGAGCACGAACTAATCCTTTAGTCATATGATGGCAATCTACTCTAACCAATTCCAAACTCCAAAAGCCGAACTATAAAAATTCATCATATGAACTTGTCTGCAGTAGATCGCATCTAAGATCCAGACCAAAAACTACGCAAGTCGGCTCTGGTACCACTGTAGGGAAATAGGGATGCGCTACTCTAGCAATTCGACCGTATCACCCAGGAAACATGCGAGTAAGAAGGTCATGGATCGTTACCACTAGACGCGCAGCACAGCGGATCGTAGATGCGCGTCGTAGCCGATCAGTGCAGCAGTAACAGCAACGCCTCCACGGAGTCCACACGTACAGGGAGGAACACCGTGCGTCGGTGTGCTAGCAACGTGCGCGCGGCAGGGGTTTCGGCGGCTGACCTGTGAGGGGCGGCGGCTGGGACTTCTATCTGGTGGAGTCATCTGTCCCTAACCCTACCCCTCATATTTATAGGCGCGCTAATGGGCTTTTAGGTCACAGGCCCATTAGTACCCTAATTTCATATGGATCAAATATCATCAGGCCTTTATCCGAATTGTTATGATTGCCTCTTGGGCATATCACCAACAGAAACAACTTCACAATCCTTCAGTGCAGAGTCGTGCAACTGAATTTCTCTAAGCAAGGTTCTGAGAAGAAGCAAGGTAACAACGCACTGACCTCAAAGACAAACCAGCGCAGCAGCTCGCACTCGGCGATGCCTTCTCTGGTCTGTGCCAGGGGCACCTCCACCAGCTCAGCAGCCTCCCCCGCTTGTGACGGCACGACGGAGGCCTCGCTCCGGAAGCACCTCCTCCTGCCCCCCACGCGATGGTCCTGCACCCGTTACAGTCAAAACGCTTTTGCGCGCGTGCTTACGAGAAGCCAGGGGCACGAGTGGTGCCTGCGGACTTACATCGCCGAGGAGGAGCCGCGCCGGCGACGCAGCGCCAGAGCAGCGGCGGGGAGGACGGGGGGGCCGACACGAAGCCAGCCGCGAGGCGCCGAATGCGGGGTGGAGCAGGCGGCGGGAGCGGGAAGCGGCGTGGGCGCAGGCCGTTGGGGGAGGTGTTACCTCGAACTGGTGTGGCGATATCAGTTTCGTGAACTATGAAACGCGCAGGAGAGAACACGAAAGAACGTGGCAGCATTCTGGTGAAGTCCAGTCGCCAGATGCAAGTTTTATATTCTTGACAACGGAAGAAAACAGATGAGGAAGGGTACTCGAGCGCGATCCAACTTAATAAGAGGATCGCTCGCTACGACTCACTACCGGCTCGCCAAGCACCCATGCACGAGCTCCTAATTTCACTCAGTCACCGTGCGACATGTTCACGTGCACACAACTGAAAAACAAAAATGCATGACTCAACTCACACGTATAAGGCTTATCCAACATCTCCCCCTAAGCCTTGTTCATCTTCTCAATATCACGGACGCCGATCCTTGCTCGTAGTTCAACAAATCGATCACGTCCAAGTGACTGATCGCTTGTTCCCACCGGCTCAATCTTCATCACTCCTTTTTCAACACATTGTCGGATATAGTGAAACCGAGTGTCAATATGCTTGGTCCTGTCATGAAACACATGATTCTTGGTTAGGTGTATTGCAGACAGATTATCAATCTTCAGTGTGACTACACCAGCCTTTTCTCTTTGATCTCGGACAGGAGATGTGCCAGCCAGACTCCTTGACACGATGTCATCACTGCAGCTATATACTCCACTTCACAGCTTGACAAAGCCACTACTCGCTGTTTTTTGCGATTGCCAGGACACAACATTCCCAACGAGGAAGTACAGAACGCTGATAGTACTCCGACGAGCATCGATGTCTCCGGCGAGATCACTGTTGTTGTACCCCACCAGCTCAAGTTCTTCTTCCTCTTTCTTGTAAAAACACCCTTGATGTATGGTTCCTGCAACATATCTCAGCACTCTTTTTACTGCCAACAAATGCTCTGTCTTAGGTTCTTCCATAAACCTGCTAACATAGCCCACTGCATACGCCAGATCTGGCCTCATGTTCACAAGGTAGCGAAGAGCTCCCACTAGTTTTTGGTACTCCGTTGGGTCAACAGCAGGAGTGTTACTGATCTTGCTTAATTTCAAACGAGATTCCATGGGAGTGTGACACAGGTTGCACTTGATCAGATTAGCAGCTTTCAGAATTTTAACTGCATACGCACCTTGGCTTACTTCAATATCTTGGCTTGTTTGGTTCACTTCCAACCCGAGATAGAAACTAAGCTTTCCCAAGTCTGCCATCTTGAACTCCCCCATCATTTCCCTTTCAAATTTCTTGATCTCCGTAGCATCTCCTCTGGTGATGATTAAGTCATCGACGTAAATCCCGACGATTAGTCATTTCTCACTGCATCCACGGGTTTATACTACATGTTCAGCCTCCCCGCGTCTGAAGCCGAGCTTGGCTAGAGACAAGTCCAGTTTGGTGTACCAAGCGTGTGGGGCTTGCCTCAGGCCGTACAACGCCATCTTGTGCTTCAAAACCTTGTCTTCCTCCCCCACAATGATGAAACCGGGTGGCTGAGATACATAGACCTCCTCTTGAATGTCGCCATTGAGAAAGGCCGACTTGACGTCCATATGATGGACTGTCCACCCCTTGTGCGCAGCGTATGCCAACATCAACCGCACTGTTTCAAGACGTGTCACTGGTGCAAAAACCTCTTCAAAGTCTATACCTTGTTGTTGCACATACCCCTTCGCCACCAAACACGCCTTGTGCTTGATGATCACCCCTTCGTCGTCTCTTTTAGTCTTGAACACCCATTTTAGTCCGATGGGACGCTGATGCATCGTCGCTGCGACTAGCTCCCATGTACCGCTTGCCTCAATTGTCGTCATTTCATCAAGCATTGTTTGTCGCCAACAATCAAACTCTTGCACTTTTTCAAAGGAAGTAGGTTCATCAGTGTTGACAAGCAGTAGGTCCTCATCTTGTTCTTCTCCACCGGGATGAATGGAGCATCATCATGGCCGGTGTCGAGTAGACTCGATGGAGGAGACGTCGACCTCCCTTCTTGCTCGTGCGCAGCTGCATCAAGTGGACTTGGTGTCCGAAATGCCCGTTGTCCTGCCGGTGACGCCCCAGGAATGTTCGGGCATGCGGTCGCCACGATGTCGTGTGGCACCATCACGTACTCGATGACGAAATCCTTAACTAGTTCTTCATCATCCCACTTCCACGTTGCATCTTCGTCAAACACAACATCTCTGGAGATCTTCACTCTTTCTGTGCAAGGATCATATGTGCTGTAAGCCTTTGATCCGGGTTCATAGCCTACGAAGATTGTCTGGATACTCCTATCATCAAGTTTCTTCAGATGGCCTGCGGTATTGATATTGGCGCACACCCGAATGTACGTAGATGATGTACTGCAGGAGGTGTTGCTTTCCACATTTCATGTGGGGTTTTCCCGCCATTCCCCTTCGTCACCGTGCGGTTCAGTGTATAGACCGTTGTCACCACAACTTCCCCCAGAACGTTCCGGGGAGGTTCTTTGCCTTTAGCACGCTCCTTGCGGTTCCGACGATAGTCTGATTTCTTCTTTCGACAAAGCCATTTTGCCGTGGAGTGTACAGTGCCTTCAGCTCCCTACGAAGTCCTAGTTCTGCAAAGTAGTCATTGAGCTGGTTTGCGGTGAACTCTCCACCTTGGTCAGTGCGCAGTGCACCCAGTTGCTTGCCACTCTTGTGTTCTGCACTTGCTTGGATCTTCTTGATTGTTTCTAGTGCTTCATCTTTTGCCGAAAGGAGTTCTATCCACATATAGCGAGTATAATCATCAATGAGCAAGAGGAAATAAGTTTTACCACTTGGTGTTGATGGTGTAATGGGGCCACAAATGTCGCCATGTACGAGCTCCAGTGCGCTAGCGGCGCGGCGTGTGCTCTGGCCTGGGAACGGCGCTCGTCGATGCTTCCCGACAAAACACGCCTTGCAAACTTGATTTACTTGAGTGAAGAGTGGCAGTCCACGCACCAGTCCCTCGTGAGCCATCTTCCGTAGTGCTCCAAAGATTGCATGACCGAAACGTGCGTGCCATCGCCACGCATCTTCGCCAGCCACCGCGCTTAGACAGACCGGATGTTCCAGCTCCATGTTCAGTGCGTACAATCTTCCTGGTGTGTGTTGGACCTTGGATATCAGTTGCATATTGTCATCTTGAACCTGCATGGTGCCTCCATGCACCAAGACGCTGCTATAATAAGCTTTATCGCAGGCGGTTCCAAACATATTATCACACGCGGTTTCCAAAACTGCCTGAAACGAAGAGCCTGTGATAATCTACAATTTCACAGGAGGAAAGTAATACCGCCTGTGAAATAGATTTGTCACAGGTGGTCCTTTATCTAGGCCTAACCGCTTGTGAAGACACATTATCACAGGCGGTTAGTAATGTAAGTTTTACCTCTTGTGATATCTATATTAGCACAGGCGGTCCTCTAACTACTAATAGCCGCTTGTGAAGACACTTTATCACGGGCGGTTTGTACCGTAAGTGTAACCGCCTATGTAATCCTTTTATCACAGGGGGTTCTTTACCTATGACTAGCCACCTGTGATAATATAATTTCACAGCCAGGTCTAGTCGTAGGTAAAGAACCGCCTATGATAAAGTATACCCTATGCAGTAGTACCTGCAGTTATTTCTAATTTCCAGGTCAATTTCACTAAAACAATTTAATCACAAAACTCATATCATAGTTTACACTAAAACAATATAATCACATAAGTCAATTTACTAAAACAATGTACAGGTTACACAGAAGTGATCTCATAGTTTGTTACACCAACAGTAATCATAGTTTACAAGTTTCACTAAAAGATGTTTCTATTGTCATACTGGCAAAGTTCTGGCACATCAGCTACTCCACCATCATTATCGAAGTACAACCCTCTTCGGTGGAAGATTTCGCAACGCATGAATTGACACAATTCACTCGCAATCTTGTCGGCTCCTCCATCAAGAATACTTCTACAAACCGGACATTCTTGGTAAACATTCTTCGCATGCTGCAATGAAATATATAACAACTTATGAGTAGAACAGTAGTAATAATTCTATGAAGTAACAAGCCTAACAGATTTTTTATAATGGCTATACAGATAAACCCTAGTTGTGGTAAGAAAATACGCTAGTTACAATGAAAATAAAACTCAAAAGTAAGAAAATACGATATCGACATTAAGGATAACTTACATCCTCACGATTCACTGCTCCCAAGTCCCTGCCGATGCCACCTCCTGCTTCAACCTTCTGCCAGTCTAATCCACGCACACGAGTGCAACAGCGCTGTTTTGCTTTCTTCCAGTCCGAGCGCTCGCTCACTGTTTTCTTCCCGAGCAGAACCCGCCGCTCTGTGTTCTCCCAAAAACCACAGCAGCTGAGCTCGGATGATCAAGCTTCCCTCAGAAATAAACAGCGCACCAGCGTGCTCTAGCCGTCTAGCACCTTTCCTCCGCCGTCCCGAGCTCACTGGCGCCTAGAGACAGTAAAGTTTCCACTGTTTCCGAGTGAAACTGAAGAAGCCGGAACTGATGTCCGTGGACAGCCCAAAACAGGAGTGATCACGCCCAAGCAAGCCACCCCATCAGTGCACCTACAAGTCTAGTTGCTCACCTCCGAAGCTCAGCCCTAGCCATTGATCACAGAGGGAGAATTTCAAGTTTTTCTCCCGGGCGGCAGAAACTGACCTTGAGGTAAGGAATTGTAAAATTCGTCCTCAAATCGTGTTTGTTGGGTTTCAAACTTCACATACAGGATGTTAACTGCCTTGCACACCTCCTCCATCGATTTCAGACCAAGAAATTGAGTGTAGAGCTAGGAATCAGAGTTCTTTTCGATGGTATACCGCTGGACCATATCGGGCGCACGGTGCCGATAGGTTTAGAGCGCTCCCCGGCTTGTTTAGATCTCATGTAGGTCTTCTACATGATCCCCTGGTACTTTAGAGCCCAAGAACCGACCATTTGGTGGAGAATTCACCGTGCACGACCTCGCCGGAGGCCTAGGGTTTGCTGTTGCCGGTGCACCCTGTTTTCTGGCGAGTTTCAGCTGCCGGCGACCTCACCAACGTGTTCAGCGTGGGGGAAAATGGGGGGGGGCGGCCAGCAGGGGGTCCGGAGATGGTTGGGAAGTGACCTTCCGGAGACCTCGTCGGAGGGAGCCGCCACTGCTCTGTTTGGCGCGAGGCTGAAGGTTAGGGATGACGAGTGGGACCCACTGTCGGCATTTAAACATTTTCCAGATTTTCCCAATTCAGTTCAAACTTTGGAGAGCCATAACTTTGTGTAGTAGTGTCCAAAAATTGTGAAACAAATTTTGTTGGATTCCTCTCAAAGAGTACGATCAAGGGGTGCATCCCAATATTTATGAAAATCCCTGGATTTGGCTCATTGATTCATTTAAGGAAAGGAGTTTTTACAGGAGTTATGTTTATTGGAAAATTCCCAAATTTAGATAGGAAATTCTTCCACAAATCCTTGACTTCTAGTAAAAATTTCAGAGGCATTGGACCCCATTTGCTTGGTCAAATGATGTGTTCATTCCTTATGACTCTGAAAAATGGGAAAAATGAACAGAGACAATTTCAGCTTTTCCCCAATCCTTGTAAAATCCATATCTCCATGTAGGAAACTCCAAAAATGGTAAAACCAATTCTGATGGACTCTGGACATTTTGTAATTCACAAAAAGTCTACTTTGCAGCATAGGAAAGCTTAATATCTAGGGGGTAAAGGCAGACTAGTGAAAACTACATAAGGATTTGTTGGGCTCACATGAAGCCAATTGAGGAGCTCAATTTTTACACACTGCCTAAATACCTTCGTTGGAGGCTGTGGTTAAATTCTCAGCTTCATTGGACCTCTGGAACTTGAGCTACCATCTTTTAGGTTTAAGTGTTCATATAATGGACTTAATCACATGGTGATTACTAGTATCTCATTTCACCCTAGCTTTCATCTTCTCTAAGTTTTAGATCCAACAACAGAAACCTTGCTGTTGTTTATCTCTCTTATGTGTGAGTTAACTGGTACAACAGTCTTGAATCACTTTCTAAATTGCTTTCGAATACATGTGCGTAAATCATCTTAATAGCACGTGACGTCGACGTTCGACGAGGACTCGACTCTGCAGCGAGGATCTCCATCTTGTGACGAGTTTGGCAGATTCTCCGGACGAAGACTAACTTCTATCTTCTAACAAAACCGTTGAGCAAGGCAAGCCCCGGTTTGCATATCGCTACCATTTTAAATTTTGCTTTACTTCACCTCATGGTTATCAAACTTGATATTGTGCATTATGTCTAGGATGTTTGAAACCCACTTGCATGGCTATTACATTCCTGAGTAGAAGGTTTAGTGTAGGCTTTGCCTCATCATAGATGCTAGGCTAATGTTGTAGTTAGCTCGATAGAAGTCGAGTAGTAAAAAGCTACTCGCGAGAAAGTTCGAGTAATGGAGTTACTCACGAGATGTTAATGATGAGAGCACCCTCATGAAAATGAGATGGGGACGGGGATGTTCCGTAGGATGGAGCACTCAAGGTTGGTCTCGACCTGCGATGGGTGTGACAATGCTTGAGATCACATTTGGCCTCGACCGGGATGGTAAGGCAACTGTGGAGGTTGGTTGTAGCCCCGTCCGTGTCGGTTAAGGACCGTATGTATGCGGTCCTGCTGGACAAGATTGAGCTGTACCGGATATATAGTGGGGTATGGGACCCATGAAACCGATGTAACTCGATGGACTGTGATATAGAAACTCATCCTTCGCGTGGGAATGGCGTTGAGAAGGCGGGAGGTGTAAATCCTTTAGCCGGCAACTTCGACGTGTCCGCGTAGAGGACCATCCTGCTCGGCGCGAAGTGTTTTTTTATGACAGGTGTCGTGTGAATGGTTGCTGCATACAATGTAAGAAAGAGCTCTTGAGAGAGTCTTTCGAGGCGGGTGTATGTGTCGTGTATTCCGGGTTGTTATTGATTCGAATCACCGTCGCTCACGGAAGAGGATTGAGCATACTTGCCCACTGCGCCGTGACGTAGTAAGAAGAGAAACTAAGTCTCTTACCTTGTGGTTTGTGGAATAATCACTGTATTGAAACCTTGACTGAAGTAGATATAGAGCCAACTAAATTTCATTTCCATCTTAGGCTAGCAACATCGGATTAAGCGTTTCTTGTTTGATTGTGGACTTCCGGTGTTGTGAGGCGTGAGGACCACGAAAATAAAGGCTATAAGAATCTGAATATAAGGATCAAGTTTAGTCAAGCTTCATTTTCGCAAATACATGTTCCTATTGTCTTACTACCCCTGCATGTAGAGTTACATGTTTAGGTTTGACGGTTAAGTCTTGCTGAGCCTTAGTGCTCACGGTTGCTTCTGAGTTGTTTTTGCAGGTAGCAGGATGCCTGCTATGAAGAGGGTTGTTCGGTGAGACAACAAACCTCACGGTTAGTTCAACTCATTGGAAACCTAGCCGCTGCCTTTCTTGGTGAAGCTAGTTGGAAGCGTTCACGGGCTGAACGACTTCTCTTCGGCGTAGTTAGGGTCGAGAGTGAGTAGCTTGTCCAGCTAGTTTTAATTTCCGCTGCGTGTGTACTTATGTTATAAAAGAACTTATCTTGAGTAAAAAATGGTTTCGTTTTGTTCTTACGCCTCTTTTCGTGCTTGCTGTTGGGTGCCGCATCGCACGGCACCAACCACTGCGATTCCCGGGCCTCACAAGCGGCAGAAGACTCTCTTCGCGGCGCAGCAGCTTCACGGTGCCGCTGGTGCGTGGTGGGCGAACTATGTCGCCTCACTATCTGCTGGCCACGCCATGGAATGGGCAGAATTCCGGGTGGCGTTCCGCGCCTGTCACATACCTCCCAGGATGATGAAGAGGAAGTTCTAAGAGTTCTTGGAACTGAAGCAAGGCGGGAGGAGTGCCCACGACTACTCCCGTGCGTTCAACCATCTGGTGCAGTATGTGTCGGATTACATCTCCACGGAGGAGAAAAAGCGCGAGCAGTTCTATCGGGGTTTAAACCCCGAGATGAAGACTCACCTCGTGCAATGCAATCGCAGCACCTTCAATGACCTCATCAATGCCGCGATTATGCAAGAGGATGGTCAACATGAATTGGCGGCTGAGCAGCAGAAGCGAAGCACTCCACCGAGCAGCGTGGGTGGAGCTCCTCAAAAATACCGCATGGTGTATCGGACACCATCCGGTTAGCAGTCGCATCCACCGGCGCGACCTCAACAGTTTGGGGGTCGTCCTTATCAGCCACCCCCATTCTGACCGCTGATGCCACCACCGCGTCCGCAACAGCAGCAGCAGCAGTAGAAGCAGATGGTACCCCGGGCGTTTCCACCTACACAACGCGCCCCGGGATTCTGTCCGCCGATCAGCGGAGGACCGCCCCGCTACACCTGCTACACGTGTGGCCAGGCGGGTCATTTCTCGAAGGACTGTCCATAGGGGCAGCAAAGCAGCGGGCAAGCCCAATATCAGGTGAGTGCTCGAGGCTGACCACCAGTCAAGAAGGGAGGTCAGCGAGCCCGAGGCGTTTGTTACCTCGACAATGAGGACGCCCCAGAAGGAGAAAACGTGCTGGCAGGTACATTCACTCTCAACGACCGTGCAATCATCATTTTTTATTTGATTCTGGTGCAACCCACAACTTCATAAGTGCATCATATGTGGTTAAGCATCAACTGGAAGTCTTTTCAGCCGAGTGCTCATATATGATCTGCTCACCGGGAGGAAAGATTTCAGCAAATATGATGATTCCGAAAACACCACTTTGCTTAGGTGGGAGAATATATCCCAATACTATGATTATTCTTGAGGGACAGTGTGGCGGACCGGAATCCGCTCATCCAGGATCGCAGAGGGTGGTGCCGCGCGATGCGACACCCGACAGCACACGTCATAAGAACACAATATATTACATGGGAAAAACAGCTGAAACTGTACAAACAAGTACAAACTTCAGTTACAATTATTGTTCTATTACACAGCGGAAGACTACACTATACAACTCACGCCCGCCTATTTAGCAAAAGTCGGTTGCCCAGCCCTAGGGCAACCCACACTAGCTGCACGTCTCAGCTCAGCGCGGCGTGTACGGCTCCCACTCAGCCGTGGTCCCCGACGGAGGGTAACCCTCGCCGGTGGACTCGTACTCCGAGTCCGTGGGTGGCTCCTCACCTGAAAAACACTTAAGCAGCAACCGTGAGCACGAAGGCTCAGCAAGGCTTAACCGACTCACCTAAGCATGAAACTCTACATGAGGGGTACAAGGGACATAGGATAGTAACTTTTCAGCAAAACGACACGCCTACAAGTTCATCCTTAGTTCATCTTTTAGCAACAAGTTAACAGTTCATGAAATCTGAAATTTAGTAAGCAGTATTTGGTGGCACACATGTAGCAATACAATTATATCAATCAGCATCATTGAATCAACATATTTCATCCATTAGTCTACGTTACGACGCAGTGAACAAGCAGCACTCGTCACCGCGAGGGACGGCGAATCGACTCGATATACACCTGCAGGGAAAACCCAAAGAGCACGTCACGTACGCCCACCCGTGGAGCTGCACAGCACGCTCACTCGATGTCGTACGGGACAACCTTTCACCCAACAGCCCAAACGTCGAACCGGTCGCACCGAAACGAGCAGGAGGTTCCCCACACGGAGCATCTCTCTATGCCCGTTGGCAGATTTCCACCTTGCTGCCCTCAACCTACACCTATAAATCGGTGTGCTATGCCTCGACGCCCGGAGGTTTAGGCTACATCGGTTTATCGGGGCCCATATATCCGATATGCCTTCGGTACGTTCAATACTTGTTCAGCAGGGCCGCACACGGATCGGTCCTCAATCGACACGGACAGGGCTGCACACACAAGACTCTCTCTTGCTGCGCCCTAGCCCCTGCCTAGTCTCATTTTCATTACTAAAGTGATCTCACATCACTCAACCGAACCCGTGTGTCCCCATCCTATCTCGCGAGTAGATTCCAACTACTCGACTTGTACCGAAATCCTATGACTCATTAAGCATAGCCTGTCTACTCGAGGTCCTTGACACTACCCTCACTCTTTTAGGAACCTTTGGTTATGCAAGTGGGGTTTCATTCACCCTATACCTAATGCACAATCATACTTCACACGACACATGTAAACAAAGTAAAACTTTTAAAAAGGGTTAATGCAAACCGGGGCTTGCCTTGTTGCTGCTGGTCAGGAGTTAGTTCTTCGTCCGGAAGGAGGAAGTCCAGCACTTCCGGAGTCTCTTCTTCAACGGCTACACGTTAATGAAATACTATATGTTAATTTAGATGCAAATGTGAGTTTTAGAGTAAAACTTCTACTATTGGTTCTAGTAATCAGCCTCTAACACCTGGAACTTTGTTTAAGAATTTAAATATGAACTGGTGTTGGTGGTTTGGCTTGGACTTAATCACATGGTTAAATGCTAGGTGGTTTTCCCCTTTTCCATTTTAATCCCTTAAGTGGGTAAACAGGACAGGGGTGATCTAGAGCTCCAATGGAGCTGAGAATTTTTGTGTGAGTTCCTTGTCACAAGAAAACTCTCTGGACCAAACATTAGCACTTTTCCTGGAGTGGTTTGCGCAGAATAATTCTCTTGGCAAATCAGCAAGGAAGAATTAATTCTGAGGTAATACCCCTGTTCATGCTCAACTTAATGAACTACAATTTCTATTCTAGCTCATAGAGTTTGCATGAATTTTCCTAGCATTTTTGGAGTCAAGGTTTGCCCAGAATTGAATTTCCAAGTTTTGGAAATTCTCTGAAAATGTTTCTGCATTCAAATAAACACAGCACTTTCCAATTTGAATTGCTCTGACCAAATCGACTCCAAATGGTCTGAAACTTTTACAGGGGTTTACTAATGTCCTAAAGAACATTCTGGCAAAATTTGGGAATTTTTGGATGAACCAAACTCCCTCTAAAATTCTTTTGCTGAAAAGCTTTAAGGAATTTTCCAGAATTAATTAATGGGTTTCATACAAATTGGGTTGTATATCTGGACAGAGCTAGGCAAGATGAATCCAACCCAATTTGAATCACTAAATTTGGAGCTTCCTAGCAAGAGTTATGCAGTTCCAAAGTTTGAACCAATTCTGGAATTCAAATTAAATCGGGAAAAGTTCAAACTCTGCCTGTGGGTCCACCCTACACGTGTCAACCGCCGGAATCACGCCACACGGGCCACAGCCCTTTTCCCGCGCCACCACACGGGATCGCACGCCACAACTGATCCAGCGTTTTAAATCTTCAGCTGCTGACACGTGGGCCCGGTGGGTCTTCTTCCTCCTCTCGCTCCCGCGCCTCCCCCTCGCCGGCGCTGTACTGGAGCTCGCCGGACCCAGCTTCCCGGCCGCCTCTCGGCCGGAGACTCGCCGCCTGGGGGTTTTCAGGGTCGGGGAACAAGTCTACGGAGTTGGCTCGGGCTGCCGGTGGCCGGAAGTAGGCTGGCGACGAGCCGCGGCCTTCGGTGATGATCGGCACCGCCGCCCGAGCACATTAGCCCGCCAAAAGCTCGGCGGATCCGCTCTAAAGCATCAGTGGAGGTCAGGAAATCTCGGCGTGGCCTCAACCTGGCTCGGAAACGACGGCAAACCGGTTGTCACCGTGCGCCCGCGTGTTCCCGCCATGGCCGCCGACCGAAAAGCTCGAAATTAGCTGTAACTACGGCGTTTCTAGCTAGGGTTGTGGAGGGAAAAGGTTCCCTATCCTCCCTAGTTCTGGTGTGCGCAAAATGAACAACTTTAACCGAGAATTGAGCGTAAATTTCCACAGTTCTTACCCGCGGTCCGGTTTTCCTCGTCCGAGGGGAAAACTTGAAATTCCGAAGCTACGTCGCACGGATTGCTCTGGAATTTGGAGAGGAGCAGCGCAGGGAGTTGGCGCACCTTGGGGCGCTCTTGCTCAGTCGTGAAACTGGTTGGTGTGAGCTGCCCACGGGAGCACCTTTGCTCGGTTCTCACCGGCGGCCACGAAAACGTGGTTTCTCTCGGTGGGTAGTGGTTCACTTGACCGGAAGTGATGCGGGTAGTGCGTGGGAGGTCTGAGGATATATGTTTGCTGCGCTGCCGGCGTTGGTACACGAGGGACGATCGCTCCTGAGTGAGTCGATCACAGCGGCGGCTCCTCGGCGTTTTGTCGTGCGAGAGGGCGGTGACTGGGGGTCGGCCCGTGGTCGTGGCGAGCTGGGGCACGGCTGGGAGTTACTGCGCCCGCACAAGGAGCTCGCCAGCGCGCGAGGGGCGAGCAGGAGGTGGCGTCCGGCGTTTTCACGGCGTGTCGCGTGGAGCCTCGGCTCTGTTCCGAGTGCAATACTTAGCCCCTAAGGCTGTTGACTATTGTGCCATTTTAACCCTCCCAATGACATGTGGAACCCACTTGTCAGTGCTCCCCCACCCCTCAAAAGATCTCCAAAGCTTAGCCAGAGATGAATCCAAATATTTGGAGTTTGAAACTGACCTACATTTGTATGGTTGAGCTCATTTCCCCCAAATTCAAATAAATATTTGAATTCTTGGCATATTTGGACCCTTTTTGGAAAAATGGGTAGCACATCTTTTTGAAAATTTCTGAACTTTGCCTCCCCACTAATTTGGACCTGAGAAATCCAATTATGCACTTTGATACTTGGTTTAGCTGCTGAAATCCTGAGTTTGAATGCAACAGTTTTGGAAACACACTCTCATGTGTGATCACATGTGTATAATTTTTCCCATGTTGTGAGAGTGTAAGTTTCCCCTCTAACCACTTCTTTGATAAAGGTTACTTGCTCCTCCCATCCCTTACCAGCCATCCACAACAAGAGCTGAGGTGTGGTGAAGTGAAGAAAAGTTTTTGCAAGTCCCATTTCTTGGGCTTTTACATCCCTCCCCCCTTAAAAGAATCTCGTCCCGAGATTATAAAAGAAGAGATAGCGATGTAATAGGGACTTACCCGTGTTGAGAAGCCATGAACTCCGGGTAATTTGAGCGAAGGAACTCCTCGTTCTCCCACGTCGCTTCTTCGGCGGTGTGGTTACTCCAGAGTATCTTGTAGAACCACAACGTTCTGCTACGCGTGGTCCTGGCTTTCTCATCAAGAATTCCCACCGGATATTCATCATATGTTAAATCCGGTTTCAGCTCGCCGATGTCTTCGGTAGGAACAGCAGTTGTATGCTTCAAGCATTTTCGCAGTTGCGAAACATGGAAAATATCCTGGACACCAGCCAGAGATGCCGGTAGCTCCAATCGATACGCTGCTGGTCCACACTTCTCGGTGATAGCGTAGGGTCCAATGAAACGGGGAGCGAGCTTCCCCTTCACACCGAATCGGTGCACGCCCTTCATTGGAGACACGCAGAGGTACACGTGTTCCCCAACGTCAAAGTGCAACGGCCTACGCCTCTTATCAGCGTAGCTCTTCTGTCGGGATTGAGCGGCCTTCAAATTGGCTCGAATTGTCCGAACGCGCTCTTCGGCGTCGTTCACCACATCAACTCCGAATGTGACCCTTTCACCGGACTCGCACCAATTTAATGGGGTGCGGCATTTACGACCGTAGAGAGCTTCGTAAGGTGCCATCTTGATACTTGCCTGATAACCGTTGTTGTACGAGAATTCCGCCAATGGTAGGTGATCATCCCAGTTCCTACCATGGTGGATGGCACATGCTCTCAACATGTCTTCCAGGACTTGATTCACCCTTTCTGTCTGACCATCGGTCTGAGGGTGATAGGCGGAGCTCCTGATCAACTTAGTACCCAATGCAGCGTGTAGCTGCTCCCAAAAGCGAGATACAAATAATGCACCTCGATCTGAGACAATGGTCTTGGGTACCTCGTATAGGCATAGAATCTTCGCTATGTATAGCTCCGCATATTTGCCGGCATTGTAACGTGTATTCACCGGAATGAAGTGAGCCGTCTTGGTTAACCGATCAACGATTACCCATATGGAATCATGCTTGTTGGCTGTTAGGGGTAATCCCACAATGAAATCCATGCTCACATCTTCCCATTTCCATGCCGGGATCTTCAGGGGTTGCAGCAGCCCTGATTTCTTCATATGATCAGCTTTCACTCGTCTACACGTATCGCACTCGGATACGTACTTAGCTACCTCCCGCTTCATCCGCGTCCACCAAAATTTCTTTTTCAAATCTTGGTACATTTTGTTGCTGCCCGGATGAATGGAGTATTTGGACAAGTGAGCTTCATCGAGGATCTTTTTCCTCAACTCCATATCTCGGGGTACGACTATGCGGTCATTGAACCACAACGTCCCCTCACCATCTTTCCGGAAACATTTAATTTCTCCAATGTCTATCCGTCTCCGGAGATGTGCCATGCCTTTATCCGTTTTCTGAGCTGCAATGATGTCCTCCCTAATAGTAGGGATGAGGGCAAGGTTGTACAGCGATCCATAAGGAACCAAGTATAGACTTGGCTCTTCCTCCTCCACCGGTGTAATGGTGAGGTGATGGACATGCGATTTCCGACTCAGCGCGTCGGCAACCACATTCGCCTTGCCGGGGTGGTAATGGATCTCAATCTCATAATCTTTGATCAGTTCTAACCACCTCCTCTGCCTCATGTTCAGCTCCTTCTGGGTGAAAATGTATTTCAAGCTCTTGTGGTCGGTGTAGAGATGCACCAAGTTCCCCAGGAGATAGTGCCTCCACATTTTCAGCGCCAACACCACGGCAGCAAGTTCAAGATCGTGAGTCGGGTAGTGCTGCTCATGGTTCCGAAGTTGGCGTGAGCCATAAGCGACCACACGTCCTTCCTGCATCAACACGCAGCCCAGCCCAATACCGGACGCGTCACAATACACGTCGAAGGGCTTTGTTGTATCCGGCTGAGCTAACACCGGGGCTGTGGTGAGATGCTTCACCAATGTTCGGAACGCTCCTTCACACGCCGTGTTCCAAACATATTTTGTCCCTTTCTTCAGCAACTCTGTCATCGGCTTTGCGAGCTTGGAGAAGCTCGGAATGAACCTCCGGTAGTATCCTGCTAACCCGAGGAAGCTTCTGACTTCATGGACTGAAGTGGGAGCTTTCCATTTCAACACTTGCTCTATTTTACTTGGGTCAACCGCAATGCCTTCAGCTGAGATGATATGTCCCAAGAATGACACTTGGCTGATCCAAAATTCGCATTTGCTGAACTTGGCGTAGAGCTTGTGGTCTCGCAATCGCTGAAGAACGATCCGTAAGTGTTCGGCATGCTCGGCTTCTGTCTTGGAGTAAACCAAGATATCGTCGATGAACACTACCACGAACTTGTCCAGCTCCGGCATGAACACCGAGTTCATGAGATACATGAAATGGGCTGGAGCGTTTGTGAGACCAAAGGACATGACGAGATATTCGTATAAGCCGTATCTCGTCGAGAACGCCGTCTTCGGGATATCCTCCGCCCGGATCTTGATCTGGTGATATCCAGAGCGAAGGTCCATCTTTGAGAATACACTTGCCCCCACCAGTTGATCAAACAAGATGTCAATACGGGGCAGTGGGTACTTATTCTTGATGGTGACGGTGTTGAGTGGCCGGTAATCCACACACAGCCTCAGGGTCTCATCCTTCTTCTTCACGAATAGCGCCGAGCATCCCCAAGGCGAGGAACTCGGCCTAATGAAACCCTTGCTCAACAGATCATTGAGCTGTTCTTTCAGTTCCGCCAGCTCATTTGGAGCCATCTTGTATGGTCTCCGTGATATGGGCGTAGTCCCGGGTGCAAGTTCAATCTTGAACTCGACATCCCGCTCAGGTGGCATGCCCGGAAGATCATCCGGGAACACATCAGGATACTCCCGGACTACGGGGATGTCTTCTAACTTGAGAACTTCAGCATTATTAATTGCTAAAACTTCCCGGACTGGCGTGTCTAACATCATGGAATGCGGACGGTGGAATGGAGAATTTAAGTGGACCGTCCGTGTCCGAGTCTCTAGGACAGCGCCATGGTATTGCAGCCATGACATCCCTAAGATTGCATCAATCTTTTGTCCCATAAGGATTATCAAGGTGGTGGGATATAGTTTCCCACCTAAGCACAGAGGTGCCTTTGGAATCATCATATTAGCTGAAATCTTCCCTCCCGGTGAGCATATCATATAAGTGCAGTCGGTTGGGAAGACTTGCAATTGGTGTTTAGCCACATAGGATGCACTTATAAAGCTGTGGGTTGCACCAGAATCAAATAATATGACGATGGCTTGATGGTTGAGAGTAAACGTACCCGCCAGCACGTTGTCTCCCTCTGGGGCGTCCTCATTGTCGAGGTTGCGGACGCCTCCAGTCCGCTGACCAACCTTCTTCACCGGAGGTCGGCCTCGAGCACCGCCCTGGAGCTGGGCTTGCCCGCTGCTCTGCTGCCCCTGGGGACAGTCCTTCGCAAAGTGGCCCGCCTGGCCACATGTGAAGCAGGTGAAACGGGGCGGTCCCCCGCTGATCGGTGGACGGAAACCTGGGGCGCGTTGTGGCGGTGGAAACGCCCGGGGTACCGTCTGCTGCTGCTGCTGTCTTGGTGGTGGCATCGGCGGACGGAACGGAGGTGCTTGAAAGGGACGTCCCCCGAACCGTTGCGGTCGCGCCGGTGGTTGCCACTGCTGCCCGGATGGTGTCCGATACACCATACGGTACTTCTGGGGAGCGCCACTCCCACCGCTGCTAGGTGGAGCGCTACGCTTCCTCTGCTCAGCTGCTAACTCCCGCTGAGCTTCCTCTTGCATGATGGCGGCATTGACTAGATCGTTGAATGTGCCGCGGTTCCATTGTACGAGGTGGGTCTTCATTTCGGGATGTAACCCCCGATAGAAGTGCTCCCTCTTCTTCTCCTCCGTGGAGATGTAGTCTGACGCATACTGCGCCAGATGGTTGAAGGCACGGGAGTAGTCGTGGGCACTCCTCCCGCCCTGTTTTAGTTCCAAAAATTCTTGGAACTTTCTCTTCATTATTCCGGGAGGAATGTGATAGGCGCGGAACGCCTCCCGGAACTCTTGCCATTCCACGGCATGGCCAGCCGGACGTGAGGCGACATAATTCGCCCACCATGCACCAGCGGCACCGTGGAGCTGCTGTGCTGCGAACAGTGTCTTCTGCCGCTCCGTACACTGGAGCAGCCCGAACTTGGACTCGATAGTCCGCAGCCAGTTGTCCGCCTCCAGTGGTTCTTCAGCTTCGGTGAACACTGGAGGGTGCGTACTCATGAAATCCGAGTACGACACTTCGCGGGGCTCGCGAGGCCCTCGCTCTTGACGTCCTCCCGCCTGGGACGTATTCTGCACGATCGTGCGGAGCAGGTCGGTCTGCTCCTCACGACCTCCCACCAATGCTGCTATCACATCCGCTAGAGTAAGCGGAGGCGGCGGTGGTGGCTGCTGCTGCGGGGTGCTGTCGTAGGCCGGTGGCTGGGAGTCATCGCCTCCACCTTGGCTAGAGCCACCAACCTCGTGCGTGGTCCTAGTACGAACCATCTGCAACCATACGACATTAACCATCAGTTCCGCAACATTTTGCATGCAGTCCAATAGAACTGGGCGTAAAAACATTATGACAACCAAACGTGCGAAATATCTCGTAAGTAGATAATGTAATAACTTTGCACAAGCTACACCATTACCAGACCAAACACAAGTTAGTTTAATCCAACTTGATGAACCCCCTCTTTGGAAGCTCACCATAACTGGGTTTGGTCTCTACGAGACATTAGTATCGCCCTTAGGGTACAACACCCTCTCCAATGAGTTCAACTGTCATTCTTCCGTCAGAATGACCAGTTGCTACCTATTCCAAGTTTTGATCTGGTTCTGGGCATTTTCATGACTCAAGTTGAATAACAAAGTTAAAGTTAACTTTAGTATCTTTCCAACGAGTACTCATTTGCCCCCAGATCAGCTTTGATTAAAAAGTTATGTTAATTCAAAGTTAGCAGAATTTCTGGAAGAATTTTAACAGCACCTCCCTTGGAAGTGGCTGTTTCCAATCCTGATTTCCACTAAATTCTGTGCTGAAACTTCAGAAACTTTGAATTGCAAAGATGTCAAACATCTTCTACTCTTTCTAAGGATGGATTATATGACAATTTTAGATTTTTCTACTGGGAGTTATATTTGAAAAACAGATCAGTTCAGAGGATGTTTTACTCTGCCCTGGTTCTGGGCAGTTTACATTCCTCTGGGATTTCAGCCATCTTAAGGCGAGTTTCAGCTCTGGAAGTCTACAACAAAGTTGTAGAGGACTTGAATACCTTTCCAAAACTATATAGCACACCTCCCTGGGCTAAAAGACCTGTGAGTTATGCCCTGTTGAGGATCAGCAAACGTGCTGCCCAAAACAGAGCACTCTGCTTTTCATACTTTTGGCTATACTGCTCCACTATCCCATTCTTATACCCAACCAGGGTCCTAAATGTTGAACCTATAGATTTTAATTCTTTGTTATCATTATTCTCATGCATATGCCTACCATATCTCGGTACTACGTTCCTCACAAAAGAAAATCCTACCCGGATCATACCGGCATATACGTCTCAAATGTGGCACTAAACGGTCTCTCGCACACGTTTTCTACACGGATACATACGTGGTTAGTACCTGCAGAAAACCACACAATAATGGTGCACTCAATGGTTATTCATTTCAGGCAGTTCCATATTTGAAAGTAAATACAAACGCCCGTATCATTGTCATACGGCCGTCCTTGAGTTAGGTCACGTCTCAAGGTACGTGATCGTGTTTCAACACCACACGACGGGGAACCCGAGTATGTCATGAACGGGTCGTCACGGTTGGGAATGTTATCAACCCAACAGATACCACCTACTGCCCTGCAGGGCACGCCGATGGCAAGCGCTGCGTATGTCCTCCTGGGCTATTTCCAGACGAACACACTCTCGCGTTACTGACCACGCGATGGGGTCTCCACTTACTTGCCTAATGCACGCTAGGGATCAGCGTTTCATATGAACTCAGGGACATGAAGAGTCCAAGAGCTTCATATTGACATCTCACACCAAGCTGTGAGATCAATCCCTGAACCACGTTCCTCGTCAGGGAGAGCTAACCGAAATTGAACCGCTTTCGGTGGCGTTCCTTACCATACTTACCAGAGCGTAGGTGCGTCGTTACATAATTGAAATTCAGAATTATAACACATAAGTTAGTCTTTGCCACTTTAAGTAACTAGGCTAATATAGTCCTTACTTGGGCAACTACCGATTCCTCACCGTATACCTAAGTTTTTTTCCCATAATGCAGTCCTTAAGTACTGTGCTATCCCCACTGCAGCTCTGATACCAGGCTGTGGCGGACCGGAATCCGCTCATCCAGGATCGCAGAGGGTGGTGCCGCGCGATGCGACACCCGACAGCACACGTCATAAGAACACAATATATTACATGGGAAAAACAGCTGAAACTGTACAAACAAGTACAAACTTCAGTTACAATTATTGTTCTATTACACAGCGGAAGACTACACTATACAACTCACGCCCGCCTATTTAGCAAAAGTCGGTTGCCCAGCCCTAGGGCAACCCACACTAGCTGCACGTCTCAGCTCAGCGCGGCGTGTACGGCTCCCACTCAGCCGTGGTCCCCGACGGAGGGTAACCCTCGCCGGTGGACTCGTACTCCGAGTCCGTGGGTGGCTCCTCACCTGAAAAACACTTAAGCAGCAACCGTGAGCACGAAGGCTCAGCAAGGCTTAACCGACTCACCTAAGCATGAAACTCTACATGAGGGGTACAAGGGACATAGGATAGTAACTTTTCAGCAAAACGACACGCCTACAAGTTCATCCTTAGTTCATCTTTTAGCAACAAGTTAACAGTTCATGAAATCTGAAATTTAGTAAGCAGTATTTGGTGGCACACATGTAGCAATACAATTATATCAATCAGCATCATTGAATCAACATATTTCATCCATTAGTCTACGTTACGACGCAGTGAACAAGCAGCACTCGTCACCGCGAGGGACGGCGAATCGACTCGATATACACCTGCAGGGAAAACCCAAAGAGCACGTCACGTACGCCCACCCGTGGAGCTGCACAGCACGCTCACTCGATGTCGTACGGGACAACCTTTCACCCAACAGCCCAAACGTCGAACCGGTCGCACCGAAACGAGCAGGAGGTTCCCCACACGGAGCATCTCTCTATGCCCGTTGGCAGATTTCCACCTTGCTGCCCTCAACCTACACCTATAAATCGGTGTGCTATGCCTCGACGCCCGGAGGTTTAGGCTACATCGGTTTATCGGGGCCCATATATCCGATATGCCTTCGGTACGTTCAATACTTGTTCAGCAGGGCCGCACACGGATCGGTCCTCAATCGACACGGACAGGGCTGCGCACACAAGACTCTCTCTTGCTGCGCCCTAGCCCCTGCCTAGTCTCATTTTCATTACTAAAGTGATCTCACATCACTCAACCGAACCCGTGTGTCCCCATCCTATCTCGCGAGTAGATTCCAACTACTCGACTTGTACCGAAATCCTATGACTCATTAAGCATAGCCTGTCTACTCGAGGTCCTTGACACTACCCTCACTCTTTTAGGAACCTTTGGTTATGCAAGTGGGGTTTCATTCACCCTATACCTAATGCACAATCATACTTCACACGACACATGTAAACAAAGTAAAACTTTTAAAAAGGGTTAATGCAAACCGGGGCTTGCCTTGTTGCTGCTGGTCAGGAGTTAGTTCTTCGTCCGGAAGGAGGAAGTCCAGCACTTCCGGAGTCTCTTCTTCAACGGCTACACGTTAATGAAATACTATATGTTAATTTAGATGCAAATGTGAGTTTTAGAGTAAAACTTCTACTATTGGTTCTAGTAATCAGCCTCTAACACCTGGAACTTTGTTTAAGAATTTAAATATGAACTGGTGTTGGTGGTTTGGCTTGGACTTAATCACATGGTTAAATGCTAGGTGGTTTTCCCCTTTTCCATTTTAATCCCTTAAGTGGGTAAACAGGACAGGGGTGATCTAGAGCTCCAATGGAGCTGAGAATTTTTGTGTGAGTTCCTTGTCACAAGAAAACTCTCTGGACCAAACATTAGCACTTTTCCTGGAGTGGTTTGCGCAGAATAATTCTCTTGGCAAATCAGCAAGGAAGAATTAATTCTGAGGTAATACCCCTGTTCATGCTCAACTTAATGAACTACAATTTCTATTCTAGCTCATAGAGTTTGCATGAATTTTCCTAGCATTTTTGGAGTCAAGGTTTGCCCAGAATTGAATTTCCAAGTTTTGGAAATTCTCTGAAAATGTTTCTGCATTCAAATAAACACAGCACTTTCCAATTTGAATTGCTCTGACCAAATCGACTCCAAATGGTCTGAAACTTTTACAGGGGTTTACTAATGTCCTAAAGAACATTCTGGCAAAATTTGGGAATTTTTGGATGAACCAAACTCCCTCTAAAATTCTTTTGCTGAAAAGCTTTAAGGAATTTTCCAGAATTAATTAATGGGTTTCATACAAATTGGGTTGTATATCTGGACAGAGCTAGGCAAGATGAATCCAACCCAATTTGAATCACTAAATTTGGAGCTTCCTAGCAAGAGTTATGCAGTTCCAAAGTTTGAACCAATTCTGGAATTCAAATTAAATCGGGAAAAGTTCAAACTCTGCCTGTGGGTCCACCCTACACGTGTCAACCGCCGGAATCACGCCACACGGGCCACAGCCCTTTTCCCGCGCCACCACACGGGATCGCACGCCACAACTGATCCAGCGTTTTAAATCTTCAGCTGCTGACACGTGGGCCCGGTGGGTCTTCTTCCTCCTCTCGCTCCCGCGCCTCCCCCTCGCCGGCGCTGTACTGGAGCTCGCCGGACCCAGCTTCCCGGCCGCCTCTCGGCCGGAGACTCGCCGCCTGGGGGTTTTCAGGGTCGGGGAACAAGTCTACGGAGTTGGCTCGGGCTGCCGGTGGCCGGAAGTAGGCTGGCGACGAGCCGCGGCCTTCGGTGATGATCGGCACCGCCGCCCGAGCACATTAGCCCGCCAAAAGCTCGGCGGATCCGCTCTAAAGCATCAGTGGAGGTCAGGAAATCTCGGCGTGGCCTCAACCTGGCTCGGAAACGACGGCAAACCGGTTGTCACCGTGCGCCCGCGTGTTCCCGCCATGGCCGCCGACCGAAAAGCTCGAAATTAGCTGTAACTACGGCGTTTCTAGCTAGGGTTGTGGAGGGAAAAGGTTCCCTATCCTCCCTAGTTCTGGTGTGCGCAAAATGAACAACTTTAACCGAGAATTGAGCGTAAATTTCCACAGTTCTTACCCGCGGTCCGGTTTTCCTCGTCCGAGGGGAAAACTTGAAATTCCGAAGCTACGTCGCACGGATTGCTCTGGAATTTGGAGAGGAGCAGCGCAGGGAGTTGGCGCACCTTGGGGCGCTCTTGCTCAGTCGTGAAACTGGTTGGTGTGAGCTGCCCACGGGAGCACCTTTGCTCGGTTCTCACCGGCGGCCACGAAAACGTGGTTTCTCTCGGTGGGTAGTGGTTCACTTGACCGGAAGTGATGCGGGTAGTGCGTGGGAGGTCTGAGGATATATGTTTGCTGCGCTGCCGGCGTTGGTACACGAGGGACGATCGCTCCTGAGTGAGTCGATCACAGCGGCGGCTCCTCGGCGTTTTGTCGTGCGAGAGGGCGGTGACTGGGGGTCGGCCCGTGGTCGTGGCGAGCTGGGGCACGGCTGGGAGTTACTGCGCCCGCACAAGGAGCTCGCCAGCGCGCGAGGGGCGAGCAGGAGGTGGCGTCCGGCGTTTTCACGGCGTGTCGCGTGGAGCCTCGGCTCTGTTCCGAGTGCAATACTTAGCCCCTAAGGCTGTTGACTATTGTGCCATTTTAACCCTCCCAATGACATGTGGAACCCACTTGTCAGTGCTCCCCCACCCCTCAAAAGATCTCCAAAGCTTAGCCAGAGATGAATCCAAATATTTGGAGTTTGAAACTGACCTACATTTGTATGGTTGAGCTCATTTCCCCCAAATTCAAATAAATATTTGAATTCTTGGCATATTTGGACCCTTTTTGGAAAAATGGGTAGCACATCTTTTTGAAAATTTCTGAACTTTGCCTCCCCACTAATTTGGACCTGAGAAATCCAATTATGCACTTTGATACTTGGTTTAGCTGCTGAAATCCTGAGTTTGAATGCAACAGTTTTGGAAACACACTCTCATGTGTGATCACATGTGTATAATTTTTCCCATGTTGTGAGAGTGTAAGTTTCCCCTCTAACCACTTCTTTGATAAAGGTTACTTGCTCCTCCCATCCCTTACCAGCCATCCACAACAAGAGCTGAGGTGTGGTGAAGTGAAGAAAAGTTTTTGCAAGTCCCATTTCTTGGGCTTTTACAGACAGAAGATTGATGCAATCTTAGGAATGTCATGGCTAAGTTACTATGGCGCTGTCCTAGAAACATTATCACGGAGGGTGCACCTCAACTCCCCACTCCACCGTCCGCATTCCCTCATACTAGACAATCCAGTCCTGGAAGTTTCTGCCGCTTATCATACTGAAGCTCCCCAAGTTAGAGGACATCCCCGTAGTCCGAGAATACCCCGACGTGTTCCTGGATGATCTTCCAGGCATGCCACTTGAACGCAATGTGGAGTTCAAGATTGAACTTGCACCCTGGACTACCCCAATATCACGGAGACCGTATAATATGGCTCCGAATGAGCTGGCTGAGTTGAAAGAACAGCTCAATGATTTGTTGAGAAAGGGTTTCATTAGACCGAGTTCCTCACCTTGGGGATGCTCGGCGCTGTTCGTCAAGAGGAAAGATGAAACCTTGAGGTTGTGTGTAGATTACCGACTGCTCAACGCCGTCACCATCAAGAACTCGGTGTTTATACCGGAGCAGGACAAGTTCGTGGTGGTGTTCATTGATGATATCTTGGGTTACTCCAAGTCGGAAGAAGAACACGCCGAACACATGCGAATCGTCCTTCAACGATTGCGAGACCACAAGTTATATGAAAAGTTCAGCAAATGTGAGTTTTGGATCAACCAAGTGCCATTTTATGGACATATCATCTCAGCTGAAGGCATTGCGGTTGACCCAAGCAAAATTGAACAAGTGCTGAAATGGAAAGCCCCCACTTCTGTCCATGAAGTCAGAAGCTTCCTCGGTTTAGAGGGATATTACCGGAGGTTCATCCCGAGCTTCTCCAAGCTTGCTAAGACGATGACTGAATTATTAAAGAAGGGGACGAAATATGTTTGCAACTCAGCATGTGAAGGAGCGTTCCAATCATTGGTGAAGCATCTCACAACAGCCCCGGTCTTGGCTCAACCGGAAACGACCAAGCCTTTTGATGTATATTGTGATGCGTCCGGTATCGGGCTTGGCTGCGTGTTGATGCAAGAAGGACGAGTGGTCGTGTATGGCTCACGCCAACTGTGAAACACTGAGCAACACTATCCGACTCATGATATTGAGCTCGCTGCTGTGTTTTGGTGCTGAAAATGTGGAGGCACTATCTCCTGGGGAATTTGGTGCATCTCTACACCGACCACAAGAGCTTAAAATATATCTTCACCCAGAAGGAGCTGAGTATGAGGCAAAGGAGGTGGTTAGAATTAATCAAAGACTATGAGATTGAGATTCATTATTACCCCGTCAAGGTAAATGTGGTTGCCGACGCGCTAAGTAGGAAATCACATGTCCATAACCTCACCATTACACCGATGGAAGAGGAAGAGCCGAGTTTATACTTGGTTCCATATGGATCAATTTACAACCTTGCTCTCATCCCTACCATTAGGGAGGATATTATTGCAGCTCAGAAGACTGAAAAGGGCATGGCACATCTCCGGAGACGGATTGACAGCGGGGATATCAAATGTTTCCGAAAGGATGATGAGGGGACACTATGGTTCAATGACCGCATAGTTGTACCCCGGGATATGGAGCTGAGAAAGAAGATCCTTGATGAAGCTCACTTGTCTATGTTCTCTATTCATCCGGGCAGCAACAAAATGTACCAAGATTTGAAGAGTAAATTTTGGTGGACATGGATGAAGCGGGAAGTTGCAAAGTACGCATCCGAGTGTGATACGTGTAGACGAGTGAAGGCGGATCACATGAGCAAATCAGGGCTGTTGCAACCCCTGAAAATCCCAGCATGGAAGTGGGAAGATGTGAGCATGGATTTCATTGTGGGATTACCCCTGACTTCCAACAAGCACGATTCCATTTGGGTAATCGTTGACCGGTTAACCAAGTCGGCTCATTTCATTCCCGTGCATACACGTTGCCATGCCAGCAGGTATGCGGAGTTGTACATTGCAAGAATCTTATGCTTGCAAGGGGTACCCAAGACCATAATCTCAGATCGAGGGGCACTATTCATGGCTCCTTTCTGGGAGAAGTTGCACGCTGCTTTGGGTACCAAACTGATTAGAAGCTCTGCCTATCACCCTCAGACAGACGGGCAAACTAGGAGGGTGAATCAAGTGCTAGAAGACATGCTGAGAGCGTGTGCCATCCACCATGGTAGAAATTGGGATGATCATCTACCGTTGGCGGAATTCTCTGTGGGGACCATCCCGTGGTTCACCCACTTCAGGATCGCATAGGGTGGTGACGTACGATGCGGCACCCAACAGCACACACGAAAAGAATAAAGAACAACATACAACTTTTTATTTGATGTAAAACAGCGGAAGTCTTTTACAAAATATAACTATACAGCGGAAGTATTCTTTATTAATACTCTTTCATTCTAACTATGCAAAAGTGTAGCTGTCCAGCCCAGGGACGCTACACACTAGCAGCATGGAACCGGAGATCACGGCAGCGTGCAGGGCTCCAGCTCGGCCGTGTACCCCGACGGGGGCATCGCCTCGTCCTCGGAACCTTTCTCATAGCTCTCACCTGCACACAGCTCAAATATTGCAACCGTGAGCATGAAGGCTCAGCAAGTCTTAACCGTCAACCCTAGGCATGGAACTCTACGTGCATGGATGTATAAGGTAGGAAAGGACTTTGCAATAAAGACACGCCTATAAGTTGATCCTTACTTTCAGTTTTATAGCAGCAGATTCATGTGACTTAGGCAGCCCTCACATCGGAAGTCCACAATCAAACAAGAAATGCTTTCCCCCGATGTGGAGATGCCCAAAGCGGAATATAAACTTAATTAGCTCTATAACTATAGCAATCAAGGTTTTCAAGACATTAATAGATCAATACAGCATTTTCAGTTGGCTTATTTCACTTCTTACTATGTCACACCGCAGTGAACAAGCGGGTACTCAAATAAACGCGAGGGACGGTGATTGCAATCAAGACACACCTGGATAACACGTCACATACACCCACTTTCAGAAGCGTGATTCCACACCCCTTCCTACTCTGTTGTATGTGACAACCTTTCAAAGGCAACCCAAATGCCGAACCGGTCCATCCGTAACGGGTAGGAGGTCCCCGCGTGGAGCGTGACTATGCCCACCGGCAGATTTACACCTTGCTACCCTCAACCCACTCCTATTTACGGTTGGGTAAGCCTCGACACCCAGGTTAACCAATTACATCGGTTTCCTGGTTCTCATATGCCAGTATGCATCCAGTACTGTTCGATACAGCAGGGCCGCACACGGACGGTCCTCAACCGACGCCAACAGGGATACGCACGTGAGACCTCTGCTCACTGCTTGCTATCCCCCCTGCTGGGTCTCATTTTCAAAACATAAGCCATTTTCTACCTCTTCTCATTCCATGTGATAAGTACTATCTCGCGAGTAGCTTCCAACTACTCGACTTCTACCGAGATCCTAAACATTAGCATGGCATTCTCTACTCGTCGAGTTTGTAACTACCCAACCCTTTATAGGAGTTAAAAAGGCTATGCAAGTGGGGTTTCAATCACCCTAACTCTAATGCATACATTTCAACCTAGACATAAGTGATACAAATGAAAAACTTTATAAAAGGTACTTAAGTGCAAACCGGGGCTTGCCTGGTTGCGAGTTAAACGGGAAGCCAGCTTCTGGTGGGAGGACGTCCAACGGCTCCGGTGCGTCCTCAACTTCGGTCACTGTTATGAAATTTAATAAAATACATGTGTAAGTATTAAAGATTTATAAGAATGGAACTTCTATTAATAACTACTGCTATTTAAGATCCCTAATTGGCTTTGGGATTTTTACAGGGAATACTAGACTCTCTAAGGATGATTTGAGCCAAATTTGGAGACATGTCATTGCACAATGTAGTCTTTAAAATTCCTACAAGTAAAATGCTTCTCTGAATTTTGAGCCCAATTCAGGAGCTTTGACATAGCCAATAGAGGAAGATCTGATTAGGGTAAGTCTCCATGGTTCTAACAAAATCTGTTTCACCATTTTTGGAGCTACCAACAGAGAGATATGAATTTTTGAAGGTTGGACAGGAGTGCTGAAAAGTTTCTGTTTAAATTTGAATTTCCAAATAAAGGCTGAACATAGGAAGGTAATTTGACCTAGCAAATGAACTCCAATGAAGCCCAAATTTTTACTGGAGATCAGTATCTATGAATAAGATTTTCTGCCCAAATTTGGGAATATTTCATAAAGAATTGCTCCTGTAATAAATCCCTAAAGGATTTATAAAAAACAATTATACAGAAATTCCTGGGCATTTTCATAGCCTAAAATTGGTTTCTCTGTGAAGTACTCCTCATGAGGATTCCAAAAAAATTGGTCTCTCTTTTTGGAGTTTTCTACGCAAAGTTATGGGCTTGTAAAGATCAGCTAATTCCTGGAATTATTTCTCTAATAGAAACTTCAAATAATTGGGCTGGGCCCACTGTTTTAAATTGGACCAGTGGGATTTCGGCAACACCGGGGGTTACGGGGTTATTCCCGTGCAGCCGCACCTGATCCGGCACCACAAGCCAATCCTCGCGCGAACACGGAGGCTGACCGGTGGGACCCGGCCCTCCTTCGTCTTCCTCGCGCTGCCCGCGCTTCTCGCGGCGGCGCACGCCAGCGAGGCTCGCCGGGACGGGGTTCTTGTGGTCCAAACTTCATCAAACTCGCCGCTCCCCCATATTTAACCATGCTGAGCACTTTGGGTGGGTCGCCGGCGGCCGTAGTTCACCGGAAACCACCGCGCACCGGTGACAGCAATGTTTTGCACTCCGGTGCAATCGGGAGCCCTCATACCTCCACTAAATGATCGGTTCTCGGGCTCTAGAGCACCAGTGGAGGGAGTAGAAGCTCGACATGGGGTCTAAATGGATCGAGGATCACCGGAACCCTATCGGCACCGTGCGCCCCCGAGGTGGTCCGGCGGTTCGCCATGATCAAGACGTGGAAATTCTCCCTCTACACCCCATGTCTAGGTCTAAAATCGAGGGAGGAAGTGCGCCAAGTAGTTAGGAAGCTTCGTGTACAGTTTTAATCAATAAGAACACAAATTAACGATGAATTTGGCAATTTCCTACCTCGGGGTGAGTTTGTACCGTCCGGGAGAAAAACCCGGAATTCTTTTGCTATGATCAACGTCCAGGGCTGAGCTTTGGGCTCGAGCAGCTGTGGTCGAGGACGCACCGAGGGGCTGACTTGCTTTGCTGTGATCTTGCTCGGTGTGAGCTGTCCATGGTGACCTCCCTTGGTTCTTCCCCGTTCACCCGATGATCAAGGCTATTTTGCCAATTTCTGGAGCAATCACGCTGGGACAGGACAGGAGAGGTGCTGGATGGCTAGAGTACTGGTGGGCGCAGCTTTCCGCTGTGGGGCACTCGAGCAACCGAGCTCAGTAGCTGCGGCGTGATCGGGAGGAATGGCGGCGGTGTTCTGGGCGGAAGAAACGCGGAGGCGCGGGTTGTAGCAGGGGAAGAAGTGAAACAGCTCCGGCGCACCCCTTGCCGTGATCCAACCGAGCCACCGAGGAAGCAGGAGGTGGCGCGGGCTCTCCCTCGGGCGCGGGTTCAACCGGGAGCTGGCGCGCTCCCGCTGTTCGACCGAATGAAGCAAAGGCGGTTGCTTTGCTGTGAAACTGACCACTGGGCCCCGCTTCCCCCTTTGTTTTTTCAAACTTTCTCTGATCTTTTCCATCCAGCAACTCAAAATTTAAGGCTAGACTTTCACCCCAAGTTAAGTTTGAATTTGCTGAATTCAAAGGGTTTGAATTCAGGTGTGAAATTTGTATGTGGTTTGATCATTTGAATTTGAAAAAGAGTTTGAATTCTCCACTTTGTATTGCCTCAAAAATATAGCAACCCAGCTCCAAAGTTTCCAAATTTTGGCATGGCTTCTCATTCAAAGGTGGAGGACTCAGTTGCGAAACCAAATTTTAAAATTGAGGGAATTGGAATTTGAAACTGAATTTGAAATTCAGATTAGAGGGCTTTTCCTTTTAATCCCAAAACAAATATTGAAACTCCTCCAAATGAGCTGAAATTTGGAAGGTTGAATATTTGGACTATGAAGATCCAAGTTATGAATTTAGATCTCCATGTTTGGAAGTTTTGGGAGGTCTAACCCTCACTTTGAACTCACCCCCTTATAATTCAAAGTTTTAATTCCCCTCATTTTTCATAAGTGTACGTGAGCTGAATTTTCTTGCTACCACTTTTGGGGATTTTACATTCTCGTACAACAATGGCTATCAAGCGAATATCAAGATGGCGCCATATGAGGCTCTCTACGGTCGCAAATGCTGCACCCCATTGAACATGTGCGAGTCCGGTGAAAGGGTCACGTTCGGGATCGATTTGGTGAACGATGCTGTAGAGCGCATTCAGATGATTCAAGCAAACTTGAAGGCCGCTCAATCCCGATAGAAAAGTTACGCTGATAAGAGGCGTAGGCCGCTGCAATTCGACGTTGGAGAACACGTGTACCTCCGTGTATCTCCGATGAAAGGCGTGCACTGATTCAGTGTAAAGGGGAACCTCTCTCTCCGATTTATTGGACCCTATGCCATCACTAAGAAGTGCGGACCAGTGGCGTATCGACTGGAACTACCGGTGTCTCTCGAGGGGGTTCAAGATATTTTCCATGTTTCACAACTCCGGAAATGTCTGAAGTATACGGCTACTGTTCCCACCAATGACATTGGCGAGCTACAACCGGATTTAAAATATGCTGAATATCCGGTGGAGATCATTGCTGAGAAGGCTCGGACCAAGCGTAACCGAATGCTTTGGTTCTACAAGATAATATGGAGCAACCACAACACTGACGAAGCGATGTGGGAGAGCGGGGAGTTCCTTCGCTCAAACTACCCAGACTTCACGGCGTCTCATCACGGGTAATTTCTCTTACATCTCTCTTCTTTTGTAATCTCGGGACGACATTCTTTTAATGGGGGGGGATGTAAAAGCCCAAGAATTTACTTGCTGGAGTGTTCATCACATCACCACACCACAGCACATTTTGTGGATAACTCATGAACATTTGTGAAGAGCATGTAAACACCATCAAGAGGTTAATTAGAGGAAAAACCCTTAACTCCAAAAAGTAGGAGCTCACACATATAAACATGAAAGGCTGAGCTCACCCTTAGGGCCTAAATATTCTTGGGAATGCTCAGGCCAAGTTTCATGCAAATCTAAATCATTTTGAGGCACTTTTGGAGACTTTTATAAAAAGGGGTTATTTGAATGCAAATTTAAATTCCAGCCACTTTCATCACTTGGATTCAAAAGTTAACTTCATATTCAAACTCAGCAAATTTTTCTGAGTTCGTCGACCAATTTGCATCCTCATTGGAGTTCATCTTGTCGGGAGATAAATTTGCATAATTCAAAACTGAAATTGAATTTTAAATTCAAATGTGAAGCAAATTTAGCCAAACCAACTTCAATTTGAGGAAATCAAATTCAACTCAGGACTTGGTGGCTAAGTCTCCCATTCAATTGTGAGTAGCTGAGATCTTTGCAGTGAAAACAAAAAGAAAAGAGAGAAGGGGGAGAGAGGGCCCACCCGTCAGTCACAGGAGCTCAGAGAACCACCACAACCCATGGGCTCTGTTCGGAGAGCTTCTCCTGCGGGTGCCACCTCCTGCTCGCCGGCGCCAAACCGCCCCCAGTACGCACCACCTCCTGCTCAGTGAGCCGGTGACCGAAGGATAATCCTGTGGCTTCTGCCGTGAACCATTTTCCATCCCTCGCGCTCCACAGTTCTCCCTCGCACAGCACCGAAGAACACTCACCGTCACTCAACATTTTCGGTTCTCCGGCGAACACACACTAGAAGCTCGCTCGTGGCCGACGTTCTACATGAAAAAGATCCACCCATGGTGCTTGACATGCCGGTGCAAACCGCTCCTGCTTTCATGCACTGTCGAGGGAGAATTTCCCCGGTTATTTTTCGGGTTCATAGAACCGAGCTGCTACAAACTCCAAAATTCACGGGGTTTTGCTCACCACATCGTATGCTGAGCTACACACACATTATACAATTTCCCACGGCCATCTAGGATAAAAAATCATCACAAAACGTCGAGTATAGGCTCTGCTCTTTCAATTTTTTGAGTCGTCGCCGATATGTGACCTAGGTCGACGGTGAGCTCCCATCTCCGGCCATTTTCACGGTGAACCAGCGCCATGTCTGTGCTTAGAAGGTCACCACGGAGCTGTAGGGCCAAGGGATGCTAGGAATGAGCCTCTGTAGGAGCCGGGCAACGTCGCCGGAGATGCTCCGTAGCCGCGGCCCGTTGCCGACCAATTTCTGACCGCCTAGAGCCTCGGCCGACCCCGGGGATGAGTTCCTTGTGCTCTGATAGGCAGGGGCGGCGAGCCTTAGCCCTAGAGGATGCCGGGAAGGCCCTTCCGGCGGACCTCTCTGGAGAGCGCCGGCACCCGAGCTCGGGCACGCGCGAGGAAGAAGAAAACATGGGTGGGGCCCACGTGCAAGGTTTAAACTTTCCTTGAATTTCAGATTTTTGTTCAAACTTCAACTAGCCATAACTTTTGCTAGGTAGCTCCAGATTAAGTGAACCAAATTTTATTGAATTCAGCTTTTTTAATACTATCCAGCAAACAAGTTTCAGTTCATGAAACTTATTAATTTCCAAGAATTAATTCCCTAAATTTTAAAATGTTGGGAATTTTATCTGGAGAATTCCTTTATGGAAAATTCTGAAATTTGGCTAGGATGTTCATTTGAAAATACTAGAGTCACAGGAAAAATTTCAAATCCATCAAAGTTAATTTAGTCCCCCTAATGGTGTGATTAAGTGAACTGCCCTGAGAAAATAGAAAAATATACAGAAACATTTTTCAGATTTTCTCTAATCTTGATTAGGGCATAACTTTCTCTAGGATTCTTCAAATGACATGAAACCAACTCCATTAGAACCCTCTCAAACTCTAGGTTTCAGAAAGTAATGGTTTGATCGATGAGAATCCTTGGAAATCCTTAGAAGCTCTAATAATGACTATTTAGACATTTATTTTGGCAGAGCTCATTTAGGCTTTGATTCAAATGGAGTTTGGTCAAGTCTAGGTCCTTACCAAGCCACCATAAAAATTTTAGAGCCAAAAGGAGATGTCTAGCTAAAGTTACAGTCTTTACATACAAACTTCAACACATTGCATTTAACTTGACATACCGTTAATGTGCTTACGTGTAGTCGCTGAAGGCGAAGAGACCCTGGAAGTTTTGGACTTCCTACTTCCGGACGAGACACTAACACCTGACCAGCAGCAACAAGGCAAGCCCCAAGGCATAACGCACCGATTTATAGGTGTAGGTTGCGGACAGCAAGGTGGAAATCTTCTAACAGACATAGAGAGATGCTCCGTGAAGGGAACCTCCTGTCCGTTTGGGTGCAACCGGTTCGACGTTTGGGCTGTTTGGTGAAAGGTTGTCCCGTATGACTTGGGGTGAGCGTGCTGTGTGCAGCTCCGCGTGTGGGCGTATGTGACGTGCTATTCGGGTATCCCAGCAGGTGTATATCGAGTAGATTCGCCGTCCCTCGCGGTTATGAGTACCGCTTGTTCACTGCGTCATGACGTAGGTTAATATATGGAATGTTATGATTCAATATTGCTGATATGAATATTTTTATTGTTACTATGAGACCTATGTGTTTTGAATACATTGGCTATGATGAAAAAAGTTTTGAATTCTGCCAAAACACTTTTTTGTCAAGGTCCCACTCTAGATCTGAGCTCCGACAAGATCCGATGTAAGGTCCGACTTGCTATGGCTAGGTCCGACATGTGTTTGGTTAGCTCCGGCGGTAGGTCCGACTAGCTTTGGTAAGTTCTGGTGCTAGGTTCCGTTAGCTTTGGTAAGCTCCGGCTCAAGGTCCGGTTAGCTTTGGCATGGTCCGGAGCTAAATCGCAATGGTTCTGTTTTTACCATGCAATGTTTTGAACTTGCTTTATATCTATGGAAAGTTTGCTTAGTATTCTTTTACTAAGTTTTTATAGTTTTATGGCTGTTTACGGTGGTTAACATTTTGCTATGGTTTGCATCATGCTTATGTGAGGTGTTCATGTAAGGTGTTGTGGTTTTTGGAACTAACGTGAGTCAAGTCGCGGACTTGTGCTTGAAAGTATTAGTTGTTTATTCATGTGCAGGTGTTGCTTGAGTTCAGGATATGGCTGGTCACAGGATCCATTGAACTAGTCTTAGGGAGAAGATGAGGTTCAACAACCAAGTTCAGGAGGAATTGTGGTTGAGCTGATCGGGAGGTCGCACAACATGTTTGGATCAAGAACAATGCATATGAAGATATCGTGGACATCATTGGGAGATGTTTGCACGTGTGCAAGGAGTGCATGGACGTGGCAACATGGTTCCAAGGCGTGATGAAGAGATGTGGATGTAAAGGATTGGTAGGAAAAGTCCAACCGGCTGGATTATGGACCCAGGCTGCGGCTGAGTCAGTTATGGCTCAAATATGGAAAGATTTGAGTTGGTTATGGTAGGATTTCATGTGGGACACGAAGTTGAGTTATTTTAGTAATGTGAGATACGTTCCTAAGGTGTTTGGAAGTCTTAAGATTGCTTCTATCTGTGTATAGAAGAGTCTTGAGCAATTATGGAAAGTTTCGATTCAGAAACTGAGTAGGATTAGTGTCCTAGTTAGGATTGGGTTGGCCTTCGGGCTGGTTATATAAGCAAGGGAGGCCAGAGCTCGTGTTAAGAGGACTTTGGGCTGTTCCTCTTATGTTTTGATCAATAAAATTCGTAATTTGGAGGAGCTTTTGTGCCTTGTTCGTCCGACTTGTTTTTATCAGGCACGATAATGCTTGGGTGTTTTGATCATAACTCGAGTTTTACAGATCCAATTGACTTGATTCTTTTTGGGTTGTCTTCACAACTTGATTATCTATCATCTTTGAAAATGTCACAGTTATTGGATTTTTATTTTCTGATATACATGAGTTTCTTTGTAGTGTTGCAGATCTGGTTTTTACTCGAGTAGAACAGATTGACCCTCGTTTGATCTTTCGATCATAACTTGAGTTTTTTTAAGGATTTCCGTGATTCTTGTTGTCGTGTTTTCATGACTTTATTCTCTATAATATATACCACTTTTGTCACGGTTGAACACGTTTAGATCAGTTGCGTACACGGTTTCTTTAACAGATCGATTTTCTGCCGAGGGGGTTTTTGTTGCTTCTGCTAAAATGTTTAAATCTACCATTCACTCCCCTCTGGTAGCTTTTCACATGCTCTTCGATCCTACAATTGGTATCAGAGCCACGGTGCTCTAATCTTTATGATTTGCACGTGTTTTGACCAATCATCATGGAGAAATAATCCACAAAACCTTGTGTGTTCAGTGGCATTGATTTTTAGTTTTGGAAGGCACGTATGGAGGCTTTCATCCAGGCACAAAGCTTCACAATATGGGAAAAGGTGTAGAAGCCTTGTGACATGCCGCCAAACAATCAAGTCACGGCTACGAACATGAGAGATGCGACAACAACAACAAAGCACGAAACTTGATCATACAAGGATTAACTCAAAGTGACTTTGACCGTGTTGCACACCTTCGATCTGCATACGATGTGTGGAAAGCACTTTGTGACTACCATGAAGGGTCCAACACGATCAAGGAGGTAAGACAAGAAATGTTCAAGAAAGAATACATGCGCTTCGAGATGCAAACAGGTGAATCAATCGATGACCTCCTTGCTCGCTTCAATAAAATTCTCCGCAACTTGCGTAGTGTCAACGTTAATTTTTCAGATGCTAAAAATGCTAGGCAATTAATAAGTGCATTAGACATGTCAATTTGGAAGATGAAAGTTACATCTATTCGTGAATCTACTGTCATGAGTACATATACATTATATGTGCTATATTCTAAGTTAAAAAATCATGAAATTGACATAATATCACGTAAGAACCCCAACAAGTCTCTTGCATTTGTTTCACAACATGACATGCCTAGCTCTAGTCAATCTTCATCTTGTGGTACACTTTCTGTTGTCCTCTCTAACCCTTGAATAGATTGAAGAGTTTCCAGAGGAAGAACTTGCACTCATCTCTACTTGGTTCTCAAAAGTCTTGCAAAATGTGAGAACTAGAAGGAGAGGAAGTGTCGGACCTCAACGATGCTTCGAATGTGGTAAGACAGAACATTTTTGTATGGATTGCCCTAACCTTTCAGGTCCTACTTATCATGATGAAAGCAAACTAGGATGAAGCACTCCTGTGCAAACGATAAGAAAAAGAAGAAGGGTTTTATATGACGCCAATTGGTAAATAGTTTTATCTCCACACTTCAAGAACTTGGCTCGAGAGATGTGGACATCGGAAGTGACGAAGATGAAGATGATTTGACAAACTTATGCTTCATGGCGGGCAAGTCAAGTTCAAGTATGGTGGAGGAAGAACACAACAGCGACAATGAAGAGGTATGTCCTACTTGCGAAGAAATTTGTGATGCTACTTCTCGTGCCACTGTTATAGTTAAGAAAAAAGACAAAAAGCTTAGGGACAATGCTGTTAAAATTGAGTCACTAGAATATGAAATTAATCGTTTGAAATATTTGATTCCTACTGATGATTCTTGTTCCTCATGTCATTTAATATATGAACAATTGTCCTCTCTAAGAAGTGCACATACCTCCACACTTGATAAACTTGAGTGAGAGATTAAAAAGAAAAGAGAGCTTGCTGCACTTAATGATAAAAACTTGAAAGATGCTTGTTGTTCTACAATTGATTTGCATTGTTCTACTTGTGATAATCTTAATAAGAAACTACAAGATGCTATGAATGAAATTTCTATATTGAACAATGTTTTACGTTCTCATGAAGTTAAGTATTGTTCCAATTGCAAACTAAAAGGAAAAAATTAACATCAAAACTGCCTAGACTTGTCTAATAAACTTGATGACATGAATAGGACACTAGAGCGGTTTTATAATAGGAATAAGAATCTGAACTTGCTGTTGAAAATTCTTCGAAATCTTGCAATGATAAAACTGGTTTAGGTTTTGATTCCCATGCTCATGCTAAAGCACATCCACCTAAAATTGTAAAGTCATTAGGAAGTGGTTTGATTAAAACAGTTTCTAAACAAAAAGAAGTGGTTTTTAAATCTGCAGGAGTGTTATCTCGATCGATTTCAAATAAACATGTCGTCTGCTCATCTAGACATGAATATAAACTTAAATTTCATTGTACCTACTGTGGTAGAGATGGTCATGTCATAGATTTTTGTTATAGACCAGCTAAGCAACAGAAAAAAGAAAGAATGATTGCTAGATCACATAACAACTGTGGAAAACCTGTTGCATGTGCTGAACCAAATGTTAGGAATATGCAACCTGCTGTAATGAGTCAAAAACATGTAAAGTTTGCTCCCGGACCTACTGGTTTTAGTGCTACTCATGTAACACCTCGTAGGTCAGTAGTTGGGTACAAAAATCCTCAAACTTTAGCTCATAAACCTGCTGTTTTATCTAAACCTTTGCATGTTACTTCTGCTGGACGTCATGTGACTCAGTACTTGATTCCTAAATGCCTTGACTAACCCCAGTATTGAGTCATCGACGTATTGTACTTCTATGTAGGTTACACGCTTCGGCAAGGAGAACATTTGTAATTCAGGATGCTCACGCCACATGACCGGTAAAAAAGAATGGTTCTCCTTCCTCTCTTTTGTGTCACGTGTAGAAAATGTTACTTTTGCCGATAATTCTTCAACTCCTATAATTGCTAAGGGTTCGGTTAGAGTAAACAATCACTACACTTTAAAAGATGTGGCACTTGTTAAAAATTTAAAATACAACTTGCTTTCTGTTTCACAATTGCTAGATGAAAATCTGGAAATTATTTCCACTAAAAATTTTTGCAAGGTTGTAGATTCAAATAGTGAGCTCATTTTTAATATGTCTCGGTTTGGAAGAGTTTTTAAATCTGATTTTGATATGTCATCCTCTAAGAATAGATGTCTAGTTGCTAATGATTCAAAATACTTATATTTTTGGCATCGTAGAATTGGTCACGTAGGCTTTGATCATCTCACACGTGTCAGTGCTCTTGATCGCATACGTGGGCTGCCTAAGCTTAAAGGGGACGAATAAATTATGTGCTCTTATTGTAGACATGCTAAGATGGTTGCAGGTTCACATGCTCCTCTCACGATGACCATGACAACTGAACCGAGTCAACTTTTGCACCTTGACACCGTAGGACCTTCACGTGTTCAATCCGTCGGAGCTAAATGGTATGTTCTTGTGATTGTTGATGACTATTCTAGATACTCTTGGGTTTATTTTATGGCATCTAAGAATGAAACTTTTATTCACTTTAGAACCTTATTTCTTAGATTATCAATTGATCGCCCAAGATCTTTAAAAGCAATTAGAAGTGATAACGGAACCAAATTTAAAAATCAATCATTTGATCACTTTTGTGCTGAAAATGGAATAGATCATCAATTTTCTTAATCATATGTACCTCAACAAAACGGTGTTGTAGAGAGAAAGAACAGAACCTTAGTTGAGATGGCTAGGACTATGCTTGATGAATATCAAACTCCTAGAAAATTTTGGGCTGATGCAATTGCAACTGCTTGTTATGTCTCAAATCGTGTTTTCTTGCGTGCTAAGCTAGGTAAAACACCATATGAACTTCTGTTTGGACATAGGCCTAGTGTCACACACCTTCGGGTCTTTAATTGCAAATGCTTTGTTATGAAACATGGTAATATTGATAAATTTGAACCTAGATCCGTTGATGGTATGTTTCTTTGTTACCCATCTCATACTAGAGGCTACCGTGTGCTTTTACATGACACTAACAAAATTGTGGAGACTTGTGAGGTTTCTTTTGATGAAGCTAGCCCAGTTACTAGCTCTAATATTGCAAGACCAGACCCATATCCGCAGGGGGAGAGTATTTTCATCGAAGAAGATGAAGAAGTGATGCTGCTACCCAAAAATTCAGGAGCTAATGACATTGTTCCAGCTCCTGATTTTGATTCACAACCAGCACCGACGACCACCATTGCTGGTCCAGATCTTCCTCAAGTCACAAGTTCTTCAAATTGTGATGAACATGAAGAAGAAGGAGCTTGTGAATTGTCTACTCCCCTCCGGGTCCTCAAAAGTCATCCTCCACAACAAATGATTGGAAGCTTGCACGAACTAGTCACATGGCCCAGGTTTTTTGATCCAAACTCTCACGCTCATTCTGCATTTGTTGCTTCTTTTGAACTCAAATATATATCACACACACTCACTAATGAATCTTGGATTATTGCAATGCAAGATGAGTTAGAAAATTTTGAAAGAAATAATGTTTGGAAACTTGTACCTCCACCTCAAGGTCACGCTCTAATCGGAACTAAACGGGTGTTTAAAAATAAACATAGTGAGGATGGGATTGTGGTTAGGAATAAGGCTAGGTTGGATGCTCAAGGTTTCACACAAGTTGAAGGACTATATTTTGATGAAACTTTTGCTCCTGTTGCAAGATTAGAAGCCATAAGAATTTTGTTAGCATTTGCTGCATCTAAAGGTTTCAAGTTATATCAAATGGATGTTAAAAGTGCTTTTCTTAATGGCTACATAGATGAGGAGGTTTATGTCAGGAAACCACCGTGTTTTGCAAATTCAAATTTTCCTAATCATGTTTACAAACTGTCCAAATCCTTGTATGGTCTTAAACAAGCCCCTAGAGCAAGGTATGATAGGTTAAAAACATTCTTATTTGAAAAGAGGTTTACCACAGGCAAGGTTGATAAAACTCTTTTTGTGCTTAAGCATGGCAATGACTCATTATTCGTTCAAATGTATGTGGATGATATTATCTTTGGTTGCGCTTCTCATGATCTTGTGTCCAAGTTTTTAGCTATGATGAGTTCAGAATTTGAGATGAGTATGATGGGAGAACTCACATACTTTTTGGGGCTGCAAATCAAGGAAACCAAGGAGGGTACTTTTGTGCATCAAACAAAGTATACAAGAGACCTTCTTAAGCGCTACAACATGGACAAAAGCAAGTCTCTTCGTACACCAATGGGTACAGCAACGACACTTGAAATTGATGAAGATGTTGAACCCATGGATCAAAAAGAATATAGAAGTACGATTAGATCACTTTTGTACCTCACGGCATCAAGACCGGACATACAATTCAGAGTATGTATTTGTGCATGATTTCAAGCTTCCCCACGTGCTTCACATCGTCAAGCCGTCAAAAGAATTCTCAGGTACTTACAAGGAACTCAAGAATTTGGGATTTTTCTTCCTTCTTTCTCAACCGTTACTTTGAAATCTTTTTCGGATGCTGATTTTGGGGGTTGTAGAATTGATAGGAAAAGTACTTCGTGTGCTTGTCATTTTCTTGGTAATTAACTTGTTGCTTGGTCCTCTAGAAAACAAAATTCAGTTGCACAATCCACAGCCGAATCTGAATATGTAGCTGCTGCTAGCGCTTGCTCAAAAATTCTTTGGATTTTTCAAACACTTAAGGACTATGAGGTTGATCTAGATAGTGTTCCACTATTTTGTGATAACACTAGTGCCATTTGCATTGCTAAAAACCCCTTGCAACATTCGAGGACAAAGCACATTGATATTAGATATCACTTTCTCCATGATAATGTTGAAAAAAGGAAACATTGTGCTTCACCATATAGATACCGAACGACAATTGGCTGAAATTTTTAAAAAACCTTTGGATTTCACTCGTTTTTGTTTCATTCATAGTGAAATAGGGGTTATGCATCCTCAAGGCTTAAATTGAGGGGGAGTTTTGAAACTTGTGAAGTCTATTTGTGAATCTGAATTTAGAATAATATGAGCATAGTATTTCATACATATATGACTTTGTGATTCCTTTTTTATGCTGAAAGTTCTTACTACGTTACTCATGTTATACATTTTGTAGTTTTTGCCATGACTAGTAGTTGGAATAATTATTTACACTAAATCTGGTCATGATCAAACTTTCTTGCTGTTTTAAACTTATTGAATGCTCACAAGTTCTTTTAATAATGAAAAAATAATCAGTCAACTATTCACATGTTGAGCTTTTATGTTCAAATGAAAAATTGAGAAAAAGATCAAGAGAATATGCATGCATAACAAGGGGGAGAAATTGATCACACATTGCACAATTCACAAGTGTTTTGGCATGATTCTTCTAAGGGGGAGAACTTTTGTTTTTCTTCTCATCTTATTTCTGATTTACAAAGGGGGAGAAATATGTATAGGGGGGAGAAATTTTTGTTTCGAAATTTCTTTCTCATTCGATTGTTTTCAAGACATTTCATGTGAATAAGCCAATGTTCGGATTTTAAGTGGTGTTGCCAATGCATTCATCAAGGGGGAGATTGCGAGACCTATGTCTGCTGAATATATTGGCTATGACGATAAAAGTTTTGAATTCTGCCAAAACACTCTTTTTTTCAAGGTCCGACTCTAGGTCCGAGCTCCGACAAGATCCGACTTGCTATGGCTAGGTCCGACATGTGTTTGGTTAGCTCCGGCGGTAGGTCCGACTAGCTTTGGTAAGTTCTGGTGCTAGGTTCTGCTAGCTTTGGTAAGCTCCGGCTCAAGGTCCGGTTAGCTTTGGCAAGGTCCGGAGCTAAATCGCAATGGTTCTGTTTTTACCATGCAAATGCTTCGAACTTGCTTTACATCTATGGAAAGTTTGCTTAGTATTCTTTTACTAAGTTTTTGAAGTGTTATGGCTGTTTACGGTGGTTAACATTTTGCTATGGTTTGCACCATGCTTATGTGAGGTGTTCATGTAAGGTGTTGTGGTTTTCAGAACTTACGTGAGTCAAGTTGCGGACTTGTGCTCGAAAGTATTGGTTATTTATTCATGTGCAGGTGTTGCTTGGGTTCAAGATATGGCTGGTGATGGGATCCACTGAACTAGTCTTAGTGAGAAGATGAGGTTCAACAACGAAATTCGGGAGGAATTGTGGTTGAGTTGATCGGGAGGTCGCACAACATGTTTGGATCAAGAACAATGCATATGAAGGTATCGTGGACGTCGTTGGAAGGTATTTGCATGTGTGAAAGGAGTGCATGGACTTGGCAAAATGGTTCCAAGGCGTGATGAAGAGATGTGGACGTAAAGAATTTGTAGGAAAGGTCCAACCGGCTGGATTATAGACTCAGGCTGTGGCTGAGTCGGTTATGGCTCAAATATGGAAAAATTTGAGTTGGTTATGATAGGATTTCGTGTGGGACATGAAGTTGAGTTGTTTTAGAAATGTAGGATACGTTCCTAAGGTGTTTGGAAGTTTTAAGATTGCTTCTATCTGCGTATAGAAGAGTCTTGAGCAGTTATGGAAAGTTTTGATACAGAAACTGAGTAGGATTGGAGTCCTAGTTAGGATTGGGTTGGCCTCCGGGCTGGTTATATAAGCTAGCGAGGCCAGAGCTCGTAGTAAGACGACTTTGGGCTGTTTCTCTTATGTTTTGATCAATAAAATTCGTAATTTAGAGGAGCTTTTGTGCCTTGTTCGTCCGACTTGTTTTTGTCAAGTCTTTCTCGTCGAGTTTCTGGACAGCACGATAGTGCTTCGGTATTTTGATCATATCTCGAGTTTTCCAGATCCAATTGACGTTATTCTTTTTGGGTTGTCTTCACAACTTGATTATCTACTATCTATGAAAATTTCATGGTCATTGGATTTGTAGTTTCTGATCTACACGAGTTTCTTTTCAGTGTTGCAGATCTGGTTTTTACTGGAGTAGAACAATCGACCCTCGTTTGGTTTTTCGATCACAACTTGAGTTTTTTTGACGGATTTCCATGATTCTTGTTGTCGTGTCTTCGTGACTTGATTCTCTATAATATATACCACTTTTTTCATGGTTGAACACGTTTAGATCAGTCGCATACACGGTTTCATTAACAAGATCGATTTTCTGCCGAGGGGGTTTTTAATGCTTCCGCTAAAAAGTTTAAATCTACCATTCACCCCTACTCTTGTAGCTTTTCACGTGCTATTCAATCCTACGTTTACATGTGTGCCACCAAATATTGCTTACTAAATTTCAGATTTATGAACTGTTAACTTGTGGCTAAAAGATGAACTAAGGATGAACTTGTAGGTGTGTCCGTTGGCTGCAAATTTATCATCCTATGTTCGAGTATGAACTGCATGTAGAGTTTCATGTATAGGTGAGTCAGTTAAGACTTGCTGAACCATCGTGCTCACAGTTGTTACTATGAGTGTTTGCAGGTGAGGAATACCCCACGGACTCGGGGTACGTGTCGACCGGTGAGGGCTACCCTCGGTCAGGGACTACGGCTGAGTGGGAGCCGTACACACCGCGTTGATGCTGAGTGAAGCTAGTGTGGGTTGTCAGTAGGGCCGGACAACCAACTTTTGCTAGTTAGGTAGGCGTGAGTTGTATAAATTATCTTCCGCTGTAGTAACTCTGTAATTAGCTGTAAACTGAAGGTTTGTACTACTTTTTGTACATATTCAGTTTGCTTTCAATGTAATACAATAGTTGCCTTATGATGTGTGCTGTCGGGTGTCGCATCGTGCGGCACCACCCTCTGAGATCCTGGACATGCGGATTTTGGTCCGTCACACAACACACATATAAGGATATCAAATTACATAAATCAATGCGGAAGATTACAAGTTCAGTTTGTAAATAATTTACATCAAAATAAACTATAGTGGAAGACTAGATTCATCTCACGTTTATATCTAAACTAAGCACCCGAGAAGACGTCCAGCCCGTGGACTCTTCTCGCTAGCAACATGAAGACATACGGCAGAGGTAGGGGTTTCCATGAGTTAAATGACTCGGATGGCTCCGAGTCTCACCGGACAACCTCTTATAAGCATAGATGTTAACCTGCAAAACAACAATATAGCAATCGTGAGCCCGTAGGCTTAGCAAGACTGATCTGTATCCTCTAAACAAGAAACTCTATATGCAAGAAGGATTGAACATGGTAGCTGAAATCTTCATGAAGGACTCGCCTACAGTTGATCCTTAACTATCATATTTATAGCATCATTTTAGAGCCTTGAGCCGATCAGCATCGCAACTCCACAATCAAACAAGAAACACATCGTTACGATGCTTCTTGCACAAGGTGAAATAAACTTAATTTGCACTATCTCTAATTCATACAAAGTTTTCAATACAATTTATAACACAAGACTTACAATTTCTAGTAATGCAGTTCACTTCTTAATAGGTCAAACTCGGTGTCCAAGTATGCTCATATAAACGCGAGTGACGGTGATTCGAACCAAGACACACCCGGACTGCACGATACGTACACCCATCCCCGAGTTGCCGTCAGCACCCTTGACCGATGTTGCACGCAGACACCTTTCCCAAAGTTCATCCACACTGGACGCAGTCCCATCGACCAGCAAGCTCCTGTGGGGACCACCCCGTGGTTCACCCACTCAGGGATCGCAGAGGGTGGTGCCGTGCTATGCGGCACCCAACAGCACACAAGAAAAGAATAAGACCAACATACAAACTTTTATTTGATATAAAACAGCGGAAGCATTTTTACAAAACTTAATTATACAGCGGAAGTAATATACATAGCTACTATATAATCCTAACTAAGCAAAAGTGCAGCCGTCCAGCCCGGGGGCGCTACACACTAGCAACATGTAACCGGAGATCACGGCGGCGTTCAGGGCTCCATCTCGGCCGTGTACCCCGATGGGGGCACTGCCTCGTCCTCGGATCCCTCCCCATAGCTCTCACCTGCACACAGCTCAAATATTGCAACCGTGAGCACGATGGCTGAGCAAGGCTTAACTGACAACCCTAGTCACGGAACTCTACATGCAGGGATGTGTAGTATAGGAAAAAGACTTTGCAATAAAGACACGCCTACAAGTTGATCCTTACTTTCAGTTTTATAGCAACAGATTCATGTGCCTTAGGCAGCCCTCACATCGGAAGTCCACAATCAAACAAGAAACGCTTTCCCCCGATGTGGTGATGCCCAAAGTGGAAAATAAACTTAATTAGCTCTACATCTACAGCAGACATGGTTTCCAAAGAGTAATAGTTCATCACAGCATATTATCATTCATCTGGCTTATTTCTCTTTTTACTACGTCACAAAACAGTGAACAAACGGTGATTGCAATCAGGACACACCTGGACAACACGTCACATACACCCACTTTCAAAAGCGTGATTCCACACCCTTCCTACTCTGTTGTATGCAACAACCTTTCAAAGGAAACCCAAATGCCAAACCGGTCCATCCGTAACGGGCAGGAAGTCCCTGCGTGAAGCGTGACTGTGCCCACCGGCAGATTTACACCTTGCTACCCTCAACCCACTCCTATAAAACGGTTGAGTAAGCCTCAGCACCCAGATTAACCAATTACATCGGTTTCCTGCTTATGTCAGTATGCCATCCAGTACTGTTCGATACTTGTTCAGCAGGCCCGCTGACGACTCGGTCCTCAATTGACACCAACAGGGCTACGACGTGAGATCTCCACTCACTGCATCCTATCCCCCCTGCTGGGTCTCGGTTTCACAACTCTTAACCATTTTCTACTCTTTCCATACCGTGTGATAAAACCTTACCTCGCGAGTAGATTCCAACTACTCAACTTCTACCTAGATCCTAAGCATATTAGCACGGCATTCTCTACTCCTCGAGTCTGTAAACTACCCAACCCTTCATAGGATTTAAAGTCATGCAAGTGGGGTTTCAAACATCTTAACTCTAATGCAACCATTTCAACCTAGACATAAGTGTACAAATGAAAAACTTTGTAAAAGGTACTTAAATGCAAACCGGGGCTTGCCTGGTTGCGAGTTAAACGGAAAGTCAGCGTCTAGTGGGAGGACGTCCAACGGCTCCGGTGTATCTTCAACTTCGGTCACTATATGAGATGTAACAAAATATATGCGTAAGTGCAAGTATTATATAATAAGTATACTTCTATTTGTAGCTACTGTTATTTAGGTTCCTTAATTGGCTTTGGGATTTTTCAAGTGGCTACTAGACTCTCTAAGAATGATCTGAGCAGAATTTGGAGAATTTTCATTGAACCTTGTGGTCTCCAGAATTCCCACAAGTCCAAGTCTTCTCTGAATTTTGAGCCCAAATCTGGAGCTTTGACATGACTAACAGTTGAAGATCTAGTTAGGGTAGGTCTCCATGGTTCTAACAAAATTTGCTTTACCACTTTTGGAGCTACCAACAGAGAGATATGAATTTTTGAAGTTGGACAGGAGTACCGAAAAGTTTCTGTTTAGAATTTGAATTTCCAATTAAAGGCTGAACTTTGGAAGGTAATTTAGCCTACCAAATGAAATCCAATGAAGCTCAAATTTTTAGTGGAGATCAGTAACTATGAAAGGGATTAGCTGCCCAAATTTGGAAATGTTTCATAAAGAATTGCTCCTGAAATAAATCTCTAAAGATTTACTAAAAACAATTCTACAGAAATTCCTAGGGATTTATTTAGCAAGCGATTTGTTCCTCTGTGAAGTACTACTTTCGAGGATTCCAACAAAATTGGTCTCACCCTTTTTGGAGTTTTCTACACAAAGTTATGGATTTTTCAAATTGGAATAACTCTCTGTTTGATGTCTACACAGATAACTCACTGTGGGGCCCACGAGTCAGTCGTCTTCAACCTCTCGACAGGCCCCGCGCGCGCACGCCTGAATCGACGATGGTGCGCCGTGTTCTCGCTCGTTTCTCGACCATTCTCCATGCGGTTTCGTGCTATATCACCCTAGGATCACGGCCTAGCAGCCGGGCAAGGTTTCGATGTCTGAAAACGATGGGAAACCCATCGGCAACGGCGAGGCGGCTCGGTGGTGCGGCACCAGCGAGGAACCGCACGTCCCGAGCTTCAACCGATGATCTAAGGGGCCGTACACCATCCCTAGAGTACGTAGAACACGATGCTACCCCTAGCCCGTAGCTGAAAACGCCCGCAAATGGGAGCTCGATGGTGAACCGAGCCGTTTCGGCCGGCGGCGATGGATTCCCGTCGCCTGGGGTGAAGAAGGGATGATTTTATTCGTGCTTCGGCGTGGGAGGGTGCTAGGAGCTCTAGTAGCTGTGTCTAAGACCGGAGACCAGATAATAAAATGTGCGGGAAGAATTTCCCGAAGTTGTCTCGATCGGTCCTTCACGTGCACCGTCGGTAATCCATAAATTCTGGCTAGCGGCGGTGGTAAAGCACAAAAGGATGTCGGTATGAGAAACTAGACCCTATGATGTACCTTGTAACAGTCCTAACTTTTGTAAAGTTTGATTTCAACATATGAGACAAAGTTAAGGCGAAGAAAGGCTATATTTGTGTCACATAAAATGACGAACACACAAATGGACATGTGAGGGAGTATAACTTTTCTCTAGACCATGCTCAACACATGTTAACCTAGGGTGAAAGAATTTTACTCCCAAAAACTCTAACTCATGTGCACCTCCTCTATGAGTAGAATGGAGGGAATTTAAACGCAATTTGAATTCTTTTAAAAGGATTCCTATACAAATTGTATAAATGCATCCAAATGAATTAACCGATGCATTCTCCATGTATCAATGAGCTCATGATCCAAGTTTGGATATTTTTGGAGCCCGTATACCAATTAATCCGAGGAATATTCGAGGGAGAGTTTGAATTCAAAATTAAATTTAAAAACTGAACCAACGAGCTTAGATTCAAATTTGAATTTAAAATTGGAATTAATCCGGGGAATATTCGAGGGAGAGTTTGAACTCAAGTTTGAACTTAAATTTGAATTTAAGTTTGAACTCAACATGTTATTCTACCCTTGAAATTTGAGTTTAGATTCAAATTCCTCACAACATGTTGTTCTACCATCCAATTTTGGTGGAACTCGGGCGAAGGCGGTGCGGGAATATCAAAGCACAGAGGAGGGAGATATTTGGGAACTGTGGCCCACATGTCATACACACCCCAAAGCAAACCGCCTCTGTTCTGAGTTTTCTTCGGATGAGATCGCAGCCCCTACCAACGTGCTCAAGCGCCAGCTCCTGCTTCCATTCACGAGCTCAGCCTGATCTTCACACAGCTGGTGTACCAAAGCAAGTTGCCTTTCGCTCCCTCGGTGGTCTGCTCCTGTTCGTTTATCTCCCGAGCAGAACAGAACCCACGCTCTCTATTCCTCTGATCGTCCAAGCCAACCGGACTCCCTTTGCCCGAGATTCCAACAGCAAAAAGGTTCGCCCGTGAGTGCTCTAGCCGGCTAGCAACCTCACCCCGGTAATCCATGCTTGCTTGCGCCTAGAAACAGTTCGTTTGTTGCTGCTCCCGAGTTGAAACTGAAGAAACCGGAACTGATCACCGTGGCCAGCCCAAACCAGGAGTGATCACGCCCAAGCAAGCCACCCCATCGGTGCACCTACAAGCCTAGTTGCTCACATCCGAAGCTCAGCCCTAGCCATTGATCACAGAGGGAGAATTTCAAGTTTTTCTCCCGGGCGGCAGAAACTGACCTTGAGGTAAGGAATTGCAAAATGCATCCTCAAATCGCGTTTGTTGTGTTTCAAACTTCACACACGGGATGTTAACTGCCTATCACACCTCCTCCATCGATTTTAGACCAAGAAATTGAGTGTAGAGCGAGGAATCCGAGTTCTTTTTGAGGGTATAGCGCTGGACCATATCGGGCGCATGGTGCCGATAGGTTTGGAGCTCTCCCCGGCTTGTTTAGACCTCATGTCGGTCTTCTACACGATCCCCTGGTGCTTTAGAGCCCAAGAACCGACCATTTGGTGGAGAATTCACCGTGCACGACCTCACCGGAGCCCTAGAGTTTGCTGTTGCCGGTGCGCCCTGTTTTCTGGCGAGTTTCAGCCGCCAGAGACCTCACCAACGGGTTCAGCGTGGGGGAAAATGGGGGGGGGGGGCAGCAGGGGGTCCGGAGGTGGCTGGGAAGTGCCTTTCCAGCGACCTCGCCGAAAGGGAGCCGCCACTGCTCTGTTTGGCGCGAGGCTGAAGGTTAGGGATGACGAGTGGGACCCACTGTCAGCATTTAAACATTTTCCAGATTTTCCCAATTCAGTTCAAACTTTGGAGAGCCATAACTTTGTGTAGGAGTGTCCAAAAATAGTGAAACAAATTTTGTTGGATTCCTCTCAAGGCGTACTATCCAGGGTGCAGCCCAAGTTTATGAAAATCCCTGGATTTGGCTCATTAATGCATTTAAGGAAAATCTTGTATGAATTTTTACAGGAATTATGTTTATTGGAAAATTCCCAAATTTGGACAGGACATTCTTCCAAACTTCCTTGAACTCCAGTAAAGGTTTCACAGGCATTGGACCTCATTTGATTGGTCAAATGATGTGTTCATTCCTTATGTCTCTGAAAAATGGGAAAATGAACAGAGACAATTTCAGCTTTTCCCCATTCTTTGTAAAATCCATATCTCCATGTAGGAAACTCCAAAAATGGTAAAACCAATTCCTATGGACTCAGGACATTTTGTACTTCACAAAACGTCTACTTTGCAGCACAGGAAAACTTAATACCTATGGGGTAAAGGCAGATTAGTGAAAATCACATAAGGAATTATTTTGATCACCTTGAGCCATTTCACGAGCTCAATTTTTGCACACTGCCTAAATAGATTCTGTAAAATCCCCAAAAGTGGTAGCAAGAAAATTCTGCTCATGTACACTTATGAAAAATGATGGGAATTAAAACTTTGAATTATAATGGTATAAGTTCAAAGTGAGGGTTTAGACTTTCCAAAACTTCCAAACATGGAGATCTAAATGCATAACTTGGATCTTCATAGCCCAAATATTCACCCTTTCAAATTTCAGCTCATTTGGAGGAGTTCTCATATTTGTTTGGGATTAAAAGGAAGAGCCCTCTAATCTGAATTTCAAATTCAGTTTCAAATTCCAATTCCCTCAATTTGAAAATTTGGTTTCACAAATGTGTTCTCCACCTTTTAATAAGCAGCCATGCCAAAAATTGGAAACTTTGGAGCTGGTTTGCTATATTTTTGAGGCAATATAAAGTGGAGAATTCAAACTCCTTTTCAAATTCAAATGATCAAACCACATCCAAATTCCACACCAGAATTCAAACTATTTGAATTCAACGCATTCAAACTATGACTTTGGGGTGAAGTCAAGTCTTTAATGTTGAGTTGCTGGTGGGAAAATATCAGAAAAGTTGATTAAACAAAGGGGGGAAGTGGAGCCCATTTGTCAGCCACCCACAGGAGCTACCGCCTCAGCCGACGGCGGTCGAACAGCGGGAGCGCGCCAGCTCCCGGTTGAACCCGGGCCTGAGGGAGAGCCGGCGCCACCTCCTGCTGCCTCGGTGGCTCGGTTGGATCACGGCAAGGGGTGCGCCGGAGCTGTTTCACTTCTTCCCCTGCTATAACTCGCGCCTCCGCCGTTTCTTTCGCCCAGAACACCGCCGCCGTTCCTCCCGATCATGCTGCAGCTACTGAGCTCGGTTGCTCGAGCGCCCAACAGCGAAGAGCTGCGCCCACCAGTGCTCTAGCCGTCCAGCATCTCTCCTACCCTGTCCCAAACGTGATTGCTCCAGATATTTGCAAAATAACCACGATCCTCGGGTGAACGTGGAAGCACCGAGGGAGGTCGCCATGGACAGCGCACTACGGCGGGTTTCACAGCCCCTTCCCTACACAAGAAAGGTGCGTTTACATGTCCTGATCGTGTAGCCGGAAGCCGTTTAGCGATTGCTAGAACCGGTGGCGAGAATTTCACTGTTTCCCCAAACGGTACACCGACGGGTAGTGCGCGGTCTAGCCAAAAATTCGTGGTGCACGATCCTTTAGACCTCGAGTAAGCTTGCACAGACCTTCTCTACTTCCTAGCGCCTCTCCTCGACGAAGAACCAAGCAAAAACATCAAGAAATGAGGGAGCCCTAGCTGTTTTCTTAGTCGCCGGTGCAAAAGCACCTCGGGTCGCCGTGGAGCCCTCGGTTGCCGGCAGTTTCACCGACGGCCAGAACCTTTACGGGCTCCTACATCATTCACTGATGCTCTAGAGCCCGAGAATCGATCGTATGATGGAGGAATAAGGGTTCCTGACCTCGCCAGAGTTCAAAACCTTGCTGCCACCGGTGCGCGATGGTTTCCGGTGAGCCACGGCCGCCGGCGACCCTCCCACTGTGTTCAGCACAGTTGAATACTGGGGAGCAGCAAGTTTAGGCCCGGGAGATGGCTGGGAGAGCCGTTTCCGCCACCCTCGCCGGAGCAACCGCCGCGGAATCCTCTGTTGGCGCAAGGTTGAAGAAGGTGGGGGCCTGCCCCACCTGTCAGTGGCACCGGGTTGGCGCCGGATCGGGGTGCGGCTCGGGATCGGCTGTGGCTGCGCGGGTTAACTCTGTAGCCACCGGTGTTGCCGAAATCTCACTGGTCCGATTTAAAACAGTGGGCCCAGCCCAATTATTTGAAGTTTCTATTAGAGAAATAATTTCAGGAATTAGCTGATCCTTGCAAGCCATAACATTGTGTAGACAGCTCCAAAAAGGGTGAGGCAAATTTTGTCTGAATCCTTAGGAGGAGTACTTTACAGAGGAACAAATTGCATGCTATGATAATGCCCAGGAATTTCTGTAGAATTGTTTTTTGGTAAATCCTTTAGGGATTTATTACAGGAGCAATTCTTTCTGAAATATTCCCAAATTTGGGTAGCAAATCCTCTTCATAGATACTGATCTCCAGTAAAAAATTGGGCTTCATTGGAGTTCATTTGCTAGGTTAAATTACCTTCCCATGTTCAGCTTTTAATTGGAAAATTCAATTTAAACAGAAAACTTTTCAGAACTCCTGTCCAACTTCAAAAATCCATATCTCTCTGATGGTAGCTCCAAAAATGGTGAAACAAATTTTGTTAGAACCATGGAGACTTACCCTAATCAGATCTTCCACCATTAGCTATGTCAAAGCTCCTAAATTGGGCTCAAAATTCAGAGAAACATTGTACTTGTAGGAATTTTAAAGACTACAGTGTGCAATGACATGTCTCCAAATTTGGCTCAAATCATCCTTAGAGAGTCTAGTATCCACTGTAAAAATCCCAAAGCCAAATAAGGATCCTAAATAGCAGTAGCTATGAATAGAAGTTTAATTCTTATAATTCCTTAATATTTATACATATTTTGTTACATTTCATTTAGTGACCGAAGTTGAGGACGCACCGGAGCCTTTGGACGTCCTTCCACCTGAATCTGACTTTCCCTTTAACTCGCAACCAGGCAAGCCCAGGTTTGCACTTAAGTACCTTTTATAAAGTTTTTCATTTGTATCACTTATGTCTAGGTTGAAATGTATGCATTAGAGTTAGGGTGATTGAAACTCCAATTGCATAGCCTCTTGACTCCTATGGTGGGTTGGGTAGTTTACAGACTCGACGAGTAGAGAATGACATGCTAATGTTTAGGATCTCGGTAGAAGTTGATTGGTTGGAAGCTACTCGTGAGATAGTACTTATTACACAGGATGAAAAGAGGTAGCAAATGGCTTAAGACATGAAAATGAGACCCAGCAGGGGGGATAGGAAGCAGTGAGCAGAGGTCTCACGTGAGTAGCCCTGTTGGTGTCGGTTGAGGACCGTCCGCGTGCGGCCCTGCTGGATAAGTATCGAACAGTACTGGATGCATACTGGCATATGGGAACCAGGAAACTGATGTAATTGTTTAACCTGGGTGTCGAGGCTTACCCAACCGTAAATAGGAGTGGGTTGAGGGTAGCAAGGTGTAAATTTGCCGGTGGGCACAGTCACGCTCCACGCGGGGACCTCCTACCCGTTACGGATGGACCGGTTCGGCATTTGGGTTGCCTTTGAAAGGTTGTCGCATACAACAGAGTAGGAAGGGGTGTGGAATCACGCTTCTGAAAGTGGTTGTATGTGACGTGTTATCCGGGTATGTCTTGATTGCAATCACCGTCCCTCGCGGTTATTTGAGTACCCGCTTGTTCACTGTGCTGTGACGTAGTAAGAAGTGAAATAAGCCAACTGAAAATGCTGTATTGATTTTAATGTCTTGAATACCTTGATTGCTGTAGATATAGAGCTAATTAAGTTTATATTCCACTTTGGGCATCACCACATCGGAGGAAAGCGTTTCTTGTTTGATTGTGGACTTCCGATGTGAGGGCTGCCTAAGGCACATGAATCTGCTGCTATAAAACTGAAAGTAAAGACCAACTTATAGGCGTGTCTTTGTCGCAAATTCCTTTTCCCGTCTTACATATCCTTGCACGTAGAGTTCCATGCCTAGGGTTGACGGTTAAGACTTGCTGAGCCATCGTGCTCACGGTTGCAATATTTTGAGCTGTGTGCAGGTGAGAGTTATGAGGAAGGTTCCGAGGACGAGGCGATGCCCCCGTCGGGGTACACGGCCGAGCTGGAGCCCTGCACGCCACCGTGATCTCCGGTTACTTGCTGCTAGTGTGTAGCGTCCCTGGGCTGGACGGCTGCACTTTTGCATAGTTAGGATGAGAGGCTACTAATGTATATTACTTCCGCTGTATAGTTATATTTTGTAAAAGACTTCTGCTGTTTTATATCAAATAAAAGTTTGTATGTTGTTCTTTATACTTTTCGTGTGTGCTGTTGGGTGCCGCATCATACGGCACCACCCTATGCAATCCTGGAGTGGGTGAACCACGGGGTGGTCCCTACAGACGTGGTATCAGACGGGGTAGTTGAGTGAGGATTAGTCATTAAGCCCATATAAGGTCTATGATAAAGTTACTAAGGTGGAAAGGCTAACTTATGTGTTATACATTCTGTAACAACGCTCCGACGTTAGGTAAGAGGTAAGGTACGCCACCGCAGGCGGATCAATTGCGGTAACTCACCATACGAGTAATAGTATGGGATGGTATACCGTGGCTTGGCACTGTAGTGAATATGAGTCTCTGAACCTCGCTATGGTTCTGAGAGCATATGAAAACGCTGATCTCCAGCGTGCTTTAGGCAAAAGTGAGAATACCCCATTGTGTGGTAAGCAACACGATAGTATGCAACTCTTGAACGTTCAATGTTCAAAGGTCCATACGCAGCGCTCGCCATCGGCGAGCCTCAACGGTCATGAGGCAGTAGGTGGTATCCGTTGGGTTGATAAAATTCCCAACCGTGACGACCCGTTCGCGCTCTACTTGGGTTCCCCGTCGTGTGGTGTGGAAACACGACCATGTACCTTGAGACGTGGCTTGACTCAAGGACGATCCGTATGGCAATGATACGGACCGTATGTTTTTATTATGATATGGAACTGCCTGAAATGCCAAAAACCATTGTGTGCACCATTATTGTGTGTTCTGCTGCAGGTACGTTAACCACTTTAGTGCATGACGTGTAGAAACCGTTTGTGAGTGACGACTTTAGTTCCACCATTTGACACGTATATGCCGGAATACCGGTTTAGGATTTTTCTTTGGTGAGGAAACGTAGTACCGACTGCATAAAAGTTTATTTTCAAAGAAAAGAGTCCAAATGAAGCTTAGGAATCCATTTAGGGGTTATTAAACTCCTATATTGAACTAAGAGTCAATTGGGTGTATAGGTTCAATCTCAAAATCTTAGGAATAATCTCCCCTGTTTTTGGCAGAAATTTTGCTGAACTTGAACAGGGCATAACTTAATATTGGTTGAACCAATGGAGGTGTGGGATACCATTCTGGAAAGATCTAGAAGTCCTCTACAACCTTTCTGTAGGGCTCCAGAACAAAATCTCCCTCCAATGGGATGAAAATCTCAGATGAGTAGGTACTGTCCAGAAACAGGGCAGACCAAATGCTCTCGGGAATTTTCCGTATTTCGACCAAAACACTTAGTTTCACCGTTTGACGTCCAGTGGCTGTTGTAAAACAGCGAGTTGGAGTCAAAGGGTTATGCATTTGACATATCACTTCGAGTTAGTACATGTTTGGGTCCAATACAATAGCAAGGGATTACGCATGCTAACACACAACATCCCGTGGTGACCCCGATGGTCAAAATGAACTTTTAACCCATAAAGTTCAATACTTTGGAACTCGATCGTACGACACGGTCCAGGGATGTATATGTTGCATAAAGTTTATACTTTATCCATATGTGTGACTGCTGTGCGTACTGTTTATTCCATTCTCGAATTATTGTTGTATAGACTGGATGAGCTGAACCAACATGTGCTGATTGTTTGGATGATGTGAATGCAGAATGGTGCGGACACGTTCAACGGAAGAGGAGGGAGGTCCGAGTCAGGTTCGTGGTGATGAGTCTCCACCTCCGGAGCAAACCACGACGCAGCAGCAACCACCTCCTCTACCGCCAGAACTTCCAAGGAACCTGGCGGAGGTTCTCGCCGCAATGCTCGGCTCGCGCGACGAGCAAACCGAGTTGCTGCGGATGCTAGTCCAGCAAAATGCATCCCATCAGGGAGGACGCCAAGACAATGGGCAACACCAGCCCCAACAAAGTTCATATTCAGAATGCATGGCGACCCATCCACCGGTCTTCACGGAGGCCGAAGAACCTTTGGAGGCGGACAGCTCTATCCGCACTCTAGAGGCAAAGTTCGGGCTGCTACGATGCGCCGAACATCAGAAGGCGCTGTACGCAGCGCAACAGCTTCAAGGAGAAGCCGGTACCTGGTGGGCGAACTACACCGCCTCCTTACCGGCTGGCCATGCCGTCACATGGACGGAGTTCCGGGAGGCGTTCCGCGCCTATCACATACCTCCCGGTGTGATGGAAATGAAGCTCCACGAGTTCCTGGCGCTACGACAAGGCGAGAGGAGTGCTCATGAGTACTGCAGGTTATTCAACCGGCTGGCGCAGTATGCGCCAGGATTTGTGGGGACGGAAGACAACAAGCGTAATGCTTTCTTCTGGGGCCTGAATTCAAAGATGAAGGTCCATCTCACCCAGAGCAATCGCGGAACATTCAATGACTTAGTTAATGCCGCGATTCTACAAGAGAATTCTCAGCGCGAGCGCGGATCTGATAAAAGGAAACGTAGCGCTCTAACGAGCAGCAGTGGTGGAATGCCACAGAAATACCGCGTGGTGTATCGCTCACCATCCGGTCAGAGATGGCAGCCACCGGCGCGACCGCCTCAGTTTCTCGGTCGACAATATAATGCGCCGGGCTTCCGACCGACGTATTCACCACAGCAACAGCAGCAGCAAAGGATGGTCCCGCGTGTGCCCCAGTTTCAACAGCATGCACCGGGATTCCGTCCTCAAGTCGGCGGGATCCCGACACCTTACACGTGCTATACGTGTGGCCGTGTCGGGCACATTTCGAGGGACTGCCCCGAGCCGCGACAGGGCAGGGGTGCAGCACCATATCAGGGTGCTAATCAGCCCCGCAATCAGCCCAAGAAACCTGCACCAAAACCCGGCAACGTCCACCACTTAGCTATCGAAGACGTGCCGGAAGGCAAACCCGTCCTCGCGGGTAAGTTCTCTTACCTAGATCATCCCGTAGTCATACTTTTTGACTCCAGTGCCACCCATAATTTCATAAGTCAGTCTTATGTTATTAAATATCAACTGCCTATCATTCCCACAAATTATTCATACTTGATATGTTCTCCGGGTGGGAAAATAACAGCTGATAGAATGGTCTTTAGAGCACCATTACAGTTGGGTGGGAATCTATATCTGACTTCTCTAATCATGTTAGAGAGTCAAAAACTTGATGTCATTTTAGGAATGTCATGGCTATTGCCATGGTGCTGTTCTTGACATCATTCCACGTGTGGTTCGTCTACACTCTCCACTCCATGAACCACATGTTCTTATTCTTGACCATTCGGTTCAAGAAACCCCAGCCACATATAATACGGAAGCCATGAAACTTGAGGATATTCGTGTGGTCCGTAAATACCTGGATGTCTTTCTGGATGATCTTCCGCGCATGCCACCCGAAAGAGATGTCGAGTTCAAGATTGAACTCGTACCTGGGACGACGCCGATATCACGGAGACCATACAAAATGGCTCCCAACGAGCTGGCTGAACTAATGGAGCAGCTCAATGATCTAATGAAGAAGGGTTTCATTCGACCGAGTTCCTCGCCATGGGGATGCTCGGCGCTGTTTGTGAAGAAGAAGGATGAAACCTTGAGGTTGTGTGTGGACTACCGACCTCTCAACGCCGTCACCATGAAGAATAAATATCCACTACCCGCATTGACATATTATTCGATCAACTTGTGGGTGCAAGTGTATTTTCAAAGATGGATCTCCGCTCCGGATATCATCAAATCAAGATCCGAGCGGAAGATATTCCGAAGACGGCCTTCTCGACGAGATATGGATTATATGAATACCTCGTCATGTCCTTTGGTCTCACCAACGCCCCGGCACACTTCATGTTTCTCATGAACTCAGTATTCATGCCGGAGTTGGACAAGTTTGTGGTGGTGTTCATAGACGACATCTTGGTTTACTCCAAGTCTGAAGAAGAACACGCCAAACACTTGCATATCGTACTTCAACGATTAAGAGACCATAAGCTTTATGCCAAGTTCAGCAAGTGCGAGTTTTGGATCAGCCAAGTGCCATTCCTTGGTCACATTATTTCTGCAGAAGGTATTGCGGTTGATCCAAGCAAAATCGAACAAGTGCTGAAATGGAAGTCCCCCACATCAGTCCACGAAGTCAGGAGTTTCCTCGGATTAGCAGGATATTACCGGAGATTCATACCGAACTTCTCCAAGCTTTCTAAACCGATGACTGAACTATTGAAGAAGGGGATCAAATATGTTTGGAGCTCAGCTTGTGAAGAAGCTTTCCAGGCATTAGTGAAGCATCTTACAACAGCGCCGGTGTTAGCTCAACCGGATACAACCAAGCCCTTCGACATATATTGTGATGCGTATGGCATCGGGCTTGGCTGTGTATTGATGCAAGGAGGAAGAGTGGTCGCCTATGGCTCACGTCAACTTCGTAACCACGAGCAGCACTATCCGACTCATGATCTTGAGCTCGCTGCTGTGGTGTTGGCATTGAAAATGTGGAGGCACTATTTGCTTGGAAACTTAGTGCACCTCTACACTGACCACAAGAGTTTGAAATATATATTCACTCAAAAGGAGTTGAATATGCGGCAACGAAGATGGTTAGAACTGATCAAAGACTATGAGATCGAGATTCACTACCATCCCGGGAAGGCAAACGTGGTTGCCGATGCTTTAAGCCCAAATCCCATGTCAACAGTCTGTCCATCACCCCACTTGAAGAGGAGGAGCCGAGTCTCTACTTGGTTCCATATGGTACATTGTATAATCTTGCTCTCGTCCCTAAAATACGAGAGGAGGTTATAGAAGCGCAGAAGAAAGACGTGGGAATGTCGCACATTCGAAGAAGGATGAAGAATGGCGAAATGAAATGCTTCCGAAGAGATGAACACGACACGCTTTGGTTTAAAGACCGTATAGTGGTACCCCGTGACATGAAGCTTCGGAAGAAAATCTTGGACGAGGCTCATTTGTCCAAGTATTCTATTCATCCGGGCAGCAACAAGATGTACCAAGATCTGAAAACCAGGTTTTGGTGGACACGGATGAAAAGAGAAATCGAAAAGTACGTATCCGAATATGATACGTGTCGGCGTGTGAAGGCCGACCATATGCGTAAAGCCGGACAGCTGCAACCATTGAACATTCCGGCGTGGAAGTGGGAGGATATCAGCATGGACTTCATTGTTGGTTTACCTCTCACGTCTCACAAACATGAATCGATTTGGGTAATAGTCGATCGACTAACCAAGTTGGCTCATTTTATCCCCGTACATACAAAGTACGTGGCCAAGCAATATGCGGAGCTGTACATTGCAAAGATCTTATGTTTACACGGTGTTCCCCGCTCCATCATTTCAGATCGCGGTGCGCTGTTCGTCTCTCGGTTTTGGGAACAGCTGCACGCCTCTTAGGGGACCAAACTGATCCGAAGCTCCGCGTATCACCCGCAGACGGATGGTCAAACTGAACGGGTGAATCAAGTGCTTGAAGACATGCTACACGCTTGTGCCATCCACCACGGCAAGAATTGGGACGATCATTTGCCGTTGGTGGAGTTTTCTTACAACAATGGCTATCAAGCTAGCATTAAGATGGCGCCTTATGAAGCTCTCTACGGCCGGAAATGTCGCACACCTCTCAACTGGTGCGAGTCCGGCGAGCGGGTTATCTACGGCATTGAACTTGTGAATGAGGCTGAAGAACGAGTGCGAGTAATACCAGCCAATCTCAAGGCTGCTCAATCTCGTTAGAAGAGCTATGCGGATAAGAGACGCCGCCCTCTCCACTTCGACATCGGGGACCATGTTTATGTCCGTGTGTCTCCGATGAAGGGAGTTCACCGTTTCGGAGTAAAGGGTAAACTTGCGCCGCGGTTCATTGGTCCATTCACCGTCATTGAAAGATGCGGACCCGTGGCCTATCGCTTGGATTTACCGGCGTCGCTCGCAGGCATTCACAACTTCTTCCACATCTCTCAGCTGAGGAAGTGTCTCAAACCCTCCGCTGAAATCCGCACAGAAGACATAGAAGTTCTTCAACCGGACCTCACGTACACGGAGTATCCAATCCGGATCATCGATGAAAAGACTCGTGCCACAAGAAACCGGACCTTATGGTTCTACAAGGTCTTGTGGAGTAACCATACCGCTGATGAGGCGACATGGGAAAGCGAGGATTATCTACGAGCGTATTATCCGTACTTGCTATCATCATATACCCGGTAAAGTTTTCCCCACTTTACTTTTCCATTGGAATCTCGGGACGAGATTCTTTTTAAGGGGGGAGGGATGTAAAATCCCCAAAAGTGGTATCAAGAAAATTCTGCTCATGTACACTTATGAAAAATGATGGGAATTAAAACTTTGAATTATAATGGTATAAGTTCAAAGTGAGGGTTTAGACTTTCCAAAACTTCCAAACATGGAGATATAAATTCATAACTTGGATCTTCATAGCCAAATATTCACCCTTTCAAATTTCAGCTCATTTGGAGGAGTTGTCATATTTGTTTGGGATTAAAAGGAAGAGCCCTCTAATTTGAATTTCAAATTCAGTTTCAAATTCCAATTCCCTCAATTTGAAAATTTGGTTTCACAAATGTGTTCTCCACCTTTTAATAAGCAGCCATGCCAAAAATTGGAAACCTTGGAGCTGGTTTGCTATATTTTTGAGGCAATATAAAGTGGAGAATTCAGACTCCTTTTCAAATTCAAATGATCAAACCACATCCAAATTCCACACCAAAATTCAAACTATGACTTTGGGGTGAAGTCAAGTCTTTAATGTTGAGTTGCTGGTGGGAAAATATCAGAAAAGTTGATTAAACAAAGGGGGAGGTGGGGCCCATTTGTCAGCCACCCACAGGAGCTACTGCCTCAGCCGACGGCGGTCGAACAGCGGGAGCGCGCTAGCTCCCGGTTGAACCCGCACCCGAGGGAGAGCCCACGCCACCTCCTGCTGCCTTGGTGGCTCGGTTGGATCACGGCAAGGGGTGCGCCGGAGATGTTTCACTTCTTCCCCTGCTATAACTCGTGCCTCCGCCGTTTCTTTCGCCCAGAACACCGCCGCCGTTCCTCCCGATCACGCCGCAGCTACTGAGCTCGGTTGCTCGAGCCCCAACAGCGAAGAGCTGCGCCCACCAGTGCTCTAGCCGTCCAGCACCTCTCCTACCCTGTCCCAAACGTGATTGCTCCAGATGTTTGCAAAATAACCACGATCCTCGGTTGAACGTGGAAGCACCGAGGGAGGTCGCCGTGGACAGCGCGCTATGCCGGGTGTAACAGCCCCTTCCCTACACGAGAAAGGTGCGTTTACATGTCCTGATAGTGTAGCCGGAAGCCGTTTAGCAATTGCTAGAACCGGTGGCGAGAATTTCACCGTTTCCCCAAACGGTACACCGACGGGTAGTGCGCGGTCTAGCCAAAAATTCATGGTGCACGATCCTTTAGACCTCGAGTAAGCTTGCACAGAGCTTCTCTACTTCCTAGCGCCTCTCCTCGACATAGAACCAAGCAAAAACATCAAGAAACGAGGGAGCCCTAGCTGTTTTCTTAGTCGCCGGTGCAAAAGCACCTCTGGTCGCCGTGGAGCCCTCGGTTGCCGGCAGTTTCACCGATGGCCAGGACCCTTACGGGCTCCTACATCATTCACTGATGCTCTAGAGCCCGAGAATCGATCGTATGATGGAGGAATAAGGGTTTCCGACCTCGCCGGAGTTCAAAACCTTGCTGCCACCGGTGCGCGATGGTTTCTGGTGAGCCATGGCCGCCGGCGACCCTCCCACAGTGTTCAGCACGGTTGAATACGGGGGAGCGGCGAGTTTAGGCCCGGGAGATGGCCGGGAGAGACGTTTCCACCACCCTCGCCGGAGCAACCGCCGCGGAATCCTCTGTTGGCGCGAGGTTGAAGAAGGTGGGGGCCTGCCTCACCTGTCAGTGGCACCGGGTTGGCGCCGGATCGGGGTGCGGCTCGGGATCGGCTGCGGCTGCACGGTTAACTCCGTAGCCACCGGTGTTGCCGCAATCTCACTGGTCCGATTTAAAACAGTGGGCCCAGCCCAATTATTTGAAGTTTCTATTAGAGAAATAATTCCAGGAATTAGATGATCGTTGCAAGCCCATAACTTTGTGTAGACAGCTCCAAAAAGAGTGAGGCAAATTTTGTCTGAATCGTTAGGAGGAGTACTTTACAGAGGAACAAATTGCATGCTATGAAAATGCCCAGGAATTTCTGTAGAATTTTTTTAGTAAATCCTTTAGAGATTTATTACAGGAGCAATTCTTTATGAAATATTCCCAAATTTGAGTAGCAAATCCTCTTCATAGATAATGATCTCCAGTAAAAATTTAGGCTTCATTGGAGTTCATTTGCTAGGTCAAATTACCTTCCCATGTTCAGCTTTTAATTGGAAAATTCAATTTAAACAGAAAACTTTTCAGAACTCCTGTCCAACTTCAAAAATCCATATCTCTCTGATGGTAGCTCCAAAAATGGTGAAACAAATTTTGTTAGAACCATGGAGACTTACCCTAATCAGATATTCCACCATTAGCTATGTCAAAGCTCCTAAATTGGGCTCAAAATTCAGAGAAGCATTGTACTTGTAGGAATTTTTAAGACTACATTGTGCAATGACATGTCTCCAAATTTGGCTCAAATCATCCTTATAGAGTCTAGTATCCACTGTAAAAATCCCAAAGCCAAATAAGGATCCTAAATAGCAGTAGCTATGAATAGAAGTTTAATTTTTATAATTCCTTAATAATTATACATATTTTGTTACATTTCATTTAGTGACCGAAGTTGAGGACGCACCGGAGCCTTTGGACGTCCTTCCACCTGAAGCTGACTTTCCCTTTAACTCGCAACCAGGCAGGCCCCGGTTTGCACTTAAGTACCTTTTATAAAGTTTTTCATTTGTATCACTTATGTCTAGGTTGAAATGTATGCATTAGAGTTAGGGTGATTGAAACTCCAATTGCATAGCCTCTTGACTCCTATGGTGGGTTGGGTAGTTTACAGACTCGACGAGTAGAGAATGCCATGCTAATGTTTAGGATCTCGGTAGAAGTCGAGTGGTTGGAAGCTACTCGCGAGATAGTACTTGTTACACGGGATGAAAAGAGGTAGCAAATGGCTTTAGACATGAAAATGAGACCCAGCAGGGGGGATAGGAAGCAGTGAGCAGAGGTCTCACGTGCGTAGCCCTGTTGGTGTCGGTTGAGGACCGTCCGTGTGCGGCCCTGCTAGACAAGTATCGAACAGTATCGGATGCATACTGGCATATGGGAACCAGGAAACCGATGTAATTGGTTAACCTGGGTGTCGAGGCTTACCCAACCGTAAATAAAAGTGGGTTCAGGGTAGCAAGGTGTAAATATGCCGGTGGGCACAGTCACGCTCCATGCGGGGACCTCCTACCCGTTACGGATGGGCCGGTTCGGCATTTGGGTTGCCTTTGAAAAGTTGTTGCATACAACAGATTAGGAAGGGATGTGGAATCACGCTTCTGAAAGTGGGTGTCTGTGACGTGTTATCCGGGTGTGTCTTGATTGCAATCACCGTCCCTCGCGGTTATTTGAGTACCCGCTTGTTCACTGCGCTGTGACGAAGTAAGAAGTGAAATAACCCAACTGAAAATGCTGTATTGATTTTAATGTCTTGAGTACCTTGATTGCTGTAGATATATAGCTAATTAAGTTTATATTCCACTTTGGGCATCACCACATCGGAGGAAAGCGTTTCTTGTTTGATTGTGGACTTCCGATGTGAGGGCTACCTAAGGCACATGAATCTGCTGCTATAAAACTGAAAGTAAGGACCAACTTATAGGCGTGTCTTTGTCGCAAATTCCTTTTCCCATCTTACATATCCTTGCACGTAGAGTTCCATGCCTAGGGTTGACGGTTAAGACTTGCTGAGCCATCGTGCTCATGGTTGCAATATTTTGAGCTGTGTGCTGGTGAGAGTTATGAGGAAGGTTCCGAGGACGAGGCGATGCCCCCGTCGGGGTACATGGCCGAGCTGGAGCCCTGCACGCCGCCGTGATCTCTGGTTACTTGCTGCTAGTGTGTAGCGTCCCCGGGCTGGACGGCTGCACTTTTGCATAGTTAGGATGAGAGGCTACTAATGTATATTACTTCCGCTGTATAGTTATATTTTGTAAAAGACTTCCACTGTTTTATATCAAATAAAAGTTTGTATGTTGTTCTTTATACTTTTCTTGTGTGCTGTTGGGTGCCGCATCGTACGGCACCACCCTATGCGATCCTGGAGTGGATGAACCGTGGGGTGGTCCCCACAGATTCCATAGAAGCTGTGGTTAAATTCTCAGCTTCGTTGGACCTCTGGAACTTGAGCTACCATCTTTTAGGTTTATGTGTTCATATAATGGACTTAATCACATGGTGATTATTAGTATCTCCTTCTCACCTAGCTTTCATCATCTCTATGGTTTGGATCCAACAACAGAAACCTTGCTGTTGTTTATCTATCTTATGTGTGAGTTAACTGGTACAACAGTTTTGAATCATTTTCTAAATTTCTTTTGAATACATGTGCATAAATCATCTTAATAGCACGTGACGTCGACGTTCGACGAGGACTCGACTCTGCAGCGAGTATCTCCATCTCGTGATGAGTTTGGCGGATTCTCCGGAGGAAGACTAACTCCTAGCTTCTAACAAAACCGTTGAGCAAGGCAAGCCCTGGTTTGCATATTGTTACCATTTTAAATTTTTCTTTACTTCACCTCATGATTATTAGACTTGATATTGTGCATTATGTCTAGGATGATTGAATCCCACTTGCATGGCTATTACGTCCCTGAGTAGAAGGTTTAGTGTAGGCGTTGCCTCGTTGTAGATGGTAGGCTAATTCTGTAGCTAGCTCGGTAGAAGTCGAGTAGTAAAAAGCTACTCGCGAGAAAGTTCGAGTAATGGAGTTACTCGCGAGAGGTTAATGATAAGAGCACCCACATGAAAGTGAGATGGGGACGGGATGTTCCTGTAGGATGGAGCGCTCAAGGTTGGTCTCGACCTGCGATGGGTGTGACAATGCTTGAGACCACATTTGGCCTGGACCGAGATGGTAAGGCAAATGTGGAGGTTGGTTGTAGCCCCATCCGTGTCGGTTAAGGACCGTATGTATGTGGCCCTGCTGGACAAGATTGAGATGTGTCACACCCGGTTTCTCCGAAGAACAACCGAGTGAATATCACATGTATGCCAGGATCATTTTCTCATACATGTGACGACAAGTAGTGAAGCATCATCATATTACAAGCCAGGTGTTCGAATATAAATAAGTCTTACATAGCATACGTCTCGATGGACGATAATAAGTTCATAACATGTAAATAAAACAGCAGAGGAACATAAATCTTGTGGGATTCGTCACAGGCGTTGCCCGGGGGACTCCGTGAACCTAGAAACTTCATCAGGTCTAAAGTCTTGGTCATTGAACACCACATCATCCCTTTGACCTGAGCAGCAATTTAAACCAACAGAAATGCAAGTTTGAGTACCGTTGGTACTCAGCAAGTGTGGGAAAGTAATGCCATGCATGGCTAGAGCAAGGAGAGGTTGAACTCATGGTTAAAGCACTACGCAATTAATACCTATCACCTTAGCTTTTAAGCACCTATATTACTACATAGGTGAGATGGTCCCAATCTCCCAACCCATTATCAAAATCAAGTAAACATAGTCTCATCTCCAATGTTAAGCTCCCCGCTTAACATCCTCAACTTCATAATCCATCATCCTCTAATCATGAATAAGTCCAAGCCACTCTTGACCGTGAGCACGGCTGTCATGACAGTTTTGACTCTGCAGAGTTTGCACCACTGTACCCACATGTAGTGATTTCATCCCCCGTCGCCGGGTCGACTAAAAGAACCTCCATTATGCCAGTGGCCGCGAACCACGTTCACACTTCCTAGGTGTGTAGCTAGGAGATCACTACGAGGCCTTTACAAAGGGATTCCCGACGAGCGTGGGCCCACTGAGGTTTCACCCCTAACAGCATACAAGAGGCTCGAACCCCGCTGCAGTGGCCCCCTCTTGAGCCTTGCGGTTCATAAGGTAGTCTAGCTGACACCTATTACCCGCACCATCCAAAACACCCATACTACGCCGTAGATACACCTAATTAATTGGCCAAGCTGCCCCATCTCGGCATGTGGTTGGCACGGTAAAGCCAGGTTACATGCGCCATGAACCGGTCCTTAGGATCCAGGCAAGTGCTAAACACAAACCCGAGTCTCGTGCACACAGCACCAACGAAATTATCCAACTTGTCTTGATCCCTACCTCTACATAACTCATAATATCTCATTGAAGAGTAAGGTAAATAAGTTGATGATATCATATCCCACTTATCCCATTCTAAGCATGGCTAAGCATAAGTAATATGAATGAATGACATAGTAAAATAAATCCCAATCCAAGCTACAAGGAAAAAAGATAATGCAATTCTAGGGAAACTTCCTAGCATGGGTATCATATTACAAATTGACAATGCAAATTAATTCTAACTACACATCCTAGTATAGGATCAAAGTGGTCAAGGACACTTGCCTTCTTCCTGCTGCTCTGGGAATGGAAAGTCTTGGTCTTGGAAGGGGAGAACTTGCTCTGGGGCAGGTTCTACTCATGCCAATACACATAGCAAAAGAAAACAACAATCCATAAGCCATAGTCCACACTTTCACTTCATGCAAACCACACATACATACATATGAAAGTCATTCACATTTCTAAGTGTTGTGGTTATCCTAGATGTGTTGATTTTAGGCCTACATGCACTTTTAAACATATATACATTATTTCTAACTTTTGTATTCAGATTTCTATTTGCACACTATATATGAATTTCCAATTTGAACAAATTCTTTATATTTAATTAATACACTTCTTAGCCACAAAGTTTGCATGAAAGATAATTTCCTACTCCAAATAGGTTTTCAGATCTTCTACAAAATCCTAAACTGAAGTTTTTGGATTTGGAGACCTCATTTATCATTTCCTAATTATGCATACTTATTTTCCTATATTTTCATATTTATTTTCTATGCCTAAAAGTAAATTTTATTATTAAAATAGTAAGGCATATCATCTAAACAGAATAGGTTCTGATCTAAAATGTTCAATAAAATATTTTTGAACTTCCTCTCCGATGTGAAACAATTTAAATTTATTTTACTAGTTTTTAGAATTATTTCCTAGCCTAAAATGTGTCTCTAGAGAAAATAAAAATGAGCAACACTTAGGCAGATTTCATTTCAGCCTAAAATCTATTTTTAACTCATTCTAAAGTTTTCCAAGTGCTAGGAGAGTTTAAATTCATATTTGCACATGTGTTTGCATCACCATTTAAATTTAAATCCTAGTCACATGTTCAAATTTCTAAATTTAATATTCCTATAGGGTCTAAAAGATGAATCCACCCTACTGCAGGGTTTAATTTACTATTTCCTAAATTTTAAGGGGCCTAATTACACATAACAGAGGGGTTTTCATAATTTTTATTAAGTCCAGGGGCTAAAACTGAGTTTTAAATGAATTTACATAAATTTCTGAAGGTCCAGGGGCTAGATCAGAAGTTTCCAGGGCTAGCTCGTGTTTTCCGAGATCCCTAGGGGGTAGCGTGTAAGAATCTCGGCCTTTATAATGCGGGGCTGACGTGGGCCGTTGGATTTAAAACAGACGGCTCAGATTAGATTGTCGAAGCGGTACACATCGATTTATTTTCTACCGTGCGATTTAAAATAGACGGCCCTCAAGGGGCCACGTCGTCATGGCCGGAGCCAGCCCGCGTGCGCGGTGGCAGGGGCTGCGATCTCGCCGGCGCAGCCTCGGTTTTTGCCGCTACATGCTAGAACTCGCATCTTTTTGCACGGATTGGCTGCGGAGGGGTAGGGGATGCTCACCTAGGGGTTTTCCTGCACTCGGAGGCCCTCAAAGTCGGTCGGCGGCGTCGAAGTCCGGCAATGGCACTCGGTGCTCGTCGGAGCGACTGTTGGGGCGCAAGACACGTCGTTTCCTTCACCTGCAGTGCTCCCCGGCGGCAGTGGAACGTAACAAGCCCGTTAGATCAGAGAAATCGGGCGAAGATTGGGAGAAAACGGCAGAGAGAGTCTCGGTCTCACCGGTGCTGAAGCGAGTCGATCAGGGAGGAAACAAAGGCGATCGTCGGCTTATAAATGGGCGAGGGAGGGCGGCGGGTCTGTTGATATCACGCTGGGGTGCCCGGGACCGAGAATCGGGGCTGGGAGCGCGGGTTCCAGGGGTTGGTTTTGATCGGGCGCGAGAGAGGGCCGGGGTGGGTTGGGGCGCGCAGGGGAAGAAGATGACGGGCAGGCCCCACGCGTCAGAGAGAGGGAGAGAGGGGGGCGCGCGGGTTTGGGCTGGCTGGCGCGCGGTCTTGGGCCGGCTGAGCGGGTTTCAGCCCACTGGCTGTTTTTCTTTTTTCCTTTTCCTTTTCTTTTTCTGTTTTGATTTGAATTTGAATTCCAGTTTGAATTTGAATTTTTTTATCACATGCATTACATCCAAATTTTTTTAAATTCCCCTCTTTAACAGGTTTTGCGGTGTTACAAGATGTACCAAATATATACTGGGGTATGTGAATATCCAGATGTGTTTCTCGAAGACTTGCCGGGCATGTCGCCCGAACGTGATGTTGAGTTCAAGATTGAACTAGCACCGGGAACAACACCTATTTCTCGGCGACCATACAAAATGGCACCAAAGGAGCTAGCAGAATTGAAGGAGCAGCTTAATGACCTTATGGACAAAGGTTATATACGCCCAAGTTCATCACCTTGGGGCTGTTCCGCACTCTTCGTGAAGAAGAAGGACGAGACTTTAAGACTATGCGTAGATTATCGTCCACTGAATGCTGTCACTATAAAGAATAAGTATCCACTACCGCGCATCGATATTTTGTTCGATCAACTAGTGGGTGCTAAGGTATTTTCCAAGATGGATCTTCGGTCCGGGTATCACCAGATAAAAATCCGGGCAGAAGATGTACCTAAGACGGTGTTCTCGACAAGATATGGTCTTTATGAATATCTTGTCATGTCTTTTGGGTTGACCAATGCTCCGGCTCATTTTATGTATCTCATGAACTCTTTGTTCATGCCGGAGTTAGACAAGTTCGTCGGGGTTTTCATCGACGACATCTTGGTCTATTCAAAGTCAGAAGAAGAACACGCTGAACATTTGCGTGTTGTACTCCAATGCTTGAAAGATCAAAAGTTTTATGCAAAGTTCAGTAAATGTGAGTTTTGGATCAGCAAAGTGCCGTTTCTTGGGCATATTATTTCAGCGGAAGGCATCACTGTGGACCCAAGTAAAATTGTGCAAGTGCTGAATTGGAAATCTCCAACATCTGTTCATGAAGTGAGGAGTTTCCTAGGTTTAGCGGGTTATTACCGGAGATTCATTCCAAACTTCTCCAAAGTCGCTAAACCTATGACGGAGCTGTTGAAGAAAAGCACCAAGTATGATTGGAGTAATTCATGTGAACAAGCTTTTCAAACTTTAGTGAAGCATCTCATTACAGCTCCAGTTTTGGCCCAGCCGGACACAACGAAGCCGTTTGATGTTTATTGTGATGCATCCGGCATTGGTTTGGGTTGTGTGTTGATGCAAGAAGACCGCGTGGTCGCGTATGGATCCCGACAACTCAGGGGTCATGAGCAGAATTACCCGACGCACGACCTTGAACTAGCTGCAGTGGTCTTAGCATTTAAAATGTGGAGACATTATCTACTAGGCAATCTAGTACATCTCTACACTGACCATAAAAGCTTGAAGTACATCTTCACACAGAAAGAACTGAATATGAGGCAGCGAAGATGGCTAGAATTGATCAAGGACTATGAACTTGAAATTCATTACCATCCGGGCAAAGCGAATGTGGTTGCCGACGCACTTAGTCGGAAAGCCCACGTTCACCATTTATCCATGGCTGCACATGAAGAAGGGGAACCAAGCCTGCGCTTAGGTTCCTATGGATCGCTGTTCAACCTCGCTCTTATTCCTACAATCCGAGATGAGATTGTAGAGGCTCAGAAGAGAGACAGAGGTATGTCTCACATCCGGAGGAGAGTGGACAACGGTGAACTTATGTTGTTCCGCAAGGATGAAGAGGGTACTCTATGGTTTAACAACCGAATAGTTGTACCCCGGAACATGAAATTGCGGAGGAAGATATTGGATGAAGCGCATTTATCCAAGTACATTCATCCGGGAAGCAATAAGATGTACCAGGACTTGAAATCTAAGTTCTGGTGGACACGGATGAAAAGAGAGGTTGCATAGTACGTATCCGAGTGTGATACGTGTCGGCGGGTTCAAGCCGACCATATGCGAAAAGCCAGACCACTTCAACCGCTGAAGGTTCCAGCATGGAAGTGGGAAGACATAAGTATGGACTTCATCGTCGGTTTACCCATGACCAGCAACAAGCATGATTCTATTTGGGTAATCGTCGATCGTTTGACCAAAACAGCTCATTTTATTCCAGTCCATACGAAATATGTGGCAAAGAAGTATGCGGAGCTGTTCATCTCGAGAATCGTGTGTTTACACGGGATGCCCTGCACCATCGTGTCTGACCGAAGTTCGTTATTCGTATCCAGATTTTGGGAGCAACTGCATGCTTCCTTGGGAACCAAGTTAATTCAGAGTTAGTATCATCCACAAACTGATTGTCAAACGGAGAGGATAAATCAGATTCTGGAGGATATGCTATGGACATGTGTCATCAATCATGGGAAGAATTGGGATGACCATCTACCGTTAGCAGGATTCTCATATAATAACGGGTATCAATCCAGCATCAAGATGGCTCTGTATGAAGCTCTTTACGGCTGGAAGTGCCGCACACCGCTGAATTGGTGTGAGTCTGGGGAGAGAGTGGTCTACGGGATTGATCTGGTAAATGAAGCCGAGGAACGAGTGCTAGTGATTCAAGCCAATTTAAAGGCTGCTCAATCTCGGCAGAAGAGCTATGCAGACAAACGACGTCGACCTCTTCACTTTAACATCGGGGACACGTGTAACTCCGTGTCTCTCCGATAAAAGGGATTCATCGTTTTGGAGTGAAGGGAAAACTAGCTCCGCGATTCATCGGGCCATTTGCTGTCACTGAGGTATGCGGACCCGTGGCCTATCGTATGGAGCTACCGACCTCACTTTCGGGTATTCACAATGTTTTCCAGGTCTCTCAGCTGCGGAAATGTCTTAAGTACCCAACTGCAGTTCATATGGAGAACATTGAGGATCTTCAACCGGATCTCACTTATTCTGAGTATCCGATACATATTATCGACGAGAAGACTCGCGCCACAAGAAATCGGACATTACGATTTTACAAAGTCTTGGTGAGCAACCACCCCGCTGATGAAGCCACGTGGGAAAGCGAGGAATTTGTCCGTTTAAATTTTCTCGACTTGTTTGTACCATATGTCCAGTAGTCATTCTCCCTTCTTCTTTCTTTTTGTAATCTCGGGACGAGATTCTTTTAAGGGGGAGGAATGTAACGGCCCTAACTTTTTTAAAGTTTGGTTTCAACATATGAGACAAAGTTAAGGCGAAGAAAGGCTTTATTTGTGTCACATAAAATGACGAACACACAAATGGACTTGTGAGGGAGTATAACTTTTCTCTAGCCCATGCTCAACACATGTTAACCTAGGCGGAAAGAATTTTACTCCCAAAAACTCTAACTCATGTGCACCTCCTCTATGAGTAGAGTGGAGGGAATTTAAATGCAATTTGAGTTCTTTTAAAAGGATTCCTATCCAGATTGTATAAATGCATCCAAATGAATTCACTGATGCATTCTCCATGTATCAATGAGCTCATGATCCAAGTTTGGATATTTTTGGAGCCCGTATACCAATTAATCCGAGGAATATTTGAGGGAGAGTTTGAATTGAAATTTGAATTTAAAAACTGAACGAAACATGCTCAATTTTGAAATTTGAGTTTAGATTCAAATTCCTCACAACAAATTTGGTCTACATCCAATTTTGGTGGAACTCCGACGAAGGCGGTGCGGGAATATCAAAGCACAGAGGAGGGAGATATTTGGGGGCTGTGGCCCACATGTCATACACACCCCAAAGCAAACCGCCTCTGTTCCGAGTTTTCTTCGGATGAGAGCGCAGCTTCTACCGACGTGCTCAAGCGCCAGCTCCTGCTTCCATTCACGAGCTCAGCCTGATCTTCATGCAGCTGGTGCACCAAAGCAAGTTGCCTTTCGCTCCCTCAGTGGTCTGCTCCCGTTCGTTTATCTTCACGCAGCTCTCTGTTCCTCTGATCGTCCAAGCCAAACGGACTCCCTTTGCCCGAGCTTCTAACAGCAAAAAGGTTCACCTGTGAATGCTCTAGCCGGCTAGCAACCTCACCCCGGTGATCCATGCTTGCTTGCGCCTAGAAAAAGTTCGTTTGCTGCTGCTCCCGAGTTGAAACTGAAGAAACCGGAACTGATCACCGTGGCCAGCCCAAACCAGGAGTGATCACGCCCAAGCAAGCCACCCCATCGGTGCACCTACAAGCCTAGTTGCTCACCTCCGAAGCTCAGACCTAGCCATTGATCACAGAGGGAGAATTTCAAGTTTTTCTCCCGGGCGGCAGAAACTGACCTTGAGGTAAGGAATTGCAAAATTCGTCCTCAAATCGTGTTTATTGTGTTTCAAACTTCACACACAGGATGTTAACTGCCCAGCACACCTCCTCCATCGATTTTAGACCAAGAAATTGAGTGTAGAGCGAGGAATCCGAGTTCTTTTTGAGGGTATAGCGCTGGACCATATCGGGCGCACGGTGCCAATGGGTTTGGAGCTCTCCCCGGCTTGTTTAGACCTTATGTCGGTCTTCTACACGATCCCCTAGTGCTTTAGAGCCCAAGAACCGACCATTTGGTGGAGAATTCACCGTGCACGACCTCGCCGGGGCCCTAGGGTTTGCTGTTGCCGGTGCGCCCTGTTTTCTGACGAGTTTCAGCCGCCGGAGACCTCACCAACGGGTTCAGCGTGGGGGGAAATGGGGGGAGGGGGGGCAGCAGGGGGTCCGGAGGTGGCTCGGAAGTGCCTTTCCGGCGACCTCGCCAGAGGGAGCCACCACTGCTCTGTTTGGCGCAAGGCTGAAGGTTAGGGATGATGAGTGGGACCCACTGTCGGCATTTAAACATTTTCCAGATTTTCCTAATTCAGTTCAAACTTTGGGGAGCCATAACTTTGTGTAGGAGTGTCTAAAAATTGTGAAACAAATTTTGTTGGATTCCTCTCAAAGAGTACTATCCAGGGGTGCAGCCCAATGTTTATGAACATCCCTGTATTTGTCTCATTAATGCATTGAAGGAAAATATTGTATGAATTTTTACAGGAGTTATGTTTATTGGAAAATTCCCAAATTTGGATAGGACATTCTTCCAAACTTCCTTGAACTCCAGTAAAGGTTTCAGAGGCATTGGACCTCATTTGATTGGTCAAATGATGTGTTCATTGCTTATGTCTCTGAAAAATGGGAAAACGAACAGAGACAATTTCAGCTTTTCCCCATTTTTTGTAAAATCCATATCTCCATGTAGGAAACTCCAAAAATGGTAAAACCAATTCTTATGGACTCAGGACATTTTGTACTTCACAAAACGTCTACTTTGCAGCATAGGAAAACTTAATACCTAGGGGGTAAAGGCAGATTAGTGAAAATCACATAGGGAATTATTGTGATCACCTTGAGCCATTTCATGAGCTCAATTTTTGCACACTGCCTAAATAGCTTCCATAGAAGCTATGTTAAATTCTCAGCTTCGTTGGACCTCTGGAACTTGAGCTACCATCTTTTAGGTTTAAGTGTTCATATAATGGATTTAATCACATGGTGATTAATAGTATCTCCTTCTCACCTAGCTTTCATCATATCTAAGGTTTAGATCCAACAAAAGAAACCTTGCTGTTGTTTTTCTATCTTATGTGTGAGTTAACTGGTACAACAGTTTTGAATCATTTTCTAAATTGCTTTTGAATACATGTGCATAAATCATCTTAATAGCACGTGACGTCGACGTTCGATGAGGACTCGACTCTGCAGCGAGGATCTCCATCTCGTGACGAGTTTGGCGGATTCTCCGGAGAAAGACTAACAAAACCGTTGAGCAAGGCAAGCCCCGGTTTGCATATCGTTACCATTTTAAATTTTGCTTTACTTCACCTCATAATTATTAGACTTGATATTGTGCATTATGTCTAGGATGATTGAAGCCCACTTGCATGGCTATTACGTCCCTGAGTTGAAGGTTTATTGTAGGCGTTGCCTCATTGTAGATGCTAGACTAATGCTGTAGCTAGCTCGGTAGAAGTCGAGTAGTAAAAAGCTACTCGCGAGAAAGTTCGAGTAATGGAGTTACTCGCGAGAGGTTAATGATAAGAGCACCCTCATGAAAATGAGATGGGGACAGGGATGTTCCTGTAGGATGGAGCGCTCAAGGTTGGTCTGGACCTGCGATGGGTGTGACAATGCTTGAGACCACATTTGGCCTGGATCGGGATGGTAGGGCAAATGTGGAGGTCGGTTGTAGCCCCGTCCGTGTCGGTTAAGGAGCGTATGCATGCGGCCCTGCTGGACAAGATTGAGCTGTACCGGATATATAGTGGGGTATGGGACCAATGAAACCGATGTAACTTGATGGACCGTGATATAGAAACTCATCCTTCGCCTGGGAATGGAGTTGAGAAGGCGGGAGGTGTAAATCCTTTAGCGGGCAACTTCGACGTGTCCGCGTAGAGGACCATCTTTCTCGGCGCGAAGCGTTTTTCTATCTCGGGGTGTCGTGTGAAAGGTTGCTGCATACAACATAAGAAAGAGCTCTTGAGAGAGTCTTTCGAGGCGGGTGTATGTGTCGTGTATTCCGGGTTGTTATTGATTCAAATCACCGTCACTCGCGGAAGAGGATTGAGCATACTTGCCCACTGTGCCGTGACGTAGTAAGAAGAGGAACTAAGTCTCTTAACTTACTGTTTGTGGATTAATCATTGTATTGGAACCTTGACTGAATTAGATATAGAGCCAACTAAATTTCTGTTCCACGTTAGGCTAACAACATCGGGATAAGCGTTTCTTGTTTGATTGTGGACTTCCGGTGTTGTGAGGCGTGAGGACCACTAAAATGAAGGCTATAAGAATCTGAATATAAGGATCAAGTTTAGTCAAGCTTCATTTTCGCAAATACATGTTCCTATTGTCTTACTGCCCTTGCATGTAGAGTTACATGTTTAGGATTGACGGTTAAGTCTTGCTGAGCCTTAGTGCCCACGGTTGCTTCTGAGTTGTTTTGCAGGTAGCAGGATGCCTGCTATGAAGAGGGTTGTTCGGTGAGACGACGAACCTCACGGTTCATTCCACTCATCGGAAACCCAACCGCTGCCTTTCTTTGGTGGAGCTAGTAGGAAAAGTTCACGGGCTGAACGACTTCTCTTCTGCGTAGTTAGGGTCGATAGTTGAGTAGATTGTCCAGTTTTTACATTCTGCTGCGTGTGTACTTATGTTGTAAAAGAACTTAACTTGAGTAACAAACTGGGTTCGTTATGTTCTTGAGCCTCTTTTCGTGCATGCTGTTGGGTGCCTCATCGCACAGCACCACCCACTGCGGTTCCCGGGCCGGGGGCCTCACACACCTCGGGGTGGTTTTCCTCACGCTGGGAAGGTCAGAGTTGGCCGGGAGACGTGGAACCGACGCGGCGGCATTGTGCTATGTTTTCCTCAGAGTAGAACAGCTTGGCGCCGGTATAGATGGCCGTCCACGGCCTGGGAAAGGGTGGAAAACGTCGAGGAGGCTCTGTCACACCCCACGTGGGAAAGAAAAAAAAACTGCTCACGCCCTCACAACCGCACCCAATGCTCACAGCGCTCGCTCGCGCCCGCTCGCGCGCGCTCGCGCCCCTCCTTTGTCCATTTGCATCAGAAAACTGCCATCCCTTCCCTCCTATTTAAACAACTCAAGAGCCCCTAAAAATTTTCCCCACACACAAACCAAACTCCACCGATGAGAATCGAGTTCATCGTCGTCCTCTGACTCATTTCAGAACCGATCCAAATAAAAAAAACACGCTAGGTAAGTTTCTCGTATTTCCCTCTTTTGAATTTAGTAGAAAAAGTTAAGAATTAGTGAATTTTTCCGTCTTCTCGCGTTTTCCGGCAATCGCCGCCGTCGAGCGCCGCCGCGCGTCGCTATCGGTCACGGTCAGGACAACATGGCCCTCTCGGAGTCGTTGGATTAAGAAGCAGTCCCAAAACTAGTTGTTAATCTTCAACGGCAAATTTTGACATTTCTGAGTAGCAAGAAAAAGGCAAGTGTTCCTTGACCACTTTGTTCCTATTCTAGGATGAATAGTTAGATTATTTGCATGATGTCTTTAATATGAAACCCAGTGTAGGATGTTTCCATAGTTTCATTGCGTTATCTTTCCTTGCAAAACCATGGAGGGAATTAGATAGGACTTGATGGTTATCATTTTATGTGCTTAGTCATGCTTAGAACTTTAGAAATGAATGAAACATAGTTGATACAAGTCTTGTGGATTATATTAAAGACACAAGGGTGTATCATGTGGTTATGAATCTAGACAGGCTGGTTGTTTTGGTTGGTGCTTCGTGCACGAGACTCGGGAATGAGTTAGTGCCTGTCTTAGATTCTAAGGACCGGTTCATGGAACAGTTAACCCGGCTTTACAGTGCAACCACAAGACTGAGATGGGGCAGCTTGGCCAATTAATTAGGAGTTTGCCGGTATAGTATGAGTGTTTGGATGGTGCGGGGAATGGGAGTCCATTTTTGACTGCCCTGGGAACTGCAAGGCTCAAGAGGGGGCTTTTGTATGGGAGGATTACTCCCAGGAACTACAGCGGTGAAACCTCAGTGGGCTTGTACTTGCCGGTAGACCCTTTGTAAAGGCCATGTAGTGATCTCCTGATCGCACACCAAAGGAAGTGTGTAATGTGGCTTGCAACCACGGATATCAGGGAGGTTTCTTAGTCCACCTGGCAACAGGGGATGAAATCACTACTTTTGGGTAAAGTGGTACAATCTCTGCAGAGAACCAAACTGTCATGACAGCCGTGCTCACGGTCAAGAGCGGCTTGGACTTGTCCATGATTTGAGAAACATGGATGTGAGTCAAAATAGGTTGTTGGGTGGTGTAACCTAACATTATTGACTTAATTATGATGATGGTGCGATTATCACTTAGTAAGATAAGTTGCTAATCAAAGCTAAGGCTTAGGATTAATGCGTAGTGCTTAACCATGTTAGCCTTCCCTTGCTATTGGCCTTCATAACATTCTTTCCTACACTTGCTGAGTACCTTTGGTACTCAAACTTGCTTTTGTTGGATGTCGTATGTTGGCTCAGGTGCAAATGGAGATGTAGACTTTGATGAAGAGGACTTCGATCCCGAAGAGTTGTTCTAGGTTGGCGTAACCTCCGGGCAACGCCTGTGGAACTGGAGCATCCACGCCATAGTCTTCCGCTGTCGTGTTATAGTGTATTGATACTATTATTTGATATTTTATGTAATATGATGTAATATTATGATGTACGTTGAACTTGGCTTATAATACAATGATATTTCACTCTTGTCAGCACATGTATGAGTCAATTGATCCTGGCATACATGTGAGTATACGCTCGGTGTTCCTTATGGAAAACCGGGTGTGACAAAGTGGTATCAGAGCCAAGGTTGCCCGTAGGACGCGAATCTAGTTAGAAATAGACGAAATAAAGCCTTGTTATTTTAGCAAAACTATTTTACAAAATCATTTAGAAGAAAAATAGTATTTAGTTACTTATCTAATGTCTAGATTCATCTAGCTTCAAAAGAAAAAAAATCTTGTTATCTTTTATTTTCTAACTTTGTTATTTTTTTCTTTCTTTCAACTCAACCAACAAAACTTTAAAGATTAAGATACGAAAACATCTTAAATTTTTTTTAAAAAAAAATTATTCACCACTCGTTTAGGTTCCATTTTGATCAGCGGTTGATATCCATGCCTTGGTCGTTACGAGTTGAATTTTTTTTATGTATTGATATCTAGTGTTTTATTTTTTTATTTTTATATAAGGGGGTAGTCTATCACATTTAACATTTTTCTAACATGATTAGATAAATGATCCGATAGGTCATCGCCAATGATGACAATATAAAAAAAACAATCGTCACTGAAGGCTCTCACACATGAAGATGGAGGATCACTGAATAACAGAAAACAAGCTAGAAGACATTGAAGATTGTCACGAAGTTTTGATGCTATATGCTTGATTTTATGTAGTGTGTGTCCTAGTTTATTAAACCTAATCTTATTTCACCATATCAAAACTGTTAACCCCTAACCATGACCGTAAACACAAACTATTTGGTATTAACCGTTTAGATCCTAATCCATTGAAAATTGGTTACAACTTTCTTAAACATCTTAATGAAACCAATTTTAATCAACCAAACCTTAGAAAATCTAAACCTACCGAATCTCGGGGCGAGATTCCATTTAAGGGGGGTAGTTTGTCACACCCCACGTGGGAAAGAAAAAAAAAAGAAAACTGCTCACGCCCTCACAACCGCACCCAATGCTCACAGCGCTCGCTCGCGCCCGCTCGCGCGCCGCTCCCGCCCCTCCTTTGTCCATTTGCATCAGAAAACTGCCATCCCTTCCCTCCTATTTAAACAACTCAAGAGCCCCTAAAAATTTTCCCCACACACAAACCAAACTCCACCGATGAGAATCGAGTTCATCGTCGTCCTCTGACTCATTTCAGAACCGATCCAAATAAAAAAAACACGCTAGGTAAGTTTCTCGTATTTCCCTCTTTTGAATTTAGTAGAAAAAGTTAAGAATTAGTGAATTTTTCCGTCTTCTCGCGTTTTCCGGCAAGAAAATCATCGCCGCCGTCGAGCGCCGCCGCGCGTCGCTATCGGTCACGGTCAGGACAACGTGGCCCTCTCGGAGTCGTTGGATTAAGAAGCAGTCCCAAAACTAGTTGTTAATCTTCAACGGCAAATTTTGACATTTCTGAGTAGCAAGAAAAAGACAAGTGTTCCTTGACCACTTTGTTCCTATTCTAGGATGAATAGTTAGATTATTTGCATGATGTCTTTAATATGAAACCCAGTGTAGGATGTTTCCATAGTTTCATTGCTTTATCTTTCCTTGCAAAACCATGGAGGGAATTAGATAGGACTTGATGGTTATCATTTTATGTGCTTAGTCATGCTTAGAACTTTAGAAATGAATGAAACATAGTTGATACAAGTCTTGTGGATTATATGAAAGACACAAGGGTGTATCATGTGGTTATGAATCTAGACAGGCTGGTTGTTTTGGTTGGTGCTTCGTGCACGAGACTCGGGAATGAGTTAGTGCCTGTCTTAGATTCTAAGGACCGGTTCATGGAACAGTTAACCCGGCTTTACAGTGCCACCACAAGACTGAGATGGGGCAGCTTGGCCAATTAATTAGGAGTTTGCCGGTATAGTATGAGTGTTTGGATGGTGCGGGGAATGGGAGTCCATTTTTGACTGCCCTGGGAACTGCAAGGCTCAAGAGGGGGCTTCTGTAGGGGAGGGTTACTCCCAGGAACTACAGCGGTGAAACCTCAGTGGGCTTGTACTTGCCGGTAGACCCTTTGTAAAGGCCATGTAGTGATCTCCTGATCGCACACCAAAGGAAGTGTGTAATGTGGCTTGCAACCACGGATATCAGGGAGGTTTCTTAGTCCACCTGGCAACAGGGGATGAAATCACTACTTGTGGGTAAAGTGGTACAATCTCTGCAGAGAACCAAACTGTCATGACAGCCGTGCTCACGGTCAAGAGCGGCTTGGACTTGTCCATGATTAGAGAAACATGGATGTGAGTCAAAAGAGGTTGTTGAGTGGTGTAACCTAACATTATTGACTTAATTATGATGATGGTGGGATTATCACTTAGTAAGATAAGTTGCTAATCAAAGCTAAGGCTTAGGATTAATGCGTAGTGCTTAACCATGTTAGCCTTCCCTTGCTATTGGCCTTCATAACATTCTTTCCTACACTTGCTGAGTACCTTTGGTACTCAAACTTGCTTTTGTTGGATGTCGTATGTTGGCTCAGGTGCAAATGAAGATTTAGACTTTGATGAAGAGGACTTCCATCCCGAAGAGTTGTTCTGGGTTGGCGTAACCCCCGGGCAACGCCTGTGGAACTGGAGCATCCACGCCATAGTCTTCCGCTGTCGTGTTACAGTGTATTGATACTATTATTTGATATTTTATGTAATATGATGTAATATTATGATGTACGTTGAACTTGGCTTATAATACAATGATATTTCACTCTTGTCGGCACATGTATGAGTCAATTGATCCTGGCATACATGTGAGTATACGCTCGGTGTTCCTTATGGAAAACCGGGTGTGACAGGCTCCGGCAGAGCTTGCGGGTGGCTCAGCTAGGCGCTGGTGTCGCTGGGAGATGATCGGTGATGTGGGAACCAAGAGCACTGCGCTCGAGTAGCGGGGCTGGGGAGGCTGCGGTGTAACGTGGAGAAGAGAGAAAAGGCACTCGGGCTGCCGCTTTGATCACCCACGCGCACGAGCCGACATCGGGAGCATGCGAGAAAACAGCTCGGTGGAGCTTCGGGCCGGGGTTTCAGCCGAGAGCTGGCACGCTGTGATCAACCGAGGGAAATAGAGAGAGGGAAAAATGAATTTGTGAGGCTGACTGCTCGGTCCCACCACTTTATTTTCTTAATCGAAATTTTACCCCAGCTACTCATAGTTGAATGCCTTACTTCAATCTAAAGCTAAGGTTTGAAATGTTGAATTCAAATGATTTGAATTCTGGTGTGGAGTTTGAATTGAATATGGTCATTCGAATTTGAAAATAGAATTCAAGTTATCCCATTTGCATTGTTCCAAAAACATAGCAAACCAACTCCGAAGTTTCTGATTTTTGGCATGGCTGCTAAATCAAATGCAGAGAACACATTTGTGGAACCAAATTTGTAAATGGAGGAAATTGGAATTTGAAACTGAATTTGAAATTCAGATTAGAGGTCTTCCTCTTTTACTCCCAAACAAATACTAAAACCCCTCCAAATGAGATGAAATTTGGAAGATTAAATATTTGAAATATGAAGATCCAAGTTATGAATTTAGATCTCCATGTTTGGAAGTTTTGGGGGAGTTTGAATCACCACTTGAACTCACACTGTTATAATTCAAAGTTTTAATTCCCCTCATTTTTCCTAGTGAAATTGTGTTGAAATTCTTGCTACCACTTTTTGGGGATTTTATATCCCTCCCCCCTTAAAAAGAATCTCGTCCCGAGATTCCAAAGAAAAGCAAAGGTGGGGGGAACTTTACCGGTTATACGATGATAGCAAGTCCGGATAATTTGTTCGTAGATAGTCCTTGCTTTCCCATGTCGCCTCATATGCAGTATGGTTACTCCACAAGACCTTGTAAAACCATAAAGTCCGGTTGAAGAATCCGGATTGGATCCTCCGTGTACATGAGGTCCGGTTGAAGAACTTCTATGTCTTCAGAGCGGATTTCAGTGGAGGGTTTGAGGCACTTCCTCAGCTGACAGATATGGAAGACTTTGTGAATTCCTGCGAGCGACGCTGGTAAATCCAAGCGATAGGCCACGGGTCCGCATTTTTCAATGACGGCGAATGAACCAATGAACCGCGATGCAAGTTTGCCCTTCACTCCGAAACGATGAACTACCTTCATTGGAGACACATGGACATAAACATGGTCCCCGATGTCGAGGTGAAGAGGATTGCGTCTTTTATCCGCATAGCTCTTCTGACGAGATTAAGCAGCCTTGAGATTGGCTTGTATTACTCGCACTTGTTCTTCAGCCTCATTCACAAGTTCAATGCCGTAGGTAACTCGCTCGCCGGACTCGCACCAGTTGAGGGGTGTGCGGCATTTCCAGCCAAGAGAGCTTCATACGGCGCCATCTTGATGCTAGCTTGATAGCCATTGTTGTAAGAAAACTCCGCCAATGGCAAATGATCTTCCCAATTTTTGCCATGGTGGATGGCACAAGCGCATAGCATGTCTTCCAGCACTTGGTTCACCCGTTCAGTTTGACCATCCATATGCGGGTGATACGCCGAACATCGACTCAGTTTGGTCCCCAATGATGCGTGCAGCTGTTCCCAAAACCGAGCGATGAACAGCGCACCGCAAGCTGAAATAATAGACCGGGGAACACCGTGCAAGGACAAGATCCTTGCAATATACAGCTCTGCATATTGCTTGGACACGTAACTTGTATGTACTTGAATAAAATGAGACGAATTGGTTAGTCGATCGACTATCACCCAAATCGAATCATGCTTGTGATATGTGAGAGGAACCCGACTATGAAGTCCATGCTGATATCCTCCCACTTCCACGCCGGAATGTTCAATGGTTGCAGCTGTCCGGCTTTACGCATATGGTCGGCTTTCACCCGTCAACACGTATCACATTCAGATACGTACTTTGCGATTTCTCTTTTCATCCGTGTCCACCAAAATTTGGTTTTTGGATCCTGACACATCTTGTTGCTGCCCGGATGAATAGAGTACTTGGACAAATGAGCTTCGTCCAAGATTTTCTTCCAAAGCTTCATATTACGGGGTACCACTATACGGTCTTTAAACCATAGAGTGTCGTGTTCATCACTTCGGAAGCATTTCATTTCGCCATTCTTCATTCTTCTCCGAATGTGCGACATTCCCACGTATTTCTTCTGAGCTTCCATTCCTCTCATATGGTAGGGACAAGAGCAAGATTATATAATGCCCCATATGGAACCAAGTATAGACTCGGCTCCTCCTCCTCAAGTGGGGTGATGGACAGATTGTTGACATGATATTTGCGGCTTAAGGCGTTGGCAACCACGTTTTCCTTACCGGGATAGTAGTGAATCTCGATCTCGTAGTATTTGATCAGCTCTAACCATCTCCGTTGCCACATATTCAACTCCTTTTGAGTGAATATATACTTCAGACTCTTGTGGTCGGTGTAGAGGTGCACTAAGTTCCCAAGTAAATAGTGCCTCCACATTTTCAAGGCCAACACTACAGCAGCGAGCTCAAGATCATGAGCCGGATAGTGCTGCTCGTGGTTACAAAGTTGATGTGAGCCATAGGCGACCACTCTTCCTCCTTGCATTAATACACAGCCAAGCCCGATGCCGTACGCATCACAATATACGTCAAAGGGATTGGTTGTATCCGGTTGAGCTAACACTGGGGCTGTTGTAAGATGCTTCACTAATGCTTGGAAAGCTTCGTCACAAGCTGAGATCCAAACATATTTGATCCCCTTCTTCAACAGTTCAGTCATTGGCTTAGCAAGCTTGGAGAAGTTTGGTATGAATCTCCGATAATATCCTGCTAACCCGAGGAAACTCCTGACTTCGTGGACTGATGTGGGGGACTTCCATTTCAACACTTTTTCGATTTTGCTTGGATCAACAGCAATGCCTTCTGCCGAAACAATATGACCCAGAAATGGCACTTGGATGATCTAAAAATCACACTTTCCGAACTTGGCGTAAAGCTTATGGTCTCGCAATCGTTGAAGCATGATATGCAGGTGTTCGGCGTGTTCTTCTTCAGACATGGAGTAAACCAAGATGTCGTTGATAAACACCACCACAAACTTGTCCAAGTCCGGCATGAACACTTTCATGAGGTACATGAAATGTGCCGGGTCATTAGTGAGACCAAAAGACATGATGAGGTATTCATACAATCTGTATCTCGTCGAGAAGGCCGTCTTCGGAATATCCTCCGCTCGGATCTTGATTTGGTGATATCCGCAGCGAAGATCCATCTTTGAAAATACACTCGCACCCACAAGTTGATCGAAGATAATATCAATGTGGGGCAGTGGACATTTATTCTTGATGGTGACGGCGTTGAGAGATCGGTAGTCCACACACAACCTCAAGGTTTCATCCTTCTTTTTCACAAACAGCGCCGAGCATCCCCATGGTGAGGAACTCGGTTGAATGAAACCCTTCTTCATTAAATCATTGAGCTGCTATTTCAATTCAGCTAGCTCATTCAGAGCCATCTTGTACGGTCTCCGTGATATCGGTGTTGTCCCGGGTACAAGTTCAATCTTGACCTCGACATCTCTTTCGGGTGGCATGCCCAGGAGATCATCCGGAAGTACATCCAGGTATTCACGGACCACATGAATATCGTCGAGTTTTGTGGCTTCCGTGTTATATGTGGCTGGAGCTTCTAGAACCGAATGGTCAAGAATAAGAACGTGTGGTTCATGAAGTGGAGAGTTTAAACGAACCACACGTGGAATGATGTGAAGAACAGCACCACGGCGATGTAGCCATGACATTCCTAAAATGACATCGAGTTTTTGACTCTCTAACATGATTAGAGACGTCGGGTATAGATTCTCACCCAATTGTAATGGTGCTCTATAGACCATCCTATCAGCTGTTATTTTCCCACCCGGAGAGCATATCAAGTATGAACTATTTGTGGGAATGATAGGCAATTGATATTTAATAACATAAGACTGACTTATGAAATTATGGGTAGCACCGGAGTCAAAAAGTATGACTACGGGATGATCTAAATAATAAAACATACCCGCGAGGGCGGGTTCGCCTTCCGACACGTCTTTGATGGCTAAGTGGTGGACATTGCCAGGTTTTTGTACGGGTTTCTTTGGCTGGTTGTGGGACTGATTGGCACCCTGATACGGTGCTGCACCCCTGCCCTGTCGCGGCTCGGGGCAGTCCCTCTAAATATGCCCAACACGGCCACATGTGAAACACTTGTAAGGTGTCGGGGTCCCTCCGACTTGAGGACGGAATCCCGATCCACGCGGTTGAAACTGAGGTGCATGCGTGACCATCCTTTGCTGCTGCTGTTGCTGTGGTGGATACGACGGTCGGAAGCCTGGCGCATTATATTGTCAACCGCGAAACTGAGGAGGTCGCACCGGTGGCTGCCATCTCTGACTGGATGGTGAGCGATACACCACGCGGTATTTTTGTGGCGCCCCACCACTGATGCTCGTCAGCGCGCTGAGTTTCCTCTTATCAGAACCGCGCTCGCGCTGAGCATTTTCTTGTAAAATCGTGGCATTAACAAGGTCATTAAATGTGCCGTGATTGCTTTGGGCGAGATGGATCTTCATTTTGGAATTGAGGCCCCGGAAGAACGCGTTTCACTTATCTTCTTCCGTTCCCACAAATCCTGGCGCAGACTGCACCAGCCGATTGAATAATCTGGAGTACTCATGAGCACTCTTCTCGCCTTGTTTCAACGCCAGGAACTCCTGGAGCTTCCTCTCCATAACCCCAGGAGGTATATGATAGGCGCGAAACGCCTCCCGGAACACCGTCCATGTGACGGCACGGCCAGCCGGTAAGGAGGCGGTGTAGTTCGCCCTCCAGGTACCGGCTTCTCCTTGAAGCTGTTGTGCTGCATACAGCGCCTTCTGGTGTTCGGTGCACCGAAGTAAACCGAACCTCGCCTCAAGAGTGCGGATGAAGCTGTCCGCCTCCAAAAGCTCTTCGGCCTCTAAAGACCGGTGGATGGGTCGCCAGGAAGTCTGAATATGAACTTTGTTGGTGCTGGCATTGCCCATTGTCTTGGCGTCCTCCTGGACGGGATGCATTCTGCTGCACCAACATCCACAGCAACTCGGTTTTCTCATCGCACGAGCCGAGCACTGCAGCGAGAACCTCTGCAAGATTTCTTGGAAGTTCTGGCAGTGGAGGAGGTGGCTGCTGCTGCGTCGTGGTTTGCTCCAGAGGTGGAGACTCATCACCACAAACCTGACTTGGACCTCCCTCCTCTTGCGTTGAATGTGTATGCACCATTCTGCATTCATACCATTCAAATGATCAGCACATGTTGGTTTATTTCATCCAGTCTATACAATAGTAGTGCGAGAACAGAATAAATAATACGCATAACAGTCATACATATGGATAAAGTATAAACTTTATACAACATGTACATCCCTGGACCATGTCACATGATAGAGTTCCAAAGTAATGAACTTTATAGATTAAAAGTTCATTTTGACCATTGTAGGTTGCCACGGGATGTTAAGTGTGTTAGCATGCGTAATTCCTCACTATTGTACTGGACCCCAAACATGTACCCGCTCGAAGTGATATGTCGAATGCATAAACTTTTCGACTCCACTCGCTGTTTTACAACAGCCGCTGGATGTTGAAATGTGAAACTTAATTGCTTTGGTTGAAAAACTTCAACATGGTGTTCACTGTCCAGCCTCTGGTCCTACAGACCAGTTGGAAAAATTTAACTGTTTTGGCCACCTTGGAGGCAAAATCTAGATTAGAGTTCAACAACAAAATTGTAGTACGATAAAAAAGGAATCCAGATTGTATTTATTTGCCTCCATAAACTTCCTAGTTTGTGAGTTATGATCTCTACAATTTGACAGAATTTTCTCAGGAATTTTGACAGCACCTCCTTTGCAAGTGGCTGTTTTGTTCACAAAATTCCAACAAATTCTGTCCTCAATCTTGGAAAACACTGAACTACAAAGTTGTAGCACATTTCCTATACTTTCCAACGATGTCTTACTTGACTCTTAGAAATTTTTCTACAGAAAGTTGTGGTCTAAATACAGAAAATTTCAGAGAGCATTTTGGTCTGTCCTGTTTCTTGACCGTGTATACTCATCTGACATTTTCATCCATTTGGATGGAGATTCTGTTCTGGAGCTCTACAGAAAAGTTGTAGAGGACTTCAAAACCTTTACAGAATGGTATACCACACTTCCATTGGTTCAACCAATCCTAAGGTATGCCCTGTTTAAGTTCAACAAAGTTTTTGCCGAAAACAGGGGAGCTTGTTCCTAAGTCTTTATAAATGAATCTGCACTCCCAATTGACTCTTAGTTCAATATAGGAGTTTACTAACCCCTAAATAGAATCCTAAACCTCATTTTAACTCTTCTATTTGAAAAATATCCTTTTATGCAACTAATACTCATCTCTGTACTACGTTTCCTCATCAAAGAAAAATCCTAAGCCGGTATTCAGGCATATACGTGTCAAATGGTGGAACTAAACTCACAAACGGCTGCTAAACGTCATGCACTAACGTGGTTAATGTACCTGCAGAAGAACACACAATAATGGTGCACACAAAGGTTTTAACATTGCAGGCAGTTCCATATCATAGTAAAAACATACGGTCCGTATCATTGCCATACGGATCGTCCTTGAGTCAAGCCACATCTCAAGGCACATGGTCGTGTTTTCACACCACACGACGGGGAACCCGAGTAGAGCGCGAATGGGTCGTCATGGTTGGGAATTTTATCAACCCAACGGATATCACCTACTACCTCATGACCGTTGAGGCATGCCGATGGCGAGCGCTGCGTATGGCCATTTGAACATTGAACGTTCATGAGTTGCATACTATCATGTTGCTTACCACACGATGGGGTATTCTCACTTTTGCCTAAAGCACGCTGGATATCAGCATTTTCATATGCTCTCAGAACCATGGAGAGGTTCAGAGACTCATATTAACTACCGTGCCAAGCCAAGGTAAACCATTCCATACTATTGCTCGTATGGCGAGCTTACCGCAATTGATCCGCCTGCGGTGGCGTACCTTACCTCTTCCCTGACGTCGGAGCGTCGTTACAAATTAATGACAAGTATGTTAGTATTTCCACCTTAGTAACTACTACTATCATAGACCTTATGTGGGCATAGTGACTAATCCTCACTCGACTACTTCTAAGTTTTCAAAATAGGCTCTTTTTGAGCGTGCTATACCCAATGCGGCTCTGATACCATGACTATGGGGGCCACCCCGTGGTTCACCCACTCCGGGATCGCAGAGGGTGGTGCCGTGCGATGCGGCACCCAACAGCACATAAGAAAAGAATAAGAGCAACATACAAACTTTTATTTGATATAAAACAGCGGAAGTATTTTTATGAAACTTAATTATACAGCAAAAGTAATATACATAGCTACTCTCTAATCCTAACTAAGAAAAAGTGCAGCCGTCCAACCCGGGGACGCTACACACTAGCAACATGTAACTGGAGATCACGGCGGCGTGCAGGGCTCCAGCTCGGCCGTGTACCCTGACGGGGGCATCGCCTTGTCCTCGGATCCCACCTCATCGCTCTCACCTGCAGACAGCTCAAATATTTCAACCGTGAGCACGATGGATCAGCAAGGCTTAACCGACAACCCTAGTCACGGAACTCTACATGCAGGTATGTGTAATATAGGAAAAAGACTTTGCAATAAAGACACGCCTACAAGTTGATCCTTACTTTCAGTTTTATAGCAACAGATTCATGTGCCTTAGGCAGCCCTCACATCGGAAGTCCACAATCAAACAAGAAACGCTTTCCCCCGATGTGGTGATGCCCAAAGTGGGAAATAAACTTAATTATCTCTACATCTACAGAAGACATGGTTTCCAAACAGTAATAGTTCATCACAGCATATTATCATTCATCTGGCTTATTTCTCTTCATACTACGTCACAGGACAGTGAACAAGCGGTACTCAAATAACCGCGAGGGATGGTGATTGCAATCAGGACACACCCGGACAACACATCACATACACCCACTTTCAGAAACGTGATTCCACACCCCTTCCTACTCTGTTGTATGCAACAACCTTTCAAAGGAAACCCAAATGCCGAACCAGTCCATCCGTAACGGGCAGGAGGTCCCCGCGTTGAGCGTGACTGTGCCCACCAGAAGATTTAGTGGGTTTTTGTGATGATCGGTGCTGCTGGGATCCAATTTGGTGCGGCTGGGGTTTTAGCTCGGGTAGTAGATCAATTCTACCATCAAGACGTAGACCGGAGACTGATCTACTTACGTGCAGTACCTCATGGTCAAAGGGTGTGATGCAGCGGGGTTGGAGACGACAGCAGCGACGTTGCACGAAGGATGACGGCTCCTGCCTCCTCTTCTTCCCCTCTGTGGCTGTCTTGTCTTTTCAATGGCAGCAGCTAGAGCTCCTCTTGTGATCAATGTGGGTAGCTGGGGTTTTCTTGGGGCAGACCAGGGCTGCGTCCAGGGCAGGGAGGGCGCTGTGGTCTTCTTCAGTGGGGATGAAAAGTTTCATGAATTTTGGAGATGTTTTGCTATCCATTTTTCAAAAGAGCTTTAAATTGCATAGGAATTCAAATACAAATTTGAATTTTGATGAAACATGAGCTATATCCAAATGAATTTCAGACTTTTGCTCCCAACAATTAAAATTGCTCAATTGCCAAATTTGAGAGAATTTTGGAAAGATAAGGGGGAGTGTGGGACCCATTTGTCATATGCCCAAAAGATCTTCAGTAGAGCTGCCAGTCTCTATTTTGCCTCTGCTGAAAGTTCAACAGTGCGAGCTGAGGCGGCAGCGCGCGCGCGCTCGATAGTTCCGGCCGAGCACACGTCGAACCGAATCCACAGCACAAGCAAAAATCGTCCCAGCTTACCCAGCGCTCGGCAAAATGAGTAGCCTGACTGCCTCTTGCTCTCCCTCGCAAAAGAACAGAGGCGTCGCCGCCGCCCTGGAAATCGATCAAGAGCCGACCAGCCACCGCGCACAGCACCCCTCCAACCCACAAAACGGCACTTAGTGATCGTACTACACCTCCTCGTCCCGAGAACAAGCGAGTTTCGGCTCCCCTCACCGAAAGTGCAGCTTCATCGTGGCGGCCGCACGAAGCCGAGAAGAGGTGCTCACGTGGACAGCCCTACAAGGAGTTTGTCACGCCCAAGGAAGAAAACTCTTTGACGCGCTAGGACCTCATGCTGCTCTCCTCCAAATCTCAGCCCAAACCATGGATCGTCGCCAGAGAATTTCGGGATTTTTTTTCCGGCCGGTGTAAACCAACCCACGAGTAAGAATTCGTTAAATTCTCGATGAATCCTCGTTTAGAGTTCACCAAATTGAGCACACACGAGCTAGACTAGGTAGGCAACCTTTCTTCTTCACAACCCTAGCATGAAACCCCCTGTAGCCGGCCTATTTCAAGCTTTTCCGAACGGCAACTATGGCGGGGGGCTCGGGTGCATGATGACCTCCTATGTACAGAATCACACGATCTTGTTTACGTTCTTGTTGAGGTCCTACGTAACCCCCTAATGCTTTAGAGCCGATTAACCGGACTTTTGGCGGGCTATGGCATCGGACCGACATTGCCCAAGGTAGACTGAGGCCGTCGCACGCCGCCGACCAGTTTCTGGCCATGGGCAGCCTGAGAGGACCCCACAAATTGGTTTGTCAACACTCAAAACCGCCTGGCAGTGAGAAGGAGCGCGGGAGATGGACGGGGAATAAAGTTCCGGCAAACTCCGACGAGGGGCAGCCCGGACGCGCGCGGGAGCAGGAGGAAGATGATGACCCACCCGGCCCCACGCGTCAGTGTTGGTTGAAAATAAATTAGATTGTCTGTGGATCTGGATCAGTGTGTGACAATGCAAATATGACCCTGTGGCCCCGTGTGGCTTTGTCTGAGGAGGCGCCATGTAGCCCCGGACCCCACTGTCTGAGTTTTGAAATTTTATCCGGTTTATTTGAATTTCAGATTTAAATCAAACTTTAGAAGGGCATAATTTTTTCTAGAAAATTCCAAATCATATGATTCAAATTGCGTTATATTAAGATTGAAAAACTCTATCCACATGTGCAACCCAATTTGTATGAAAATCAATATTCAATTCTAGAAAATTATTTGAAGCCTTTCAGTAAAAGAATTTAAAGGGAGTTTGGTTCATCCTAAAATCCTAAAATTTTGCCAGAATATTACTTAGTATATTATTGAACTACTGTAAAGTTTTCAGCTCATTTAGAGTGGATTTGGGTAGGATAATTCAGAATACAAACTGCTGAATTCAAATGTATACAGAAACTTTTTTCAGAAAAAGTGCCAGACATGGAAAATCAGTTTTGGGCCATTCTTAGCTCCAAAAATCTTAGAAAAATTCATGCATACTCTATGAACTATATTTGAAATTGTAGTTCATTTGATTTTGCATGAACATGTATGTTACTTCAGAATTAATTCGTTTTTGCTTAATTGCTTAGGGAATTGTTCTGGAAAAAATACTAAATGGAAAGTCTTCAATTTTGGTGCAGAATACTTTCTCGTGACAAGGTACTCACCTGAAAATTCTAAGCTAAAGTTGAGCAATGGATCATGACTTTTCAGTACACTTTGCTTAGGCAAATATATCGATGTAGGAAAAGCACTTAGCACTTGATCACATTAGCTAAACCCAACTCCACCCACTAGCACCAGTTCCATTTAAAATTTTTAAACAGAGTTCTAGTTTTTAACTTATCATTAGGCCTTGTTAGCAAAATCTTTACAATTAAATGCATGTGCATTTCATATCGTAAAGTCATCAATGTGGAGGATTGTGAAGAATTGTGAAGCAAGTCAATTGTGGATCAAGGAGTAAGGTGATAAAATGATCAAGCCTCAAGTCATCATCAGCTAACTGAATTATATATATACTCTTAATCACCTGCAAAACAGGCAAGCCCAGGTTTGCATTCAAGCTAGTTTTTATAAAGATTTTCATTTATAGTAATATAGATATGAGATTTTGATTTCATTAGGTATAGATGATACTGAAACCGAATTGCATACCAGATTTAACCCAGGAGAGAATGGGGACATTAGCACCTCGTCGAGTGGAGTTAGGCTACGCTAAATGTTACTATCGAAGGACCGGTAAAAGTCGAGTAGTTGGAATCTACTTGCGAGATTAGGCCTTGTTACAAATAGAAACATTGAGGAAAATTCACTAGTGAGAAATTGAGAGCGGGCAGGGAGATAGAGATGCAGCAGGCCGAGGTCCGTGCTTGCATAGCCATGGCCTGTGTCGGTTAAGGCCGGTCCGTACTCGGCCTTGTTGGACAAGTTTGAGGTTTGTACCTGGAGCATACTGGATATATGGGACCCAGGAAACCGATGTACCTCGTGAGATCCATATTGGAACTTTTCTGATCGGCTTAGGCTTTCGGCGTCAGTACAGCAGGAGGTAACTCGCTCAAGAACATATCACTGTGGGTATGTACCTTGAGGGAGCTTGCTGTCCGGGTTGATGGGATCGCGTCAGGTGTGGAAGAACTTGGGAAAGGTGGCTGGGTACAACATCGGTCGAGGTTGCTGCCGGCAACTCGGAGATGGGTGTACATGCCGTGCAGTTCGGGCGTGTCTTGGTTCGAATCATCGTTGCTCACGGTTATATGAGCATACATGGACACTGAGTCTTGACATAGTAAGAACTGTAGTGAATTACTATGAATTGATAAGGCTTGTGCTCTAAATTGTATTGCAGCCATGATTAAATTAGAGATAGTGCTAATTAAGTTTATTTCACCTTGTGCAAGAAGCATCGTAACATAGCTTTTCTTGTTTGATTGTGGAGTTGCGATGCTGCTCCATTCAAGGTCTTTAAAATGACGCTTTAAAACCTGAAAGTTAAGGATCAACTGTAGGCGAGTCCTTTATGCAAATTTCAGCTACCATATTCAATCCTCCGTGCATGTAAAGTTTCTCATTTAGAGGATACTGATCAGTCTTGCTGAGCCTATGTGCTCACGCTTGCTATATGCTTATGAAGAGGGTGTCCGGTGAGACTCGGAGCCATCCAAGTTTTTTAACTCAAGGAGACCCCGACCGCTGCAGTATGTCTTCGTGTTGCTAGCGAGAAGGGTACGCGGACTGGACATCTTCTCGAGTGCTTAGTTAGCTATTAAACATGAGATAAATCTAGTCTTCCGTTGTAGTTTATTTGATGGAAATTATTTACAAAGAATACTTGTAAGTTTCCGCATTTGATTTATGTGATATGGCTTCCTTATGTGTGTGCTGTTCGGTGCCGCATCACATGGCACCACCCAATGTGATTCCAAGGCGAGTGGCGTGACCCCCGTGAGGGGTGGGCTATTACAGTGTGGTATCAGAGCCGCATTGAGAATAGCGCATGGAATAAGGATCACATTACGACAAAAACTTAGGATACGATGAGAAAACTGTACAAGGCCCACATAAGGACTACTATATTAGCTTAATATGAAGGTGGCAAGCCAACTTATGTGCTTATATCGAAAAATCATGCATCTTGGGACATTCTATGTCGTGGGGCTGCATGTGCGCTGTCCACCAGTGCGCACAAGTTTAAGGGTGGAGCCCCACGGGCGGCAGGTAAACCGACCCGCTTATGTATTCTCTACGACTCTTCATGTCGTTTGGAGTATGTGAGCGACGCTAGTCGCCGGCGTGCTGTGGGAAAGTAGGTGGAGACCCCGTCATGTGGTTATTGACGTGAACATGTAGCTCAAGGCATGTTTGTCTTGAGAACACCTGTGCGACTGATGAAGTACGGGTGTATGAAACTGTTATGGAGCCGGATTAAGTTGTGCGACTTAGTTCGATGATTGCATGGTTTATGCAGGTACACTAACCATGAAACCCTAGTAGGAGTATAACATGGTTGCGAGTGATCGTTCTTAGTGCCACCTACGGATAAAATACGCCGGTGTAATCCGGTTAGGATTTTCTTTGGTGAGGCTACGTAGTACCAACATGTGACTTATGGTGCATCAACGCCGTACCAAACTTAATATCTTCTCTTCTATGAAGAAATGCATGAACTAAATTTCAACTAAAAAATGGAGGTTTTTTTTGAAACAAATATTAGTTACTGAACTTTATTTTGAGCTAAGATTCAAATGTGAGAATGACTAGGCTTCAAAAGTTTCAAAAACAGAGTGCTCGGTTCTGGCAGAAATTTCGCTGGACTTTGACAGATCATAACTCTGAGTAGCTTTACCCAATGGAAGTGTATGATACAGTTCTCGAAAGGTTTTTAAGTTCTCTACAACTTCTCTGTAGACCTCCAGAGCAAAATCACAAGCCAAATTGGTGGAAAGTCCAATTCAATGCTGTTGGAGTGTGTGAGCTGCGACACTCCTCCCAGCCTGCTATGGAAGCAGCCCGCGAGGTTCTTTGATTGGAGGGGGCTTGGCGCCCTCACGCGATCGGGCTCGAGAGAGCGAATGAACACCGAGGTTTACGTGGTTCGCGCTGCCGGAGCGTAATACCCTACGTCCACGGGAGTGTTTGTTCTATTGTTTGCTTGTATGAGTGTGAAAGGGTGCTGGGTTGCGAACCCTCTGTTGGGTGGTCACCCCGGTCCTTTTCTAGTCCAAGGCCTAGGTGGATATAATGTGTCTTTGGGCCTGACAGGTGGCTCCAAAGCTATGAGAACCCTATACATGATCTAGGGTTTTGTACTCTGAGTAGAGCAGTCGGTGGGGGAGTTAAGTCCCACCGCCTAGCGCGCTTAGTGCCCCTGTCCGCGTGTCAGGTGATGATGAAGAAGCCGTCTTATCGCCGGGTCTTCTGACCTTGCTTGGGCAGCTTCGTGCCGTTCGGCGGTACTGTACCGCTGTCACGCCTTGTTGTCCTGTCTTGTCACTGTAATGGCGAACGGGCAGGGGACGGAGGCATGCGTAGTGCGCCATACTTCTGGGGAATGTGCGAGCCTTCAATGCGCAGCCAGATACCGCACTTCCACCTTGACATCATCGACCCACGGCCCATGACGGATCATGGGGCACGTGGCGGCTTCGGAGCTCTTATCGACGGGTTTGGAGCCAGGAGACACGTGGCAGCTCCGGACCTCATCATAGTGGAAAGGCTCGGACCGGAGCCCAGGGCACGTGTCGGCTCCGAAGCTCTCCTCGGCAGGGAGGAGGCTCTGAGCCAGGAAACACGTGACAGCTCCGGACCTCACCTCAACAGGGAGGCTTGGACCGGAGCCCAGGGCACGTTTTGGCTCCAGAGCTCTCCTCAGCAGGGAGGAGGTTCTGAGCCTAGAGACACATGGTACCTCCGGACCTCACCTCAGCGGGGAGGCTCCGACCGGAGCCCTGGGAACATGTCTGCTCCGGAGCTCTCCTCAGTAGGGAGGAGTGTCGGAGCCCGGATACACGTGGAAGCTACGGACCTCACCTTAGCGGGGAGGCTCGGACCGGAGCCCTAGGCATGTGTTAGCTCCGGAGAACCTTCTTAGCAGGGAGGGGGTTCCGAGCCTAGAGACACGTGGCAGCTCCGAACCTCACCTCAGTTGGGAGGCTCGGACCAGAGCCCAGGGCAAGTGTCGGCTCTGCAACTCAAGCGCACGTGGCAGCCCAAGGGATGACCTCGGGGCAAAGGAAGCGTGGCTACTCCAGGGCTCGCCTCAGCAGGGAGGCAGGGCCCAGGCAGTCTTTTACCCTCTACGCGGGGGTACCCATTCTGCAGGGTACCGACAGTGGCCCCTGGGCCCATCTTGGGGGAGGCAACGAGCCCGAAGGTCGGGCCTCCATCTTTCCCGCGTGGTGGTTTGATACTGCACTTTGGAAACCAAAGTGGTGGTGAGATTCTTGTGTAGCGAACGAGTGGTTGTACCTGGAAGACGAGAAGGCTGCACATCCTTGGCGTAGTGGGCGTACCAGCCATTCGAAGCGGCAGCACATCGTCAGCATAGTTGACACGTGTTTGCTCCTGACTGGTGGGTCGTGGCGACGTGCTCGAGGGTTTGCCCTGGGGTAATTACTGCAGCAGCCCTCGGGTCGACCGCTGCAGTTCCGCCGTGCCACTTTTCTTGGGAACTGCTGGACGTTCTTGAGAAGTTACCCACCTCGCCCCTAGTGTCTGACTGGTGGACTTGGGTCGTACCCATCATTGGGGGAGGCAGGTAGCCCACGTCGTGGTACGATGGAAACCCAAACATCGCACCTGTTGCCCTGCCGGAGGTTGCGGACATAGAAAGGGAAGCCTTCAGGAGAAGGATGGTTCCCTCCCGCATTTCACAATCTTTGTCTTCCTCCTGTGCGCTCGAAGCCTCCGCTCCCCAGCGCTCACAACCTTTCCTCGCCACCATGTCTTCCGGCCTCCATTCGTCCAGGCTTCGCAGCGATGGCGAAATCACTATTGTGAGGTTCCTGCTCGGCTGGCAGTCAGCCATGTTCGACGGAAAGATCCGTCGCGGGAGGGTAACGCTGACCGGCATGCAACCCGGCGAGGTGGTTCTCTTCACCTCGTTTGTTCTGTCCGGGTTCGCACTCCCTGCGTCGTCCTTCCACCTCACCCTGCTGGAGACGTATGGGCTCCAGCTCCAGCACCTTACGCCGCACGCCATCTCTCTGGTGTCCGTCTTCATCCACTTCTGCGAGATTTCCGTGTGCGTGCAGCCTTCGGTGCGACTCTTCAGGGTGTTTTTCTCCTTGATGGCCTCGGGGAGAATCAAAAGCCATGTGGGGGCTTACTACTTCCAGCACCGAGGAGGAACTCTGTGCCCTACATTGCGCCCTTCACTCCCAACAAGTGGGAGCACTGGAGGGAGGACTGGGTGATTGCCCAGACGGACATCCACGACCACCTATAGTTGTCGGGTGGCCTGCCGATGGCCGAGGTGGCCATTGGGGATGAGATCCCCGACCTGCAGGACGCCTACACGCCGGTGCTGGAGAGGTTAAAGTATCTGGCGGAGGAAGGCCGGACCTCGCTGATGGTCTTGGCTGACTTACTGTCCCGCCGGATCACTCCTCTACAGCAGCAAGTCCGATCAGCCTGGTGACGCGGCCCCACGGCCTTGTCGAGCCAGGATCAAGCTGAGGGGTGCTGCGTTGCACAGCACCGGATAACGCACATCAAAGATACAAAGCGGAAGCAAAGTTTTATTACATAAACCAGTTTATGAACATGTTACAACAAAATAAGTCCAGTCTACACTCACGGGCGTATACTATTCATCGAGTTCACGTTCAGCCCGTGAACGTGTCTCCGCTAGCACGCACACACACTAACACGGCGGCGTGCACGACTCCCACTCGACGGGGTTCCCCTCCTGGGGTTCCGTCTCCTCCTCGGGAGTCCCATCCTCATAAACCCCTGCAAAAGCTTCAAACACAATCAGTGAGCACGATGGCTCAGCAAGACTGACCCGTCTCTCCTATACATGAAACTTCTACATGAATGGTTTTAGGGTACATGAGGTAAAATAAGTTGCAAAGGACTCGCCTAATTATTTGAACCTTACTTTCAAGTTTTAGCAGCAGGTTGTGGACAACCTTACGCTAAGGCATATGAGAGAGCCGCAATCAAACAAGAAACGCATTTCTCTCGTGTACTTTTCCCAAAGTTGAAAAGAACTTTAATTAGCTCTAAACTACAACAAGACATTAACAAGCAAAGTATGTCTTTCAAATCAGCAAACTTTTGACATGTATCTAGCCTGTTCTTTCTACGTCATGGTACAGTGAACATGTGGTACTCACTGACCATGAGGGTCGGCGATTATAATCGATTTACACCTGCAGGGTTACCCGAATAACCCGTCACGTATGCCCGTACTCAATGTTGCCTACAGCAACCGTCACGGACGTCATACGCAACCCATCTTTCACCCGTCAGCCAAATGTTGAACCGGTCCAATCGTCCCGAGCAAGAGGTCTCTGCGCGCGCATCCACAGTGCCACCAGCCGATTTACACCTCGAGCTCTCAACCTACCCTCTGAATGACCAGCTATGCCTCAACACCCAGCTACCTGACTTACATCGGTTTCCCGGTTCCCATATAGCCGGTAGGTCTTCGGTACTGTTCTAGCTTGTTCAACAGGCCCGCACATGGCTCGGTCCTCAATCGACACAAGCGGATCTATAGCACCCAGGCCCCAAAGTCCTGCTGCACTTAATCTCTGCTCGGTCTCGTTTTTCTTGCCATGTGTTTCATTTGCTATCTTTACCCGAGCGATGTGCCTCTAGCCTATTCTCGCGAGTAGTTCCAACTACTCGACTTGTACTGAATCCTACACTGTATTAGCATTGCAGTAGCTAGCGAGGTTTTCAAACCTAATCCCAGTCCAGGTTTTTCTTGGCTATGCATTTGGGTTTCAAACAAGACTCTAATGCAAGAATTTATTGAGTGCTCAAAGTAAGTTCTCAAAACAGTAAAACTTTGTAAAAAGGTTAATGCAAACCGGAGCTTGCCTTGCTGCTCTTGGTCGTAGGCTAGCTGCTCTTCCGGAGTGACGAAGTCTAAGACTTTGGGTTCCTCCTCAACCTTAGCGACTACATGAGAGAACATGTATATGTATCAATTTAAATGCACTTGACTTGAATTTAAACTTGTGAAGACTATAAATCTTACTAGACAGACCCAATGACTCTGAATTTTTTTACTGTGGTTTGGTTACAACCTAAACAAAGACTTGGCCAAGTTTCATTTGCAGCAAAGCTTATTTGAGCTCTCCACAAATAATTATGTACTTGACTTTAATTGGAGCTCCTAGGGTGTTCTAGAGATTTTCATGGACCAAACCATGACATTCTGAAAACTAGGTTTTCATAGGGTTCTAATAGAGTTGGTCTAACTTAATTTGAAGGTTCCTAGCTAAATATATGAGCAAAACAATTTCAGAGAAATTCTGAAAATGTTTTTGGACATTTTTTATTTTCTCTGGAACGGTTTTATTAATCACACCATTAGGTGGATCAAATGAGCTCAAATGGATCTGAAATATTTATGGTACCTCAGGGATATTTTGTGAACATCCTGGCAAATGTTTAGAATTCTCCCGCAAAGGGTTCTCCAGTTAAAATTCTAACCAGTTTGAATTTTGAAGAATTAATTCTGGAGAAATAAGGATTTTCATGAAGTGAAGATTGATTTGCTGGAAAGTACTCAGGGAGCTGAATCAAACAAAATTTGGTTCACTCGATTTGGTGTTTTCTAGCCAAAGTTATGTGGGTTTGAAGTTTGAACTAAAACTGGAAATCGAAGAAAAGTTTAAACTTTTGCCTGTGGGTCCCACACACAGTGCTTCGTCTTCCTCCTCGCGCCGAATACCCAGCGGCGGCGGTCTCCGGCGAGACTCGCCGGAACCGAGTCCCCGGCCACCTCCCGGCCCGAAACTCACCGCCTCCCCCTTTTCCGACCTCCTGAACTCAGCTGTGGGCTCGCCGGCCACCGGCGATGGCCGGAAACATGCGCGCACTGGCGACCGTACCAGCTAGGGTTTCGGTGAGGTCGGTTTCGCACCACCGTGCACCAAATCGATCAAAAACTGCTCGGAGAGCATAAGTGGAGCATGAGGAACATGAACTAAGGCCTTGTGGAAGCTAGAAACGCCGGCAACCATCCCCTCGGCGGTGAGCCGAGTACTTTGCAATGGTGGCGAGGAAAACGGCCATATTACGGACGATCCTCAACAGTTTTTCTTGATTCTTCCTCGAGCGTGTGTGATAGCATGTATAAAACCTACGAGACAACTGGCTTGACCAACTATAGCGTGTGGAGTCCGAATTTTAATCGGAGGTGAGCTTGGCTCCTATGAACTGGCTTCCGGTAAACTTGGAAATTCTCCACTGATAGTTGATCATATGCTAAACGGCTTTCGGCTACAGCATCTACATGCAGTGACGCACCTTTCTTGTGTAGAGAAGTGGATGCGACGACGGCTGTGCCGAGCTGTCCACGAGAGCCCGAATGGCGGCAACATTCAGTTCGCCGGGAAAACGCCCGGGTGAGCTCGAGGGCGCCTGATCACTGGACAACACGACATCGAGGATATTGCTCACAAGCTCATGATGCCGTTTTGCTACTGGAAAGGTTGTGTTTGCGAGCGATCGGCCTGCTCATGAGCAGAACCGAGAGAGCGGCTGGTTTTCGGTGGAGCTCAGTGTGAAAAAGAATGAACTCGCCGTCGACTCGGGTGGTAAGCAACAGGAGCAAGTCGGGGAGGGATAAGAAGCCAGGCAGCTGGTCTACCGCGCGGGGAAGCACAGCAGGAGCTGGCGCTGGTCGGCTCCTCAGGGGCGCGCTCGGCTGCAACCCGAGAACCGAGCACTCTGTGATTAAGTCGGTTGATTTTGCTGGTTAGGCTGACATGTGGGTCCCACTCTGGTTTTATCACCTGAAATTGAATTTTCCCCACTGCTCTAAACAGTAGAGACCCAATTAACCTTGGTCATTTGAATTATTTACCCCTTGGCCAGTTGAATTGGATAGAATTCAAATTGGGGTTTGTTTGAATATATTTTCAGCACATATGCAGTTTGGAATTCAAATAAAGTTTGAATTTGCTAAACTTAGCTCATGTCAAGATCAACTTTAAATGGAGTGAAAATTGGTGTGTGAGCTAACAAAAATGTGCTGAGTAAGAATATGCCTCCCACTTTTGCATTCATGGGATGGAAACAGTTTGAATTTGAATTTGAGTTCAAACCACCCTCTTTCTAGTTATACCCAAAAGAACTTCAAAAAGGTTTTGAATTTTGGTGAAATTTGGCATGAGCATTCCTAGCAAGATGTTGGAGTTTTCCACAAGCTCAGCCCCTAGATGATGCATGTGGGAAGTGCCACTTTTGCATCTTGTGAGTTTATTCTCTAATGAGCATGTTGATGGTGTTTACTTGCTATTCAAATGTATTCATCAAGTTTCTTCAAATGAAGGGTGTGTGTGGTGCTGAACACTTTGAATACGTGCCAAAAACTTAGGCCCTTACATTCCTCCCCCCTTAAAAGAGTCTCGTCCCGAGATTGTAAGGTGAAAATGAGAGAGAGGACGGTGGAAAATTACTGTATCTGCGACGTGAAAAAGTCGGGGTAGTTAGCACGAAGAAATCCTTCGCTCTCCCATGTCGCTTCATCCACGGAGTGATTACTCCATAGAGATTTGTAGAACCACAATGTACGGTTGCGTGTGGTTCGGGCCTTTTCATCAATAACCTGAACCGGTTCCTCCCGATACGTGAGATCCGGTTGCAGTCCTTCTATATCCTCCAGCGGAATGGTAGTTGATAGCTTGAGACACTTCCTCAGCTGGGAGATATGAAAGACGTCGTGCACACCGGAAAGTGCTTCTGGTAATTTCAGCCGGTATGCTACTGATCCATATCTTTCTGTAATCTGAAATGGACCGATGAATCGGGGTGCCAACTTTCCTCTCACCCCGAATCTGTTCACGCCCTTCATTGGAGACACACGTAGATATACGTGATCCCCGACTTTGTACTGTAATGGGCGTCTTCTCCGGTCCGCATATTGTTTCTGTTAGGATTGGGCGGCTTTTAGGTTTGCTTGAATCAGACGAACCTTTTCCTCCGCATTGTTGACAAGATCAATCCGGAAAGTAACTCTTTCGCCAGACTCACTTCAATTCAGTGGTCTGTGGCACCTTCTCCCGTATAGTGACTCGTAAGGCACCATCTTGATGCTGGCTTGGTACCCATTGTTGTACGAGAACTCGGCCAATGGCAAGTGATCATCCCAATTCTTGCCGTGCTTGATAGCACAAGCTCGTAGCATGTCTTCTAGAATTTCATTTACCCGCTCGGTTTGCCCATCCATCTGCGGGTGGTATGCTGAACTACGGATCACCTTCGTCTCCAACGCAGCGTGTAGCTGCTCCCAAAAACGGGACACAAATAAGGTGCCCCGATCCGATATGATGGTGCGGGGTACACCGTACAAGCATAGGATCCGTGAGATGTACAATTCAGCATACTTCTTGGCGTTGTAGTTTGTGTTGACGGGGATGAAATGGGCAACTTTGGTGAGCCGGTCGACGATCACCCACACAGAATCATGTTTCTGACAAGTAGTGGGTAAACCGACGATGAAGTCCATGCTCACATCCTCCCACTTCCAGGCAGGAACGCCCAGTGGTTGTAGCAGTCCCGGTTTCTTCATATGGTCTGCCTTCACCCTTTGACATGTATCACACTCGGACACGTACTTTAGGATCTCCCACTTCATCTTTGTCTACCAAAACTTGCCTCTGATTTCTTGATACATTTTGTTGCTGCCGGGGTGAATAGAAAACTTTGACAAGTGAGCCTCATCAAAGATTTTCTTCCGTAACTCTGGGTTACGGGTTACGACGATCCGGTCCTTGAACCATAGGACGCCGTCTATGTCTTTCCGGAAACATTTCAGCTCCCCACTGTATACACATCTCCGCAAATGCGACATGCCCTTGTCATTTTTCTGAGCTGCCGCTAATTGTTCACGGATGGTGGGGATCAACGCTAAGTTGTAGAGAGCTCCATGTGGAATCACATGCAATGGTGGCTCGCTCTCTCCCAACGGTGTGATGGTCAGATTGTTGACATGTGACTTGGGACTCAGCGCATCCGCCAATACGTTTGCCTTATCAGGGTGATAATGGATCTCTATTTTGTAATCCTTTATCAATTCTAACCATCTTCGCTGCCTCATGTTCAGCTCTTTCTGAGTGAATATGTACTTGAGGCTTTTGTGGTCGGTATATAGATGCACAAGGTTACCGAGTAGGTAGTGCCTCCACATTTTAAGTGCGAGCACCACGGCAGTGAGCTCCAAGTCATGAGTTGGATAATTCTGCTCATGGTTTCTGAGCTGCCGTGATCCATACGCGACCATCCTTCGGTCTTGCATCAGCACACATCCGAGCCGAATGCCGGATGCATCGCAGTACACATCGAACGGTTTTGTTTTGTCTAGCTGCGCCAAAACCGGTGCTGATGTTAGGTGCTTCACTAATGCCTTGAACGCTGCTTCACATGCTGGACTCCAAACATATTTGGTAGCCTTCTTCAGCAGCTCCGTCATAGGCTTAGCAATCTTCGAGAAGTTCGGAATGAACCTCCGATAATATCCCGTGAGTCCGAGGAAACTCCGTACCTCATGAACAGTTCTTGGGGACTTCCAATTCAGCACTTGTGTGATCTTACTCGGGTCTACAGTGATGCCCTCCGCTGAGATGATATGCCCGAGAAAAGGCAATTGCGATATCCAGAATTCGCACATGCTGAATTTCGCGTATAGCTTGTGATCCCGCAGCCGTTGCAAGACTATACGCAGATGCTTCTTGTGTTATTCCTCCGACTTGGAATATACCAATATATCATCGATGAAGACCACGACAAACTTGTCCAGCTCTTGCATGAATACCGAGTTCATCAAATACATGAAATGAGCTGGAGCATTGGTGAGGCCAAGGACATGACTAGGTACTCATACAGTCCGTACCGCATCGAGAAAGCCATCTTTGGAATATCCTCAGCCCGTATCTTAATCTGATGGTACCCGGATCTTAAGTCCATCTTGGAAAAGATCTTTGCTTCGACCAACTGATCAAACAACATGTCGATCCGTGGCAACGGGTACTTGTTCTTGATGGTTACGGCGTTTAGTGGACGATAGTCCATGCAAAGCCGCAACGTCTCGTCTTTCTTTTTCACAAATAATGCCGAACAGCCCCATGGAGAGGAGCTCGGCCTAATAAAACCCTTCTCCAGCAGGTCCGTTAACTGCGTCTTCAGTTCAGCCAATTCCTTGGGCGCCATCTTGTACGGCCTTCGGGATATTGGCATGGTTCCCGGTGCAAGTTTAATCTTGAACTCCACCTCTCGGTCGGGTGGCATCTCCAGTAAATCATTCGGGAACACGTCAGGGAACTCACGGACTACTGGAATGTCTTCCAATCTGATGGTTGTGGATTGATACACACTTGGAAGTTTTATTTCTGGACTATCCAGAAATAAGGAATGAGATTCGTGCACTTCTGAATTCAAGTGCACAATCCGGAGGACGGTGTCTAAAACAGCGCCGTGGCGGGTTAACCACGACATCCCTAAGATGACATCGACATTTTGTCCCTCTAGAACTATGAGAGACGTAGGGTATAATCTAACCTCTAAGCATAATGGCGCTTTTGGGACCATCGTGCTTGCTGAAATCTTCCCACCCTGTGAACAAATCAAGTATGGACTATTAGTGGGTAGTATTTGCAAGCTGTATTTAGCAATAAAAGCTTGGCTAATGAAGCTATGCGTGGTGCATGAATCAAATAACACTATAGCGGGGTGCTGGTGGAGTTAGAACATACCTGCAAGGATTGGTTCACTCTCCGGCACGTCCTCTATGTCAAGTTGGTGGACGGTGCCGGGCCTAGGGTTTGCCCGCAGCGCATTAGTGGGGTTCCGGGCTGATTCCTCCCCGGAAGTTGTGGTGCAACTCCACCTCCTTACCTCTCAGGACAATTGCTGGCGAAGTGTCCTGGACAACCACACTTGTAGCATATGGCTGCTGCTTGTCCGGTGCTTGGGGGATGAAAGCCCGGCATGCGCTGCTGAGGTGCATACGCACGCGGCATAACCTGCGGCTGCTGTTTTTGCTGCAGAGGTGGTACTGGCAGTGCTGGCCGGAATGCCGGTGGAGAATATGGCCGACTGCGGAATGGCATCAGCCTCTGTGGTGGCTGCCAGCGTTGACCCGATGGTGAACGACTCACCATCCGGTATTTTGAGAAGGACCACCTCCTTCTCCGCTGCTTTGCGGCGCGCTTCACATTCTTTCCGCCGCCGCTAACTCCTTGCCGGAGTCCTGAACCATCGCAGCATCAATTATATCGTTGAGGCTGCCGCGATTGAACATCGCCAGCTTGTCCTTCAGGAGCGGGTTAAGCCCCTGGTAGAAATGATCCCGCCACTTCTCGTCGGTATCGGCATGATAAGAAGTGTATAGCGCAAGATCATTGAACTCCCTGGAGTATTCCAGCACATTCTGGGTTCCTTGCTGCAGGTGTAGGAACCCCTGTGTCTTCCTCTTCATGAGACCCGGCGGTATGTGATAGGCCCTGAAGGCCATCGGGAATTCCGCCCAGGTCATAACTCGCTCGGTGGGCTGCGAAGCACAGTAGTTTTCCCACCACGCGCTCGCAGATCCCTGAAGATGTTGGACCGCAAACTGAGTCTTGCGCTGCTCACTCACTTGGAGCAGCCCGAACTTCATCTCCGTCGTGCGGAGCCAGTTGTCCGCATCGACGTGTTGATCCGCCCTTGAGAATACCGGGGGATGAGTAGCCAGAAAATCAGAGTAGGAGCTTTGTTGGCGCTCCTCGCGATCTTGATGTCTCTATGGTCGAGACATATTTGCAATGAGGGTTTGCAGCAACTCCGTGTGCTGCTGATGAGAACCCGCCATCGCTGCCACAATGTCAGCCAAAGTAACCGTTGGCGGTGGCGGTTGTTGCTGTTGCTATTGCTGCTGTTGCTGTCCTGAGGAATCCTCGGGAGGCTGTTGGGAGGTCTCTCCCCCCTGACTGGAACCGCCAACGTCCGGGACTGCACGAGTACGAGTCATTCTGAAATTCAAAACAGCAGCGATCAGCACAGGTCATACTTAAAATTCCATATGAAACAGCAGGTATTGAAGTGACGCATGAATAATTTGCACAACATATATTGATAAAGCATAAACTTTATACAAGATACATTATTCTCGGGTCTCCGAGAAGTCGTGCTCATGTCATCACTACCTATACATACACCACCGTCTACACGACATGTCACCGATTACAAAAGTTTTGGTTACATCGCCCCAGCTGCCCTACTTGGCAATGGTAACCTCCTACTCGGAGTAGAATTCGACCTCCTGTGGGTCGTCCTCCTCCGGTACCTCTGCTGGTGGCTCTGGGTCCACAACCTCCTATTCCGGCTCGGGGTCTCCCATTGCCAGAAGACCCAAAACCACAGGTACAGCACCTACCACCGGTGTACCCATTACCGGAGGTAGGAGGTCCTGCAACGCGTGCACCTCGTCCATGGCTTCGTTGTAGTCCTCTTCCCAGCCTTGCCCCTCCTCAATAGCGTCATCCCGTTCTTGAGTAAGGACCTCGTTCTACTGGGTCAGAGCCTGCACCTGTTGTTGCAAAACCGTGATGTCGACACGGCTTTTCTTCTTCCCCTTCTTCAGACGATGCAACTGATTATATTGTTTGTTCAGTCGCTTAATCGTCAGAAGGAGAACATTGCAGAGTGCGCTGTGAGCACTCTCGAAGTGATCTCCATGGCTGTGGCTCTCCTTGAGCTTCATTGCAATACATTCCATATGAACAGCTTGGCTGTCCATCACGGCCTTTCCCGCCCTTATCTGGAGGCTGAGGTTCGCCTCCACGGGGTTGTACCTTGGGCAACCCGGATCTGTTGCCTCTATGTACCTCCCTTCCCACACATGATTAGCCCATCCCTCCACCGGCACGAGCGCGTATGGAGTTCCCTCCATAGCTCTCACGTGTAGTTGGCAGAAACGTGACATGGTGTCGCGGGCTGCCACCTGCCACATTCCCTCTGGTTGTCTACCTCTCAACGTAACGGTGAACGGTGCCTCACCGGGTGGCATAAGCCCTGCAGGAACTTCGACATGGATCGTCCACATCTTGTTCCCCTCCTCGCCTTCTTCTTTGGTGATGTACTGTGGCATCTTTCTGTACCCGAAATATTGAAGCATTTGCCTCAATGCTTTCGGATAACCGCTGCGGTGAGAACAGTGGGACACCACCCACCCGTTCTCCAACTGTCTATCCGCTGTCATCTGTAAAAACATATTTGAGAAATGTCAAATATTTATTTGAACAGTAAACCATTGAGTTCTAACATAACACATGTCATTGAACCCATAAAACTTGGAAGTATAGTTCAAACTTAAACAAGTTTGACTGCTGATCTGCTGTCCAATATGACAGCCCTGACCAGTTTCCATTTCAACCAGATTTAGACCATGCTAAAGGCAAAACCAATTCTGGATCTCAACATCAAAGTTAAAGCTAACTTCAATATCTTTCCATAAAGTATTTGCTTGGCATAATATCTATCCTGGTTCAAAAGTTATGAGATGTCAAAGTTAACAGAATTTCTGGAGAAAATTGGACAGCACCTCCCTGCTTGAGCTACTGATTTGATCCAAGAATTCCAGTTAATTCTACTCCAAATCCGACAAAACTTTCTGTTAAAAAGTTGTAACCCATCTCATGAACTTTTTTTAACCACCTCATTTTCTATTTTTAGATTTTTATGCTGGAAGTTTTGCTCAATTTACAGAGAGTTACAGAGAGTGTTTGCTCTGCCCTGTTTTCTGGACAGTTTCAACTCTACTGCATTTTTCGATTGGTTAAGGGATGAAACATCTATGGACATCAACAGAAAAGTTTTAAAGCTCTTCCAAAGATTTCCAGAAATGTATCATATGACCTAAACCTCGAAAGAACTCAACCTCTAATTTCTGATTAACTTCAGCCTTATTTCAGCTGAAAACAGGGGACTCTGTCCTTAGTATCCTATAAGTTGAAAACTTGTTAACTTTGAATATCCTGATTAAGGGAAGGAGTTACATCAAGTTTTAGTGCTCTGGATTAAAACTTTCAAGTTTTACAATGCATTTTCTCATCTAGTGGGGTGTGACGTCGATGCGTCACCAGATCATGTCGGTACTACGTCCTCACAAAGAAAAACCTATACAGGACTTAGCCGGCCTCGTTAGTTCAGTGGCACTAAACGTCACTCGCACACGTATGCTACACGTCTCACGTTTCATGGTTATACTACCTGCAGATAACTCAAACAGTCGTCAGACTAGGCTGCACACCGAGCCCGGTATCCATACAGTTCGTACAATCGGCCGTCATCACTCGCCCGGATGTTCTCAAGCCAAGCATGCCTTGAGCTACGTGTTCACGTTACTGACCACGTGACGGGGTCTCCCAAATTGACCAAAGCACGCCAGGGACAGACGTTGCTCGAATACCCCAAACGACATAAAGAGTCGTAGAGGATATTAAAGCGGGTCGGGTTACCTGCCACCCTGGGGCTCCACCCTTCAGCTTGTGCGCACTGGTGGACAGCGCTTACATGCACCCCCAAGACATAAAGCGTCCCGAGATGCACGATTTTATGACACAAGCAAATAGGTTAGTATGCCATTTTCTATACACTAATAACATCCTTATATGGGCTACTAACTCGTTCCTCACCGAATTTTTGAAAAATATGACCTTTGTAGTGCGTTAAACCTCAAGCGAGCTCTGGTACCACGCTGACGCGGCCCCACGGCCTTGTTGAGCCAGGATCACGCTGAGGGGTGCTGCGTTGCACAGCACCGGATAACGCAAATCAAAGATACAAAGTGGAAGCAATGTTTTATTACATAAACCAGTTTATGAACATGTTACAACAAAATAAGTCCAGTCTACACTCACGGGCGTATACTATGCATCGAGTTCACGTTCAGCCCATGAACGTCTCCCCGCTAGCACGCAGACACACTAACACGGTGGCGTGCATGACTCCCACTCGACGGGGTTCCCCTCCTGGGGTTCTGTCTCCTCCTCGGGAGTCCCTTCCTCATAAAACCCTGCAAAAGCTTCAAAAACAAGCAGTGAGCACGATGGCTCAGCAAGACTGACCCGTCTCTCCTATACATGAAACCTATACATGAATGGTTTTAGGATACATGAGGTAAAATAAGTTGCAAAGGACTCGCCTAATTATTTGAACCTTATTTTTAAGTTTTAGCAGCAGGTTGTGGAGAACCTTACGCTAAGGCACATGAGAGAGCCGCAATCAAACAAGAAACGCATTTCTCTCATGTACTCTGCCCAAAGTTGAAAAGAACTTTAATTAGCTGTAAACTACAACAAGACATTAACAAGCAAAGTATGTCTTTCAAATCAGCAAACTATTAACATGTATCTAGCCTGTTCTTTCTACATCACGGTACAGCGAACAAGTGGTACTCACTGACCGTGAGGGACAGCGATTATACTCGATTTACAACTGCAGGGTTACCCGAATAACCCGTCATGTACGCCCGTACTCGATGTTGCCTACAGCAACCATCACGGACGTCGTACGCAACCACCTTTCACCTGTCAGCCAAATGTTGAACCGATCCAATCGTCCCGAGCAAGAGGTCTCTGCGTGCGCATCCACAGTGCCGCCAGCCTATTTACACCTCGAGCTCTCAACCTACCCTCTGAAAGACCAGCTATGCTTCAACACCCAGCTACCCGAGTTACATCGGTTTCCCGGTTCCCATATAGCCGGTAGGTCTTCGTACTGTTCTAGCTTTTTCAACAGGCCCGCACATGGCTCGTCCTCAATCGACACAACTGGAGCTATAGCACACAGCCCCCCAAAGTCCTTCTGCCCTTACTCTCCGCTCGGTCTCATTTTTCTTGCCATGTGTTTCATTTGCTATCTTTACCCGAGCAAAATGTGCCTCTAGCCTATTCTCGCGAGTAGTTCCAACTACTCGACTTGTACCAAATCCTACACTATATTAGCATTGCAGTAGATAACGAGGTTTTCAAACCTAATCCCAATCCTAGATTTTCTTGGATATGCATTTGGGTTTCAAACAAGACTCTAATGCAAGAATTTATTGAGTGCTCAAAGTAAGTTCTCAAAACAGTAAAACTTTGTAAAAAGGTTAATGCAAACTGGAGCTTGCCTTTCTGCTCTTGGTCGTAGGCTAGCTGCTCTTCCGGAGTGACAAAGTCTAAGACTTCGGGTTCCTCCTCAACCTTAGAGACTACATGTGAGAACATGTATATGTATCAATTTAAATGCATTTGAATTGAATTTAAACTTGTGAAGACTATAAATATTACTAGACAGACCCAATGACTCTGAAATTTTTACTGTGGTTTGGTTACAACCTAAACTAAGACTTGGCCAAGTTTCATTTGCAGCAAAGCTCCTTTGAGCTCTCCACAAATAATTATGTACTTGACCTTAATTGGAGCTCCTAGGGTGTTCAGGGATTTTCATGGAGCAAACCATGACTTTCTGAAAACTAGGTTTTCAGAGGGTTCTAATAGAGTTGGTCTCACTTAATTTGAAGGTTCCTAGCTAAAGATATGAGCTAAACAATTTCAGAGAAATTCTGAAAATGTTTTTGGACATTTTCTATTTTCTCTGGAACAGTTTTATTAATCACACCATTAGATGGATAAAATGAGCTCAAATGGATCTGAAATTTTTATGGTAGCTCAGGGATATTTTGGTGAACGTCATGGAAAAATTTTAGAATTATCATCCAAAGGGTTCTCCAGTTAAAAATTCTAATCAATTTGAAATTTGAAAAATTAATTATGGAGAAATAAGGATTTTCATGAAGTGAGACTTGATTTGCTGGAAAATACTCAGAGAGCTGAATCCAACAAAATTTGGTTCACTCGATTTGGAGTTTTCTAGCCAAAGTTATGTTGGTTTGATGTTTGAACTAAAACTGAAAATTGAAGAAAAGTTTAAACTTCTGACTGTGGGTCCCACACACAGTGCTTCGTCTTCCTCCTCGCGCCAAATACCCTGTGGCGGCGGTCTCCGGCGAGACTCACCGGAACCGAATTCCCGGCCACCTCCCGGCCCGAAACTCGCCGCCTACCCCTTTTCCGACCTCCTGAACTCAGCTGGGGCTCGCCGGCCACCGGCGATCGCCGGAAACCTGCGCGCACCGGCGACAGTACCAGCTAGGGTTTTGGCGAGGTCGGTTTTGCACCACCGTGCACCAAATCGATCGGAAACTGCTCGGAGAGCATCAGTGGAGCACGAGGAACATGAACCAAGGCCTTGTGGAAGCTAGAAACGCCGGCAACCATCCCCTCGACGGTGAGCCGATGTACTTTGCAACGACGGCGAGGAAAACGGCCATATCATGGCCGATCCTCAACGGTTTTCCTTGCTTCTTCCTCGAGCGTGTGTGCTAGCATGTATAAAACCTACTGGACAACTGGCTTGACCAACTATAGCGTGTAGAGTACGAATTTTAATCGGAGGTGAGCTCGGCTCATATGAACTGGCTTCCGTTAAACTTGGAAATTCTCCACCGATGGTTGATCATATGCTAAACGACTTTCGGCTACACCATCTACATGAAGTGAGGCACCTTTCTTATGTAGAGAAGTGGATGCGACGACGGCTGTGCCGAGCTGTCCACGAGAGCCCAAATGGCGGCAACGTTCAGTTCGCCGGGAAAAACGCCCGGCTGAGCTCGAGGGCGCCTGATCACTGGACAACACGACGTCAAGGTTGTTGCTCACAATCTCACAATGCCGTTTTGCTACTGGGAAGGTTGTGTTTGCGAGCGATCGGCCTGCTCACGATCGGAACCGAGAGAGCGGCTGGTTTTCGGTGGAGCTCAGTGTGAAAAAGAATGAACTCGCCGTGGACTCGGGTGGTAAGCATCAGGAGCGCACTGGGGAGGGATAAGAAGACGGGCAGCTGGTCTACCGCGCGGGGAAGCACAGCAGGATCTGGCGCTGGTCGGCTCCTCGGTGGTGCGCTCGGCTGCAACCCAAGAACCGAGCACTCTGTGATTCAGTCGGTTGATTTTTCTGGTTAGGCTGACATGTGGGTCCCACTCCGGTTTTAATCCCTGAAATTGAATTTTTCCCAATGCTCTAAACACTAGAGACCCAATTAACCTAGGTCATTCGAATTATCTACCCCTTGGCCATTTGAATTGGATAGAATTCAAATTGGGGTTTGTTTGAATATATTTTTAGCACGTATGCAGTTTGGAATTCAAATAAAGTTTGAATTTGCTAAACTTAGCTCATGTCAAGATCAACTCTAAATGGAGTAAAAATTGGTGCGTGAGCTCACAAAAATGTGCTGAATAAGAATATGCCTCCCACTCTAGAATTTATGGGATGGAAACAGTTTGAATTTGAATTTGAGTTCAAACCACCCTCTTTCTAGTTATACCCAAAAGGACTTCAAAAAGGTTTTGAATTTGGGTGAAATTTGGCATGAGCATTCCTAGCAAGATGTTGGAGTTTTTCACAAGCTCAGCCCCTAGATGATGCATGCGGGAAGTGCCACTTTTGCATCTTGTGAGTTTATCCTCTAATGAGCATGTTGATTGTGTTTACTTGCTCTTCAAATGTATTCATCAAGTTTCTTCAAATGAAGGGTGTGTGTGGCGCTGAACACTTTGAATACGTGCCAAAAACTTAGGCCCTTACATCTGGCAGTACACCGCGGAGGGTGACATGACCCAGTTGGCGCGTGGAGCGGGGTCATCGCCGGATTTGGAGATGGTGAGGACGATGCTGCTGAAGCTCTCCTGCGACCCGATCTCTGATTAATACATCACCCCGCCGACGAGCTGTCAGCTGGTCTACCTCAACATCCAGGCGAGGTCGAGGCTGCTGAGGGAGCTGCCGACACTGGACAACATCGATGTCGCAGTGCGGCAGATCGGCGGTCCTTCGTGGGGCATAGAGATCCCTGAAGCGGGCAACGCCGGTGACCAGTCGGGGTCTGCGCTGAACTCATTGCCAAACAGAGGGAAGGAGTCTGCTGGTAGATCCATCCCTGTGGAGCGCCCTCGCTCACCGCCCAAGGACACCCCGGAGTCGAGCAGGGCGCCGAAGACGAAGCTGGTCCATCCTGACAGAAGCTTCGTCTAAGGCCCCCAGGCAGGGGGTTTCCAGGCTTCCCATGGTCCCGCACCGGGCTCGGCGACTGGCGCTGGCTGCAGCTCTGGAGCTGCTGCTGCCGAAGCAGCCCCCACAGCCACGGGAAGGGTGGCTGGCGCTGCTGGAGCTTCAAGGAGGGCCCCCGATGCATCCACGATGCAGAGGCATTCCTCAGGTGCGTCTCCGGCTTGGAAGCCATCATCGAGGAGAACTCCTAGAGCTGCGCCGGTGGTGACAAGGGTTCCAGCAGCACCATCGGCTCCTCAGCCGTCGAGGGCAGCCCCGGCACAGGACGTATATTTGGTGTCGAGGTCCTCATGGGGGGTGTTGTACCGTCTTCGGCGACGAAGATCCCTGAGGTTCCGCTGGCTCCGAAGCCGGCGGGGCGACCTCAACACCAGCAGGGGCGAGTGGCTCGAGCCCTCCATGTAAGAGGCTCTGCGCGGGGTGGAGCTTTGTGACCTTCAGGTATGGCTCCACCTTGTAGTGCAGGCTGTGTATCGAGCCGCTGGATGGCGTAGTTGACACTTGTTGCTTCTTCTAGCAGTGCTCCTCAACAGAGCACCTCTCCTCAGCAGCAGCAGCAGTCCGGGAGCCAGAGCTCCTTCTCTGCCAAAGCTCCAACTCCAGCGGCAGTGCCTGAGCCTGTGCCTAGCGCGGCTCCGGATGTCGGCACCAGAGCCCCCGAGGCCAGCCAACCGGCCGGCATGGACGCCACTGGTAGCGGTGCGGCTGCTGCTGAGTGGGCTGCTAGTCCTCCTCCTCTTTCTTCGCAGGTTGCCATGGTGGCAACCCCACCGGAGGATGAAGAGCCGGAGGGTGTAAAGGCGATACCTCGCCTGGCAATGCCGAAGGCTGTCCTGATCCCTAGGGCTGTGAGAGCTGTCCGCTCTAGCATGGACCAGATGCAGGACATGCTGGAGCATGAGTGGGCTGACCTGAGGTCTGAGCTGGAGCGCCTCCGAGACTGGGATGACCTGTTGAAGGCGTGGGTCCAGTCTGCCAGGGCGAAGGCTCGGGTTCGGGAGGAGCAGCTCGAGGCTCGGGAGGAGGTGCTGAAGGAGAAAGAAGGCGCTGTCGCCGAACTCCACAAGAATGCGGTGAACCTCCTGGCTGATGCCAAGAACCTCCATGCCTCCGCCGGTGCACGTCTCACGGGCCTGACGGAGCTGCAAGAGACACTCCTTTGTCAGGAGAAGGAGGCGGAGGCGAGGGAGAGGGATCTGTCCGACCGTGTGGCTGCCCATGAGGAGGAGCAGGGGCGCTTGAAGGAGCGGCTTCAGGGTGTGCATGACCGGGAGCTTGCTTCTGCGTCCAGGGAGTCTGACCTGGACGAGCGGACCACGTGGCTGGCCACCTAGGAGCAGGTCCTGGTTGCTCTGGAACAGGAGCTGGCCACTCGGGAACAGGAGCTGGCGAGGAGGAGTTCGGCGGGGGAGCTGGCTTCTTCTGCCAAGGTGGTCCAAGATCTTCGGGCTTCTCGTGCCACTGAGGCAAAGAAGGTCTGCGAGTTCCTCGGCCACGCGGAGGCGGCTCTGGGACCCTTCGGCTCTTGCCCCTTGCACCCCGGAGAGCCGGTCCAGGAGTTGAGCCAGGTGATCCCTACCATGAACTTAGTCGGTGAGAAGCTTCTGGCGCTGGATAATGTCATGGGGCAGCATCCGGAGGCCGAAGGCAAGGCTCTGGCCCAGATGGTGGCAGGGCATGTGCTTGCCTGCCTTCAGAGCTGCGACCCCAGCATCTCCCTGGAACCTGTGGTGCAGGGCCACAGCGCAGAGTTGTCAGGGGCGGCAAAGTCTTCCGTGGAGGTCGCCCGACTTTTTGCTGGTAGGTTCCAGCGTGGATAGCTCCTTGGTATCCTGCTCACCTTGTATCCTCCTATGTATACCGGAGCTCTGTTGTTAATTAAGACATTTTGTTTCATGTCTTACGTTGTCTGGAGTTGTCGATGTAGACTTCAGACCCTTGGCAGGGCAATGGTCCGAAATGACTTAGCCGACGTGGATAGCTCTTTGCCGATGTCCCCAGCTTGTTCCTCCGGGTCCTTAGCAGCTTAAGGTCCTAGAGCAATCTGGCTGTGTTGCTACCACTCCTTCCGAGTCCTTGGCAGTGCATGGACCCGAGGGAAGTTCGGCCCATGTCTTCAGCTTGTCGTAGCTGGTGCTCCGATTTTTTTTCTTGCTGCTGCAGTGGTCCGACGTCCTGCCCACGTGGTTTACCGTGATGGCCCCCTGGTAGGTGTGGCCATATTGTTGGGGCGCACCTACCACTGGATGAGGCAAGACGTCAGCATCGGGCCCCCTGAGAGGTCCAGGACGCCCAGGACCTGTTCGAACCTGCAGACATGGCAAAAAGGAGGAGTAATCGTGCTCTCTGGTCACTCTTCCTTGTTCGGTAGCTTTACTGTGCCTTATGGTCCTCAGCTGAGCTACGGGGCTTGGGTAATTCGATGTGGGTCGTCCGGGCTATGGTTAAAGCCTTGCCCAGGGGTATGAGACGTCCGGTTCCCCGGTACTGAGCCATAGCGCTGGAGAGGCAGGATGTGCACGCTAGGGGTATGGAACTAGGCATAGCAGGCTACACACCTTGGACCTCCCGCTGGCTTAAGCCTTTGAGGGGAGGGACCATTCGGCGCCATAGGGACCCTAGGCAATGAGACAACCAAAAGTCCCCAAGTTACGATTAATACTTTGCTCAGGTGTATGAGCCGCCCGGCTTCTTGTACTGAGCTGTAGCGCTGGAGAGGCAGGGTGTGCAAGATAGGGGTATGAAACCAGGCATAGCAGGCTACACACCCTGGACCTCCCGCTGGCGTAAGCCTTTCAGAGGAGGGACCATTCGGCGCCATAGGGCCCCTGAGCAATGAGACAACCACAGGACCCCTTGTATGCCACAGGTACCTCAAGCAGACAAGCTTGCAGAAGGATAGCACAACACATGCTATGGTTGAACACAAGAAAAAGTGACTAGCCACACAGCCGGGGCAGTATGGAAAGCACGAAAAGAGTGGGGCAATGTCCTGGGTCTAGATATTTTTCTTGTCCATAGGCGTTTTCTTTTTGGTCCCCAAGTACTCAGTTGTAGCGCAGGGGAGGCAGTGCAGCAGCCTTAGGGTACGGAACCAGACTAAGTAGGCTGCGCATCCTGTACCTCCCGTGGGCGTTAACCTTTCAGCGAGATGACCTTCCAGTGCCACGGGACCTAGGACAAGTATGTCGGATAGGCTCCAGACATGCGATTTACAGTTGATATGCATGAATGAGCACAAACTGTAAATAAGGTACGCAGGGTAGGATAATTTTTTCTTATTTTCGGCTTCATTCGAGTGATACGAGGAAACAGGTCGTGCAAGTGTGGCGGACCGGAATCCGCTCATCCAGGATCGCAGAGGGTGGTGCCGTACGATGCGACACCTGACAGCACACATCATAAGGATACATTGTATTACATAGAGAACCAACTGAAACGCACAAAGTAGTACACTATTCCAGTTACAAACTAGTTTTATATTACACAGCGGAAGTTAAATTTGTACAACTCACGCCCGTCTATCTAGCAAAAGTCGGTTGCCCAGCCCTAGGGCAACCCACACTAGCTGCACTCCTCAGCTTAGTGCGGCATGTACGGGTCCAACTCAGCCGTGGTCCCCGACGGAGGGTAACTCTCGCCGGTGGACTCGTAACCCGAGTCCGTGGGATGCTCCTCACCTTAAAAACACTTAAGCAGTGACCATGAGCACGATGGCTCAACAATACTTAACCGACTCACCTAGGCATGAAACTCTACATGTAGTGTACAACGAACATGCGACGGTAAAATTGCAGCAAATGGACACGCCTACAAATTCATCCTTAGTTCATCTTTTAGCCACAAGTTAACAGTTCATGAATCTGAAATTTAGTAAGCAATATTTGGTGGCACGCAAGTAGCAATACAATTTTATCAAAACAGCAATTTCAAATCATCACATTTCATATATTAACCTACGTCACGACTCACTGACCAAGTGGTACTCCTCACCAGGAGGGATGACGAATCGACTCGATATACACCTGCAGGGATACCCGAAGAGCACGTCACGTACGCCCACCCGTGGAGATGCACAGCACGCTCACTCGATGTCGTACGGGACAACCTTTCACCCAACAGCCCAACCGTCGAACCGGTCGCACCGAAACGGACAGGAGGTTCCCTACACGGAGCATCTCTCTATGCCCATTAGCAGATTTCCACCTTGCTGCCCTCAACCTACACCTATAAATCGGTGTGCTATGCCTCGATGCCTGGAGGTTTAGGTTACATCGGTTTACCGGGGCCCATATATCCGATATGCCTTCGGTACATTCAAACTTGATCAGCATGGGCCGCACGCGGATCGGTCCTCAATCAACACGGACAGGGCTGCACACACAAGACTTCATCTTGCTGCGCCCTAGCCCCTGCTTAGTCTCATTTTCATTACTAAAGTGATCTCACATCACTCGAACCAATCCCGTGTGTCCCAAGCCTAACTCGCGAGTAGATTCCAACTACTCGACTTGTACCGAAGTTCTATGAATCATTAAGCATAGCCTGTCTACTCGAGGTCTTAGACACTACCCTCACTCTTGTGGAAAAATTCTGGTTATGCAGTTGGGGTGTCATCCATCCTACACCTAATGCACATCCATACCACATACTAAGTATTCATAAAGCAAAACTTTGAAAATAGGTTAATGCAAACCGGGGCTTGCCTTGTTTCTGCTGGTCAGTGGTTAGGGCTTCGTCCGGAAGAAGGGAGTCAAGCACTTCCGGAGTTTCTTGGCCTCCAGCGACTACACGTGAACGATATACTATATGTCAATTTAAATGCAATGTTTGCACTTGAACATGTAAAGACGATAACTCTACCTAGCCCTCCCATTTGGTTCCGAAAATTTTTTGGTGGCTTGGTAGGGTCCTATCCAGAGTTTTGACCAAGTTTCATTTGAAACAAAGTTCATTTGAGCTTTGTGCAAATAAAAGCCTATTTGGTCAATATTAGAGCCTCTAAGGAATTCCAGGGGTTTTCATGGCTCCAATCATTACTTTCTGGAAACTAGAATTTGAGGTGATTCTAATGGAATTGGTTTCATGGCATATGAAGAATTCTAGAGGGAGTTATGCCCTAGACAAGATTTGAGAAAATCTGAAAAATGTTTCTGTACATTTTTCTATTTTCTCAGGGCAGTTCAATTAATCACACCATTAGGGGGACTAAATGAACTTGGACGGATCTGAAAATTTTACTGTGACTCATGAATTTTCCAATAAACCTTCCAGCAAAATTTCAGAATTTTTCATAAAGTAATTCTCCAGATAAAATTCCCAACAGTTTAAACTTTAGGGATTTAATTCTGGAAAACCATTAAGCTTCATGAGCTGAAATTTGTATTGCTGGAAAGTACTCAGAAATATTAACCCAACAAAATTTGGTTCACTAAATTTGGAGTTTCCTACACAAAGTTATGAATTTCTAAAGTTTGAGCTAAATCTGGAATTGTTTTCTATTGCAAATTCTTGTTGGGCCCACCGTTTAAACTGCAGCCAATAGGATTTGAGGACACACGAGGCTACAGGGTTTTTATCTGTGTAGCCGCACCGGATCCTAAGCCACAGCCAATCCTAGTTTTCAAATACACCCGCTGATAGGTGGGCCAGCCCCACCCTTCTTTAACATCCGGCGTTTCTTCCCACGCGCGCGTCCTCTTTGCCGAACCAAGGCGGCGCCTCGCCGGAGTGAGGTTCCCGACCGTTTCCCGGCCGAAGACTTGCCGCCCAGTGGTTTTTGGAGTTGGGGAACTCGGTTGTGGGATCAGTGTGGGTGCTAGGGGACAGGAAATGTGTCGGCGACGAGTGGCGGCCTCGGGAGAAGTTCGGCGTCGTCGGCTGGTGGCCCTAGCCCGCCAAACCTCGAGTGATCGGCTATAGAGCAACCTTGGATGCTAGGGAAACTCGGCCAAGACGCAAACGAGCGCGGGAACAGCGGCTACTATGCTTTCACCGTGCGGCTGAGAGTTGTGGCGATGTTCGAGCTCGGGAAGACCTAAAATAGCTCGCACACCGTCGGGTTCTAGCTAGGGTTGTGAAGGAAAATCGACCGCTAGCTAGTCTAGTTCACGTGTGCACAGTTTGGTGGCCTACAAACAAGAATTTCGATCAAATTTTGAGGATTTCTCACCCGGGGTCACTTTGCACGTGCCGAGAACAAATCACCGAATTGGAGCTCGATGATCCACGGCGTGCTCTGAGGTTTGGGGAGGAGTAGCACGGTTAGATGGCACGTCCGTGGGTGTCCTTACTCGGGCATGGAAGTCCCTCCGTTGGGCTGTCACCGTGAGCCGAGCTACGGCAGTTTTCTCGGTCGTCACCAATAACCGCCGAGCTAGGGTTAGGAGGGCTGAAACTCGAATGTTTTTGCGCCGAGGAGGTAGAGAACGAGCAACCGGTGTGGTTTTGCCGCTCGGAAGGCACTGTGCACGGTGGTTTTGCCGAGTTCTATATCAAGTTCAGGTGGCGGCGTGAGCTCGGTTCTTTTCTCATGCGGGTAGGAACAGAGCCTCGGATTGGCGGTGCTGTGAGCGCCCGACTGCTCCGTGCGGTGATCAAGTCATGAGCAGCTTTCCAGCTCGAGGGAGGAAGCAGGAGGTGGTCTCCGTGGCTCACGCGGTGGTGCCCGGATGTGAGTCGGTTGCTTTGAGTCAGACCCGAGAGAAGATCCCCGGTGACTTTGGTTGCGAAATTGAGTGGCTCACTGACCAGTGGGTCCATCTCTCCCCCTAATCCTTTTTCCAAATTCTTCTGTAAATATCCCAGCTACTCTCCATTGAATGAGAGACTTAAGCACCAAGTCACAGTTTGAATTTGGTTTCCTCAATTTGGAATTGATTTGGCTAAATTTGTTGCATATTTGAACTGAAACTCAAATTCAGTTTTGAATTAATGCAAATTTAGCTCCCGACAAGATAAGTCCAATGAGGATGAAAATTGGTGGGATAGCTCAGAAAAATATGCTGAGTTTGAATATGAAGTCAACTTATGAATTCAAGTGATTAAAGATGCTGCAATTTGAATTTGCATTCAAATTGGACCCTTTTTGAATTGTCTCCAAAAGTGCCTCAAAAAGTGTTGGTTTTGCATGAAATTTGGCCTGAGCCTTCCCAAGAATATATAAGGTCTAGGGGTGAGCTCAACCTTTCATGTTCATGTGTAGAAATCCCACTTTTTGGAAGTTAGGGATTTCCCCTCTAATCACCCTTTTGATGGTGATTACTTGCTCTTCACAATTGTTCACAAGACATCCACAAGATGAGCTGTGGTGTTGTAAGGTGATGCAATTGATCACTTTTGCAAGTCCCTTCTGTTGGGCTTTTACAGCAAGAAGGCAGCGACCCGCCTCGGATGACAAGTGTAGTGGGACTCCTCTGGAGCTTAGCTGTTCTAAGCACTGTTCCTTGACACTATGACACCTTGACAAAGAAAGAGAAAAAGAAAAAATACCCTGCCACTGCACTAAAGATAGAACTTACGGAGGTGTTCTATGTTCTGTGGATTTGGTAGAGGTACCCCATCCTCTGTGGCTAGGTGGGCGCACATGGGGGCGGCATACTTGTGCTGCTCGGAAGTACCGTCCCAGCTGGGGGAGGGTTTGTCACAACTTCTTTAACCGAGGCACCAGGTGGCCCTACCTTTGTCTGTCTACTCTGCGCATACCGTTGCTGATACCGCCGGAGCGTTTTATGGTGTAGCGCATTTCGAGCAGCCTCTAGCCATTTTTCCTCGTCGTCGAGGTTGATATCCTCATGCAGAAGCTGGTCCTGCGTGGCTTCATCGTATGTCTGGACACAGGATGAGCCCTTGGTTTGTTTCACGGGGAGGGCGGCTTCGACCCCCTAGACCAGTGTAAGAGGGTGTTTCCCTTGTCGCACGACGGGGGAATGTCTGGCTAGACGTGGAGCGTCTTGCATCGCTCGCTGTCGGCGCTGGAGTCGGAGTCGCAGTGGCCGTAGACGGCCTTCAACGCCCGCTCGGCTTCCTTATACTCCATCTCCTGCTCATCGCTGGCCTTAGGTTTGGCCCTTTTTTTTGTCCTCCCTCTGGCCGGAGGGTGCGCTGCCTTGGCACGATCACTGTTGTTGCAGCTCACGAAAGCGATCCGCAAGCTTCTTGATCTCACGGCAGTCGCTAGCGCCGTGGCGGCTGGAGTTGTGCACCGGGCACCACTGGCTATCGTCGCTGCAAGACGACGGTCGTGGGCGCTTATCAGTGCATGGGGCTCGGCCCCCACAGACCGCTGTTAGGGTAGCAGTGGGTCCCCCGGACAGAGGCTTGTTCCTGCCCCTGGTATTGTTCTTCTTGCTGCTGTGTGGAGCAGCAGCCTCTCCGGCACTCCCTACTGTGGAGGCAGGCCGTGAGTGCCAGTCTCGGCCTTCCGCCGCCCTGGCACATTTGTCATCCAGGCTGAAGAGCTCTTAGACGTCTTGCACGTCGTGCGTGGCTAACTTTTCGAGCATCTTCTTGTCGCGTACGCCTTGCCGGAAGGAGACTATGACGGAGGCATTGGAGATGCGGGGGATAGTGTTCCTGACCTGGAAGAACCGCTGGATGAAGGATCACAGTGACTCCCCGTTACGCTGACGCATGGCGTGGAGGTCGAGCTCGGTGCCGGGGCGCGTGTAGGAACTCCAGAAGTTGGTTGTGAACCTCCAGCACAACTCTTCCCAGGAAGTGATGGAGCGTGGGGGAAGGTTCATGAGCCATGACCGGGCCATGCAATTCAGGGCGACAAGGAAGTAGTTGGCCATGACGGCCTCATCTCCTCCTGTAGCTTGGATTGAAGTGGAGTTGATCTGCAGGAACTCGGCGGGGTTGACTGTCCCGTCGTATTTTTCTGGCAAGTGGGGCTGGAACATAGGTGGCCAGACCACCATACGAAGGTGCGGGGCGAGCGCTATGCAGCCCCCGTGACGACCCATTCACGCTCTACTCGGGTTCCCCCTCGTGTGGTGTGAAAACACGACCATGTACCTTGAGACGTGGCTTGACTCAAGGACGACCCGTATGGCAATGATACGGACCGTATGTTTTTATTATGATATGGACCTGCCTGAAATGTCAAAACCCTTGTGTGCACCATTATTGTGTGGTCTTCTGCAGGTACATTAACCACGTTAGTGCATGACGTTAAGAAATCGTTTGTGAGTGACGCCTTTAGTTTCACCATTTGACACGTACATGCCGGAATACTGGCTTAGGATTTTTCTTTGGTGAGGAAACGTAGTGCCGAGATGAGTTATTAGTTGCATAAAAAGTATATTTTAAAAAAAAAAGAGTCAAATTGTAGTTTAAGATTCAATTAGGGGTTATTGAACTCCCATATTGAACTAAGAGTCAATTGGTAGTATAGATTCATTTCCAAAGACTTAGGAGCAACCTCCCCCTTTTTCAGCAGAAATTTTGCTGAACTTAAACAGGGTATAACTTATGATTGGTTGAACCTATGGAGGTGTGTGATACCATTCTAAAAGGTTTTGAAGTCTTCTATAACTTTTCTGTATAACTCCAAAACAAAATCTTCTTACAAATGGATGAAAATCTCAGATGAGTATGCACTGTCCAGAAACAGGAGAGACCAAAAATGCTCTCTGGGATTTTCTGTATTTCGACCATAGCTTCTTGTAGAAAAAATTATAAGGGTCAGGTAAGATACCGTTGGAAAATATAGGAAATGTGCTACAACTTTGTAGTTCAGTGTTTTCCTAGATTGAGGGCAGAAATAGTTGGAATTTTGTGAACAAAACAGCCACTTGTAAAGGAGGTGCTGTCAAAATTCCTGAGAAAAATCTGTCAACTTGTAAAAAATCATAACTCATAAACCAGAAAGGCTATGGAGGCAAATAAGTACAATCTGGATTCCTTTTCGAGTCTACTACAATTTTGTTGTGGAACTCCAGTCCAGGTTTTGCCTCAAATGTGGCCAAAAAAGTTAAATTCTTCCAACTGGTCTGCTGGACCAGAAGCTGGACAGAGAAAACCATGGTTGAAGTTTTTCAACCAAAACACTTAGTTTCACATTTAGATATCCAGTGGCTGTTCAAAAACAGAGTTGGAGTCGAAAAATTTTATGCATTCAACTTATCACTTTGAGCGAGGACATGTTTGGGTCTTGTACAATAGAGAGGATTTACGCAGGGCCGGCCCTGACTTTTTCGGGGCCCGGGGCCAACAAAAAATCTTAGGCTCTCATTGACCGAAACTATAGAAAGATAATTTATTACTTATAACTATATTATAAAATTTTATTACCACTAACCGTCACAATAATAAGTTTGACATAAATAACACACTTAGATGAGAGAAAAAATAAGAGAAAATCAACTAGTCTAGAAGTAGTATATGTAGAAAATCAATAAAGACAACGGCAATAAAGTGGTGGCATGCAGCCCTGTAGCCTTGAGCAGCTCAGCGATATCACAATCGTAATACGCAACCAAAGAGAATAAAGATAGAATTCAACAATTAGCGTCCAGTTCAGAAGAATAGGCAAGGCAACGATGTGGAGCGGCTCAACCTCTACCGCTCTGCATGGCCATGAGTATTGTTGGAACTCCCGATTTTTTGTTAGGATGACCATCTACGTAAAATATACAGACTCAATCCACAATTTCACTGGTTGTCATTCTTGGTTAATTAATTCTTTGTCATATGCCACTTTGATCACATTTGCTTATTTAGTTGTGTAGCGTGATAAAAATTTATCGACTAAATTCAGAGGGGGCCCTTAATTTTTGGGGGCCCGGGGCGGTCGCCCCTTGGGCACTGCCCCAGGGCCGGCCCTGAATTTACGCATGCTAACACACTTAACATCCCGTGGCAACCCACGATGGTCGAAATGAACTTTTAATCCATGAAGTTTATTACTTTGGCACTTGATTGTGGTGACATGGTCCAGTGATGTATATGTTGTATGAAGTTTATACTTTATCCATATGTGTGAATGCTATGCAGATAAATTTTCCATTCTCGCACTAATATTGTATAGACTGGATGAAGTAAACAAACAAGTTCTGATCGTTCGAATGGTATGAATGCAGAATGGTGCCTACACGGTCCATGCAAGAGGAGGGAGGTCCAAGTCAGGTTCGTGGTGATTAGTCTCCACCTCCGCAGCAAACCACGACGCAGCAGCACCACCTCCTCCGCTGCCAGAACTTCCAAGAAATCTTGCGGAGGTTCTCGCCGCAGTACTCGGCTTGCACAACGAGCAAACCAAGTTGCTGCGGATGCTGGTGCAACAGAATGTGTCCCGTCAGGGAGGACGCCAAGACAATGGGCAATGCCAACCCCAACAGAGTTCATATTCATACTTTCTGGCGACCCATCCACCGGTCTTTACGGAGGCCAAAGAGCCTTTGGAGGCGGAAAGCTTCATCCGCACTCTTGAGGCGAAGTTCGGTTTACTACGGTGCACCGAACACCAGAAGGCACTGTACGCAGCACAACAGCTTCAAGGGGAAGCCGGTACATGGTGGGTGAACTACATCACCTCATTACCAGCTGGCCATGCCGTCAGATGGACGGGGTTTTGGGAGGCATTCCGCGCCTATCATATACCTCCCGTTGTTATGGAGAGGAAGCTCCAGGAGTTTCTGGAGCTGAAACAAGGCGATAGGAGTGCTCATGAGTACTACAGAGCATTCATCCGGCTGGTGCAATATGCGCCAGAATTTGCAGGAACGGAGGAACAGAAGTGAAACTCGTTGTTCTGGGGCCTGAATTGAAAAATGAAGGTCCATCTCGCCCAAAGCAACTGCGGCACATTCAATGACCTTGTTAATGCCGCGATTTTACAAGAAAATACTCAGCGCGAGCGCAGTTATGATAAGAGGAAATGCAGCACGCTGACAAGCAGCAGTGGTGGGGCGCCACAAAAGTACCGCGTGGTGTATCGCTCACCATTCGGTCAGAGATGGCAGCCACCAGCGCACCCGCCTCAGTTTCATGGTCGACAATTTAATGCGCCAAGCTTCCGACCGTCAGATCCACCACAGCAACAACAGCCGCAAAGGATGATCCCGCGTGCACCTCCGTTTCAACTACTTGCACCAGAATTCCGTCCTCAGTTCGGAGGGACCCCGACACCCTACACGTGCTTCACGTGTGGCCGCGCCAGGCATATTGCCAAGGACTGCCCCGAGCAGCAACAGGGCAGGGTTGTAGCACTGTATCAGGGTGCAAATCAGCTCCGCAACCAGCCCGAGAAACCAGCACAAAAACACGGCAACGTCCACCACTTAGCCATCGAAGACGTGCCGGAAGGCAAACCCGTCCTCGCGGGTACTTTTACTTATTTAGATCATCCCGTAGTCATACTTTTTGACTCCGGTGCCACCCATAATTTGATAAGTCAATCTTTTGTTATGAAATATCAATTGCCTATCATTTCCACAAAATAGTTCATACCTGATATGCTCTCCAGGTGGGAAAATAACAGCTGATAGGATGGTCTATAGAGCACCATTACAATTTGGTGGGAATCTATACCCGACTTCTCTAATCATGTTAGAGAGTCAAAAACTCAATGTCATTTTGGGAATGTCATGGCTACATCGCCATGGTGCTGTTCTTGACATCATTCCACATGTGGTTCGTTTAAACTCTCCACTTCATGAACCACATATTCTCATCCTTGACCGTTCGGTTCAAGAAGTCCCAGCCACATATAACACGGAAGCCACAAAACTTAAGGATATTCGTGTGGTCCTTGAATACCCGGACATATTTCCAGACGATCTCCCGGGCATGCCACCCGAAAGGGATGTCGAGTTTAAGATCGAACTTGTACCCGGGACAATACCGATATCACGGAGACCATACAAGATAGCTCCGAATGAGCTAGCTGAACTGAAGGAGAATCTAAATGATTTAATGAATAAGGGTCTCATTCGACCGAGTTCCTCGCCATGGGGATGCTCGGCGCTGTTTGTGAAAAAGAAGGATGAAACCTTGAGGTTGTGTGTGGATTACCGACCTTTCAACGCTGTCACCATCAAGAATAAATATCCACAGCCCCGCATCGACATCTTATTCGATCAACTTGTGGGTGCTAGTGTTTCTTGAAGATGGATCTTCGGTCCGGATATCACCAAATCAATATCCGAGCGGAGGATATTCCAAAGACGGCCTTCTCGACAAGATATGGGTTGTATGAATATCTCTTCATGTCTTTTAGTCTCACAAACGCCCCGGCACATTTCATGTACCTCATGAACTCAGTGTTCATGCCAAAGTTGGACAAGTTTGTGGTGGTGTTTATCAACGACATCTTGGTTTATTTCAAGTCTGAAGAAGAACACGCTGAACACCTGCATATCATGCTTCAACGATTGCTAGACAATAAGCTTTATGCCAAGTTCAGCAAGTGCAAGTTTTGGATCAGCCAAGTGCCATTTCTTGGTCATATTATTTGTGCGGAAGGCATTGCAGTTGATTAAAGCAAAATCGAACAAGTGCTGAAATGGAAGTCCCCCACATCTGTCCATGAAGTCAGTAGCTTTCTCTGTTTAGCGGGATATTATCGGAGATTCATACTGAACTTCTCCAAGCTTGCTAAGCCGATGACTGAATTGTTGAAGAAGGTGATCAAATATGATTGGAGCTCAGCTTGTGAAGGAGCTTTCCAAGCATTGGTGAAGAATCTTAAAACAGCCCCAGTGTTAGCTCAACCGGATACGACCAAGCCCTTCGACGTATATTGTGATGCGTCCGGCATCGGGCGTGGCTGTGTATTGATGCAAGGAGGAAGAGTGGTCGCCTATGGCTCACGTCAACTTTGTAACCGCGAGCAGCACTATCCACTCATGATCTTGATCTTGCTGCTGTGGTGTTGGCATTGAAAATGTGGAGGCACTATTTACTTGGGAACTTTGCATCTCTACACCGACCACAAGAGTCTGAAATATATATTCACTCAAAAGGAGTTGAATATGCGGCAACGGAGATGGCTATAGCTGATCAAAGACTATGAGATCGAGATTCACTATCATCCTAGAAAGGTAAATGTGGTGGCTGATGCCTTAAGCCGCAAATCTCACGTCAACCATCAGTCCATCACTCTACTTGAAGAGGAGGAGCCGAGTTTGTACTTGATTCCATATGGGGCATTATATAATCTTGCTCTCGTCCCTACCATACGAGAGGAGATGATGGAAGCTCAGAAGGAAGACATGGAAATGTCGCACATTCGGAGAAGAATGAAGAATGGCGAGATGAAATGCTTCCGAAGGGATGAACACAGTACTCTATGGTTTAAAGACCGTATTGTGGTACCCCGTGACATGAAGCTTCGGAAGAAAATCTTGGACGAAGCTCATTTTTCCATGTATTTTATTCATCCGGGCAGCAACAAGATGTACCAAGATCTGAAAACCAGGTTTTGGTGGATGCGGATGGAAAGAGAAATTGCAAAGTACGTATCTGAGTGTGATACGTGTCGGTGTGTGAAAGCCGACCATATGCGTAAAGCTGGACAGCCGCAGCCATTGAACATTCCAGCGTGGAAGTGGGAGGATATCATCATGGACTTCATAGTAGGGTTACCTCTCACCTCCCACAATCATGATTCGATTTGGGTGATAGTCGATCAACTAACCAAGTCGGCTCATTTTATTCCTGTACAGACATGTTACGTGGCCAAGCAATATGGGGAGCTGTATATTGCAAGAATCTTGTGCTTACACGGTGTTCACCGCTCCATTATTTCAGATCGTAGTTTGCTGTTCGTCGCTCGGTTTTGGGAACAGCTGCACGCGTCATTGGGGACCAAACTGATCCGATGCTCCGTGTATCACCCGCATACGGATGGTCAAACTGAACGGGTGAATCAAGTACTGGAAGACATGCTACGCGCTTGTGCCATCCACCACGGAAAAAACTGGGATGATCATTTACCGGTTGTGGAGTTTTCTTATAACAATGGCTATCAAGCTAGCATAAAGATGGCGCCGTATGAAGCTCTCTACGGCCGGAAATGTCGCACACCCCTCAACTGGTGTGAGTCCGGCGAGCGAGTGATATACGGTATTGAACTTGTGAATGAGGCTGAAGAACGAGTGCGAGTAATACAAGCCAATCTTTAGGCTGCTCAATCTCGTCAAAAGAGCTATGCGGATAAAAGACGCCGTCCTCTCCACTTCGACATCGGGGACCATGTTTTCGTATGTGTGCCTCCGATGAAGGGAGTTCGTCTCCGAGTGAAGGGCAAACTTGCGCCGTGATTCATTGGTCCATTCGCCGTCATTGAAAAACGCAGACCCGTGGCCTATCGCCTGGAGTTACCGGCGTCGCTCGCGGGAATTCACAACTCTTCAACATCTCTCCGCTGAGGAAATGCCTCAAACCCTCGGCTGAAATCCGCACTGAAGACATAGAATTTCTTCAACCAGACCTTACATACTCGGAGTATCCGATCCGGATTATCGATGAAAAGACTCTCGCCACAAGAAACTGGACCTTATGGTTTTACAAGGTCTTGTGGAGTAACCATACCGCTGATAAGGCGACATGGGAAAGCGAGGACTATCTACAAGGGAATTATCCGGACTTGCTATCATCGTATACACGGTAAAGTTTCGCCACTTTGCTTTTCTTTTGGAATCTCGGGACAAGATCCTTTTTAAGGGGGAGGATGTAAAATCCCCAAAAGTGGTAGCAAGAAATTCAGCACATTTACACTTAGGAAAAATGAGGGGAATTAAAACTTTGAATTATAACGGTGCGAGTTCAAAATGATAATTCAAACTTCCTGAAATCTTCCAAACATGTATATCTAAACTCATAACTTGGGTCTTCATAATCCAAATATTAGGCCTCTCAAATTTCAGCTCATTTGAAGGGTTTCTACTATTTGTTTGGGATTAAAAGAGGAAGCCCTCGAATCTGAATTTAATTTCAGTTTCAAATCCCAACTTCCTCAACTTGCAAAGTTAGTTCCACAAATGTGTTCTCCACATTTGAATTAGCATCCATACAAAAATTCAGATTATTTGAGTGTGATTTGCTATGTTTTTGGAAAAATGCAAAGGGAAGATTCAAATTCCAATTCAAATTCAAATAACCAAACTCAGTTCAAATTCCACACAAAAATTCAAATGAATTCAGTTGAATTCAACATTTCAAACCATGAATCTGGAAGGAAGCAAATGATTTAATTTGGAGGAAAATATCAGAGCTATTAGGTGGGGTGGGACCCACATGGCAGTGAAACATGAACAACAGTGGCAATTTGCTTCTGTGCGAGTGAACACCCGAGCTGCCACCGAGTTGTGCCCTTCCTTCCACCTAGCAGCTTGCATCAACTTGCTCCCGAAGGCAACTTCGTGCGTGGGAGGTGTGTAACACCCTCAAATTCATTACCATGCATTGCATACATTTTTCATGTAGAGAAACATTGTAAAAGAAGTAGAAATGGAGAAAGAACCCTAGAAATGGAGAAAGAACTATAGAAATGGAGAATGAACCATAGAAATGGAGAAATAACCGTAGAAATGGAGGAAGAGCCATAGAAATGGAAAAGGGAATATAGAAATGGAGAATGGGACATAGAAATGGAGAGGGGAATGTAGAAATGGAAAAAAGGGACATAGGAATGGTGAGAAATGGAAAAAAGATAGCTGAAATGAGCATTCCCAAATTTCCCCCAAATTTTCCCCAAAATTTCCAAATTCCCCAATTCCCCCAAAGGGGAATTTTCCCCACATTTGGGGAAGTTTTATCCCCAAGGCTGCCACACCCAACTAGGGGGAAAAGTTGGTTGAGTTCCAAATTGACTAGGACTCTTGGTTGAGTTCCAATTGGAGTAGGACTCCTCTTTTCTCCCCGTTATAAATACAACCCCAAGCCCCCCCCCCTTGGCCGCAGCCCCCCCCTCCCAAGTCGCCGAGTTGGAGCCCTCCCCCCTCCAAGTCGCCGAGTTGGCCACCTGTGGCGGACCGGAATCCGCTCATCCAGGATCGCAGGGGGTGGTGCCGCGCGATGCGACACCCGACAGCACATGTCATAAGAACACATTATATTACATGGGAAAAACAAACTGAATGTACAAAGTAGTACACTTCTCAGTTACAAACTAGTGTCTTTATTATACAGCGGAAGTTTCTTTTATACAACTCACGCCCGCCTATCTAGCAAAAGTGGTTGCCCAGCCCTAGGGCAACCCACACTGGCTGCACTCCTCAGCTCAGCGTTGCGTGTACGGCTCCCACTCAGCCGTGGTCCCCGACGGAGGGTAACCCTCACCGGTGGACTCGTACTCCGAGTTTGTGGGTGGCTCCTCACCTGAAAAACACTTAAGCAGCAACCGTGAGCACGAAGGCTCAGCAAGGCTTAACCGACTTACCTAAGCATGAAACTCTACATGAGGTGTACCATGACATAGGATAGCAATGTTGCAGCAAATGGACCCGCCTACAAGTTCATCCTTAGTTCATATTTTAGCAACAAATTAAAAGTTCATGAAGCTGAACTTAAGTGAGCAATATTTGGTGGCACACATGTAGCAATACAATTATATCATGACAGCAATATTGAATCATAACATTTCATTCATTAGTCTACGTTACGATGCAGTGAACAAGCAGTACTCGTCACCGCGAGGGATGGCGAATCGACTCGATATACACCTGCAGGGAAGCCCAAAGAGCACGTCACGTACGCCCACCCGTGGAGCTGCACAGCACGCTCACTCGATGTCGTACGGGACAACCTTTCACCCAACAGCCCAAACGTCGAACCGGTCGCACCGAAACGAGCACGAGGTTCCCCACACGGAGCATCTCTCTATGCCCGTTGGCAGATTTCCACCTTGCTGCCCTCAACCTACACCTATAAATCGGTGTGCTATGCCTCGACGCCCAGAGGTTTAGGCTACATCGGTTTATCGGGGCCCATATATCCGATATGCCTTTGGTACATTCAATACTTGTTCAGCAGGGCTGCACACGGATCGGTCCTCAATCGACACGGACAGGGCTGCGCACACAAGACTTCCTCTTGCTGCGCCCTAGCCCCTGCCTAGTCTCATTTTCATTACTAAAGTGATCTCACATCACTCAACCGAACCCGTGTGTCCCAAGCCTATCTCGCGAGTAGATTCCAACTACTCGACTTGTACCGAAGCCCTATGAATCTTTAAGCATAGCCTTTCTACTCGAGGTCCTTGACACTACCCTCACTCTTTTAGGAACCTTTGGTTATGCAAGTGGGGTTTCATTCATCCTATACCTAATGCACATACATACTTCATATGACACATGTAAACAAAGTAAAAACTTATAACAAGGTTAATGTAAACCGGGGCTTGCCTTGTTGCTGCTAGTCAGGGGTTAGTTCTTCATCCGGAAGAAGGAAGTCCAGCACTTCCGGAGTCTCCTCGCCTTCAGCGACTACACGTTAATAAAAATACTACATGTTAATGGATATGCACATGAGTTTAGGGTAATACTTCTGCTATTAGTTCTGCTAACCAGTCTCTAACAACTGGAACTCTGTTTAATAATTTAAAGATGAACTGGGTGTTGGTGGTTTGGCTTAGACTTAGTCACATGGTTAAATGCTAAGTGGTTTTCCCCCTTTTCCATATTAATCCCTCAAGTGGTTAAACAGGACAGGGGTGATGGAGAGCTCCAATGGAGCTGAGAATTTTTTTGGTTGTTCCTTGTCACAAGAAAGCTCTCTGGCCCAAACACTAGCACTTTTCATGGTGTGGTTTGCTCAGAATAATTCTCTTAGCAAATAAGCAAAGAAGAATTAATTCTGAGGTAATACCCCTGTTCATGCCCAACTTAGTGAACTACAATTTCAATTATAGCTCGTAGAGTTTTCAGGAATTTTCCTAATATTTTTGGACCTAAGATTTGCCCAGAACTGAATTTCCATGTTTTGGAAATTCTCTGAAAATGTTTCTGTATTCAAATGAACACAGCACCTTCAAATTTGAATTGCTCTGACCAAATAAACTCCAAATGGTCTGAAACTTTTACAGGGGTTCACTAATGTCCTAAAGAACATTCTGGCAAAATTTGGGGATTTTTGGATGCACCAAACTCCCTCTAAAATTCTTTTGCTGAAAAGCTTTAAAGAATTTTCCAGAATTAATTAATGGGTTTCTTACAAATTGGGTTTCAGATTTGGGTTGTACTCAGTTAGAGAAATCCAACAAAATTTGTTTCATAATTTTTGGATTCTCCTAACCCGAGTTGTGGTCCTCCAAAATTTGAACTATAAACTGGACATTTCAAAATGTTTAAATGTCTGCCAGTGGGTCCCACCCGGCAGTCTTCTCCTTCCTCGCGCCAAACAGGGGTCCGCAGCGGCGCACTCCGGCGAGTGCCGCCGGAACTGCTTTCCCGGCCGTCTCCCGATCTCAGACTCGCCGCCCCCCCCCCCCCCCCCCCCCCGTAATTCGTGGCGCTGAACTCGTCGGTGGTGTCGCCGGCGGCCGTAGCTCACAAGAACAGGGCTCCCGACGGTGACAGCGGTGGTTAGGGTTCCGGCATGGTCGGGAATGCGTTACAACGCATCAAAATGATCGGCAAAGGGTCCGAGAGCACCGTGGGAGCTCAGGGGTGACGGGAATGACCGCCAAACCCCATGAAACGGTCGGCAACCTAGAGCTCCACGGTGAACCGAGCTATTATTCTATGGCGGCCCGAAAAACAACCCAAACTCGGCCATTTCTGGGTCATTTCCCTTGATTCCTGGTCGAGGAGGGCCGCTAGGGAGTGAGGAAGGTGTGTGTCGGCTCACCCGAGCTGGTTTGGCCGGTGCAGCTAGAATTTCGGGGTAGACCAACCCCTATTCGGTTGCACTGGTTCTCGGGATTCTTAGGAATTCTCAGCGCATGGTCTATCAATGGATAGGAGGGTTGCAGCTACACGATCTGGAGACTAAGGCGCACCTTTTCCGTGTAGAAGTCCGGCGGTGAAACTGGCCGTGGCGTGCTGTCCACGGGGAGCAGTCCTCGGCTCTCCGCCGGTGGCCTGAGTTCTCAGTGGCGATCGTCGATTTGTGGTCGAATGCGGTGCTAACACCGCGAGGTGGTGGGATGGTTAGCTAGAGCACACGCTGGTGCTCCCTTTTTGTGTTGGCGGCTCGGGCAAAGGCCGAGCAGACGGCGGCGTGCAGGGGAGAATCGGAGGAGCGGCGTCGGGGGAAAGAACTGAGCTCGGTGTGGCGCTGCTCGGGAGAAGGAGGCAAAACACGATCGGCTCGTGGTCGTGGCGAGCTGGGGCACGGCTGAGTTTTACGGTGCCCCCACGAGGAGCTCGCCAGCGCGCGAGGGGAAGAGCAGGAGGTGGCGCCCGGCGTTTCTCGGGGTGTCACCGTGGAGCCTCGGCTCTGTTCCGAGTGCAATACTTAGCCCCTAAGGCTGTTGACTTTTGTGCCATTTGATCCTCCCCAATGACATGTGGGACCCACTTGTCAGTGCTCCCCCACCCCTCAAAAGATCTCCAAAACTTGGCAAGAGATGAATTCAAATGCTTGGAGTTTCAAACTGATCTACATTTGTATGGTTGGGCAAATCCCCCCTTAATGCAAATGTATCTTTGAATTCTTGCACATTTGGATCCCTTTTGGACAAATGGGTAGCAAACCTTTTCAAAAATTATTGAAACTTTGCCTCCCCACTAATTTGGACCTGAGGAATCTAATTATGCACTTTGATCTTTGTTTTAGATGCTGCAACCACGAGTTTGAATGTAACAGTTTTGAATCACCCTCTCATGTGTCATGTGTAAACTACCCCCTTTTTGAAAGTGTAGGCTTTCCCCTCTAACCACTCTTTTGATGGAGGTTACTTGCTCTTCACACTTTTTCACAATCTATCCACAACAAAACTGTGGTGTTGTGTGGTGATAAAAAGTTTTTGCAAGTCCCTTTTCTTGGGCTTTTACATCCCTCCCCCTTAAAAGAATCTCGTCCCGAGATTATAAAAAAAAAGAGATAGCGATGTAATAGGGACTTACCCGTACTGAGATGCCATGAACTCCGGGTAATTTGAGCGAAGGAATTCCTTGCTCTCCCACGTCGCTTCTTCGGCGGTGTGGTTGCTCCGGAGTATTTTATAGAACCACAACGTTCTGCTACGCGTGGTTCGGGCTTTCTCATCAAGAATTTCCACCGGATACTCATCATATGTTAAATCTGGTTTCAGCTCGCCGATGTTTTTGGTAGGAACAGCAGCTGTATGCTTCAAGCATTTTCACAGTTGCGAAACATGGAAAACATCATGGACACCAGCCAGAGATGCCGGTAGCTCCAATCGATACGCTGCTGGTCCACACTTCTCGGTGATAGCGTAGGGTCCAATAAAACGGGGAGCGAGCTTCCCCTTCAGACCGAACCGGTGCACGCCCTTCATCGGAGACACGCGGAGGTACACGTGTTCCCCAACGTCAAAGTGCAACGGCCTACGCCTCTTATCAGCGCAGCTCTTCTGCCGGGATTGAGCGTCCTTCAAATTGGCTTGAATTGTCCGAACGCGCTCTTCGGCGTCGTTCGCCACATCAACCCCGAATGTGACCCTTTCACCGGACTCGCACCAATTTAATGGGGTGCGGCATTTGCGACCGTAGAGAGCTTCATAGGGTGCCATCTTGATACTCGCCTGATAACCGCTGTTGTACGAGAATTGCGCCAATGGTAGGTGATCATCCCAGTTCCTACCATGGTGGATGGCACATGCTCACAACATGTTTCTAATACTTGGTTCACCCTCTCTGTTTGCCCATCTGTTTGAGGGTGGTAGGCGGAGCTCCTAATCAACTTAGTACCCAATGCGGTGTGTAGCTGCTCCCAAAAGTGATATGCAAATAATGCACCTCGATCTGAGACAATTGTCTTGGGTACCCCGTATAGGCATAGAATCTTCGCTATGTATAGCTCCGCATATTTGCCGGCATTGTAACGTGTATTCACCGGAATAAAGTGAGCCATTTTGGTTAACCGATCAACGATTACCCATATGGAATCATCCTTGTTGGATGTTAGGGGTAATCCCAGAATAAAATCCATGCTCACATCTTCCCATTTCCATGCCGGGATCTTCAGGGGTTGCAACAGCCCTGATTTCTTCATGTGATCAGCTTTCACTCGTCGGCACGTATCACACTCGGATACGTACTTCGCTACCTCCCACTTCATCCGTGTCCACCAAAATTTCTTTTTCAAATCTTGGTACATTTTGTTGCTGCCTGGATGAATGGAGTATTTAGACAAGTGAGCTTCATCGAGGATCTTCCTCCTCAGTTCCATATCTCGGGGTACGACTATTCGATCATTGAACCACAGCGTCCCCTCATCATCTTTCCGGAAACACTTGATCTCTCCATTGTCTATCCGTCTCCGGAGATGTACCATGCCTTTGTCCGTCTTCTGAGCTGCAATGATATCTTCCCTAATGGTAGGGATGAGGGCAAGGTTGTACAGCGATCCATAAGGAACCAAGTATAAACTCGGCTCTTCCTCCTCCACCGGTGTAATGGTGAGGTGATGGACATGTGATTTCCAACTCAACGCGTTGGCAACCACATTCGCCTTGCCGGGGTGGTAGTGGATCTCAATTTCATAGTCCTTGATTAATTCTAACCACCTCCTTTGCCTCATATTCAGCTCCTTCTGGGTGAAAATGTATTTTAAGCTCTTGTGGTCGGTGTAGAGATGCACCAAGTTCCCCAGGAGATAGTGCCTCCACATTTTTAGCGCCAACACCACGGCAGCAAGCTCAAGATCATGAGTCGGATAATGCTGCTCATGGTTCCGAAGTTGGCGTGAGCCATAGGCGACCACACGTCCTTCCTGCATCAACACACAGCCGAGCCCAATACCGGACGCGTCGCAATGCACGTCGAAGGGCTTTGTTGTATCCGGCTGAGCTAAGACCGAGGCTGTTGTGAGATGCTTCACCAATGCTTGGAACGCTCCTTCACACGCCGTGTTCCAAACATATTTCGTCCCTTTCTTCAGCAATTCTGTCATCGGCTTAGCGAGCTTGGAGAAGCTTGGAATGAATCTCCGATAGTATCCCGCTAACCCGAGGAAACATCTGATTTCATGGACTGAAGTGGGAGCTTTCCATTTCAGCACTTGCTCTATTTTGCTTGGGTCAACCGCAATGCCTTCTGCTGAGATGATATGTCCCAAGAATGGCACTTGGCTGATCCAAAACTCGCATTTACTGAACTTGGCGTAGAGCTTGTGGTCTCGCAATCATTGAAGAACGATCCGCAAGTGTTTGGCATGTTGGGCTTCTGTCTTGGAGTAAACCAAGATATCGTCGATGAACACTACCACGAACTTGTCCAGCTCCGGCATGAACACTGAGTTCATGAGATACATGAAATGGGCTGGAGCGTTTGTGAGACCAAAAGACATGATGAGATATTCGTATAAGCCGTATCTCGTCGAGAACGCCGTCTTCGGGATATCTTCCGCCCGGATCTTAATCTGATGATATCCAGAACGAAGGTCCATCTTGGAGAATACACTTGCCCCCACAAGTTGATCAAACAATATGTCAATGCGGGGCAGTGGGTACTTATTCTTGATGGTGACGGCGTTGAGCGGCCAGTAGTCCACACACAGCCTCAGGGTTTCATCCTTCTTCTTTACAAACAGCGCCGAGCACCCCCAAGGCGAGGAACTCGGCCTAATGAAACCCTTGCTCAACAGATCATTGAGCTGTTCTTTCAGTTCAGCCAGCTCATTTGGAGCCATTTTGTATGGTCTCCGTGATATGGGCGTAGTCTCGGGTGCAAGTTCAATCTTGAACTCGACATCCCACTCAGGTGGCATGCCCGGAAGATCATCCGGGAACACGTCAGGATACTCCCGGACTACTGGGATGTCTTCTAACTTGAGAGCTTCAGCATTATTAACTGCTAAAACTTCCCGGACTGGAGTGTCTAATACCATGGAATGCGGACGGTGGAATGGGGAGTTTAAATGAACCGTCCATGTCCGAGTCTCCAGGACAGCGCCATGGTATTTTAGCCATGACATCCCTAAGATTGCATCAATCTTTTGTCCCATTAGGATTATCAAGGTGGTGGGATATAGTTTCCCACCTAAGCACAGAGGTGCTTTTGGAATCATCATATTAGCTGAAATCTTCCCTCCCGGTGAACAGATCATATAAGTGCAGTCGGTTGGGAAGACTTGCATTTGATGCTTAGCCACATAGGATGCACTTATAAAGCTGTGGGTTGCACCAGAATCAAACAATATGACGATGGCTTGATTGTTGAGAGTAAACGTACCCGCCAGCACGTTGTCTCCCTCTGGGGCGTCCTCATTGTCGAGGTTGCGGACACCCCCAGTCCGCTGACCAACCTTCTTCACCAGAGGTCGGCCTCGAGCACCGCCCTGGAACTGGGCTTGCCCGCTGCTCTGCTGCCCCTGGGGATAGTCCTTCGCGAAGTGGCCCACCTGGCCACACGTGAAGCAGGTGAAACGGGGCGGTCCCCCGCTGATCGGTGGACGGAATCCCGGTGCGCGTTGTGGTGATGGAAATGCCCAGGGTACCGTCTGCTGCTGCTGCTGTTGTCTTGGTGGTGGCATCGGCGGATGGAACGGAGGTGCCTGAAAAGGACGTCCCCCGAACCGTTGAGGTCGCGCCGGTGGATGCCACTGTTGCCCGGATGGTGTCGATACACCATACGGTACTTCTGAGGCGCGCCCCCACCGCTGCTAGGTGGAGCGCTGCGCTTCCTCTGCTCAGCTGCCAACTCCCGCTGAGCATCCTCTTGCATGATCGCGGCATTGACAAGGTCGTTGAATGTGCCGCGATTCCACTGAACGAGATGTGTCTTCATTTCGGGGTGTAACCCCCGATAGAAATGTTCTCGCTTCTTCTCTTCAGTGGATATATAGTCTGACGCATATTGCGCCAGATGGTTGAAGGCACGGGAGTAGTCATGGGCACTCCTCCCGCCCTGTTTCAGCTCCAAGAATTCTTGGAACTTCCTCTTCATGATCCCGGGAGGGATATGATAGGCGCGGAACGCCTCCTGGAATTTTTGCCATTCCACGGCATGGCCAGCCGGACGTGAGGCGACATAGTTCGCCCACCACGCACCAGCGGCACCGTGGAGTTGCTGCACTGCGAACAGAGTCTTCTGCCGCTCCGTACATTGGAGCAGCCCGAACTTGGACTCGATGGTCCGCAGCCAGTTGTCGGCCTCCAGTGGTTCTTCAGCTTCGGTGAACATTGGAGGGTGCGTACTCATGAAATCCGAGTACGACACTTCCCGGGGCTCACGAGGCCCTCTATCTTAACGTCCCGCCGCCTGGGACGTATTCTGCACGATCGTGCGGAGCAGGTCGGTCTGCTCCTCACAACCTGCCACCAGTGCCGCTATCACATCCGCTAGAGTAAGCGGAGGTGGCGGTGGTGGCTGCTGCTGCGGGGTGCTGTCGTAGGCTGGTGGCTGGGAGTCATCGCCTCCCTGCTGGCTAGAGCCACCCACCTCGTGCGTGGTCCTAGTGCAAACCATCTGCAACCATACGACAATAACATCAGTCCAGCAACAGATTGCATGCAGTCCAATAACAATAGGCGTAACAACATAATGACAATAAAAACATGCGATACATCTCGTAAGTAGATAATGTAATAACTTTGCACAAGCTACACCATTACCAGACCAAACACAAGCTAGTTTAATCCAACTTGATGAACCTCCTCTTTGGAAGCTCACCCACTAGGTTTGTTCATTACGAGATATTACTATCGCTTTGTCATCACGTATACCACACTTAGGGTACCACACCCTCTCCAATGAGTTCAACTGTCATTCTTCTGTCAGAATGACCAGTTTCTACCTAATCCGAATTTTGATCTGGTTCTGGGCATTTTCATGACTCAAGCTGAATACCAAAGTTAAAGTTAACTTCAGTATCTTTCCAACGAGTACTCATTTGCCCTCAGATCAACTCTGGTTTAAAAAAATTATGTTAATTCAAAGTCAGCAGAATTTCTGAAAAAAATTTTAACAGCACTTCCCTTGGAAAGTTGCTGTTTTCAACTCCGGTTTCCACTGAAATCTGTGCTGAAATTTCAGAAACTTTGAATTGCAAAGATGTAACACATCTTCTACCCTTTCTAAAGATGTTTCCTATGAAAATTTTTGATTTTTCTACTAGGAATTATGTTTGAAAAACAGAACAGTCCAGAGAGTGTTTAACTCTGTCCTGATTCTGGACAGTCTACATCCCTCTGGGTCTTAAGCCATCATAAGGTGAGTTTCATCTCTGGGATTCTACAACAAAGTTGTAGAGTACTTAAATAACTTTTCAGAAAAATATACCACACCTCCCTGGGCTAAAAGACCTGTGAGTTATGCCCTGTTGAAGATCAGCAAACTTGCTGTCCAAAACAGAGCACTCTGTTTTTCAGTCTTTTGGAACTACACTCATCCCTTTTCAATTTGTCTACACAACCAGGGTCCTAATTGTTGAACCTAATGATTTTATTTCCTTTTTATCATTATTTTCATGCATATGCCTACAATATATCGGTACTACGTTCCTCACAAAAGAAAATCCTAACCGGATCATACCGGCATATACGTCTCAAGTGTGGCACTAAACGGTATCTCGCACACGTTTACTACACGGATACCTACGTGGTTAGTACCTGCAGAAGACCACACAATAATGGTGCACTGAATGGTTGGTTTCATTTCAGGCAGGATCATACTTAAAAGTAAATACCAACGCCCGTATCATTGCCATACAGCCGTCCTTGAGCTAAGTCACGTCTCAAGGCACGTGATCGTGTTTCAACACCACACGACGGGGAACCCGAATATTTCATGAACGGGTCGTCATGGTTGGGAATGTTATCAACCCAACAGATACCACCTACTGACCTGCAGGGCACGCCAATGGCAAGCGCTGCGTATGTCCTCCTGGGCTATTTCCAGACGAACACACTCTCGCGTTACTGACCACGCGATGGGGTCTCCACTTACTTACCTAATGCACGCTAGGGATCAGTGTTTCATATGAACTCAGGGACATGAAGAGTCCAAGAGTTTCATATTGACGTCTCACACCAAGCTGTGAGACTTTATTCCTGAACCATGTTCCTCGTCAGGGGAGCTAACCGAAATTGAACCGCTTTCGGTGGCATTCCTTACCAAACTTACCAGAGCGTAGGTGGGTCGTTACATAATTAAAATTCAGAATTATAACACATAGGTTAATCTTTGCCACTTTAAGTAACTAGGCTAGTATAATCCTTACTTGGGCAAACTACCGATTCCTCACCGTAAACCTAAGTTTTTCCCACAATACAGTCCTTAAGTACTGTGCTATCCGCAATGCAGCTCTGATACCAGGCTGTGGCGGACCGGAATCCGCTCATCCAGGATCACAGAGGGTGGTGCCGCGCGATGCGACACCCGACAGCACAAGTCATAAGAACACATTATATTACATGGGAAAAACAAACTGAATGGACAAAGTAGTACACTTCTCAGTTACAAACTAGGGTCTTTATTATACAGCGGAAGTTTCTTTTATACAACTCACGCCCGCCTATCTAGCAAAAGTGGTTGCCCAGCCCTAGGGCAACCCACACTAGCTGCACTCCTCAGCTCAGCGCGGCGTGTACGGCTCCCACTCAGCCGTGGTCCCCAACGGAGTGTACGTACTCCGAGTCCGTGGGTGGCTCCTCACCTGAAAAACACTTAAGCAGAAACCGTGAGCACGAAGGCTCAGCAAGGCTTAACCGACTCACCAAAGCATGAAACTCTACATGAGGTGTACCATGACATAGGATAGCAATGTTGCAGCAAATGGACCCGCCTACAAGTTCATCCTTAGTTCATCTTTTAGCAACAAATTAACAGTTCATGAAGCTGAACTTTAGTGAGCAATATTTGGTGGCACACATGTAGCAATACAATTATATCATGACAGCAATATTGAATCATAACATTTCATTCATTAGTCTACGTTACGATGCAGTGAACAAGCGGTACTCGTCACCGCGAGGGACGGCGAATCGACTCGATATACACCTGCAGGGAAACCCAAAGAGCACGTCACGTACGCCCACCCGTGGAGCTGCACAGCACGCTCACTCGATGTCGTACGGGACAACCTTTCACCCAACACCCCAAACGTCGAACCGGTCGCACCGAAACGAGCAGGAGGTTCCCCACACGGAGCATCTCTCTATGCCCGTTGGCAGATTTCCACCTTGTGGCCCTCAACCTACACCTATAAATCGGTGTGCTATGCCTCGACGCCCAGAGGTTTAGGCTACATCGGTTTATCGGGGCCCATATATCTGATATGCCTTTGGTACATTCAATACTTGTTCAGCAGGGCCGCACACGGATCGGTCCTCAATCGACACGGACAGGGCTGCGCACACAAGACTTCCTCTTGCTGCGCCCTAGCCGGCTAGCCCCTGCCTAGTCTCATTTTCATTACTAAAGTGATCTCACATCACTCAACCGAACCCGTGTGTCAAAAGCCTATCTCGCGAGTAGATTCCAACTACTCGACTTGTACCGAAGCCCTATGAATCTTTAAGCATAGCCTTTCTACTTGAGGTCCTTGACACTACCCTCACTCTTTCAGGAACCTTTGGTTATGCAAGTGGGGTTTCATTCATCCTACCTAATGCACATACATACTTCATATGACACATGTAAACAAAGTAAAAACTTATAACAAGGTTAATGCAAACCGGGGCTTGCCTTGTTGCTGCTGGTCAGGGGTTAGTTCTTCGTCCGGAAGAAGGAAGTCCAGCACTTCCGGAGTCTCCTCGCCTTCAGCGACTACACGTTAATAAAAATACTACATGTTAATGGATATGCACATGAGTTTAGGGTAATACTTCTGCTATTAGTTCTGCTAACCAGTCTCTAACAACTGGAACTCTGTTTAAGAATTTAAAGATGAACTGGGTGTTGGTGGTTTGGCTTAGACTTAGTCACATGGTTAAATGCTAAGTGGTTTTCCCCCTTTTCCATATTAATCCCTCAAGTGGTTAAACAGGACAGGGGTGATCCAGAGCTCCAATGGAGCTGAGAATTTTTGTGGGAGTTCCTTGTCACAAGAAAGCTCTCTGGACCAAACACTAGCACTTTTCATGGAGTGGTTTGCTCAGAATAATGCTCTTAGCAAATAAGCAAAGAAGAATTAATTCTGAGGTAATACCCCTGTTCATGCCCAACTTAGTGAACTACAATTTCAAATATATCTCATAGAGTTTTCATGAATTTTCCTAATATTTTTGGAGCTAAGATTTGCCCAGAACTGAATTTCCATGTTTTGGAAATTCTCTGAAAATGTTTCTGTATTCAAATGAACACAGCACCTTCAAATTTGAATTGCTCTGACCAAATCAACTCCAAATGGTCTGAAACTTTTACAGGGGTTCACTAATGTCCTATAGAACATTCGGGCAAAATTTGGGGATTTTTGGATGCACCAAACTCCCTCTAAAATTCTTTTGCTGAAAAGATTTAATGAATTTCCCAGAATTAATTAATGGGTTTCATACAAATTGGGTTTAAGATTTGGGTTGTACTCAGTTAGAGGAATCCAACAAAATTTGGTTCATAATTTTTGGATTCTCCTAACCCGAGTTGTGGTCCTCCAAAGTTTGAACTACAAACTGGACATTTCAAAATGTTTAAATGTCTGCCAGTGGGTCCCACTCGGCAGTCTTCTCCTTCCTCGCGCCAAACAGGGGTCCGCGGCGGCGCACTCCGGCGAGTGTCACCGGAACTGCTTTCCCGGCCGTCTCCCGATCTCAGACTCGCCGCCCCCCCGTAATTCGTGGCGCTGAACTCGTCGGTGGTGTCGCCGGCGGCCGTAGCTCACCGCAACAGGGCTCCCGACGGTGACAGCGGCGGTTAGGGTTCCGGCGTGGTCGGGAATGCGTTACAACGCATGAAAATGATCAGCAAAGGGTCGGAGAGCACCGTGGGAGCTCGGGGGTGACGGGAATGACCGCCAAACCCCATGAAACGGTCGGCAACCTAGAGCTCCACGGTGAACCGAGCTATTATTCAATGGTGGCCCGAAAAAGAAACTAAACTCGGCCATTTCAGGGTCATTTCCCTTGATTCCTGGTCGAGGAGGGCCGCTAGGGAGTGAGGAAGATGTGTGTTGGCTCACCCGAGCTGGTTTGGCCGGTGCAGCTAGAATTTCGGGGTAGACCGACCCCTATTCGGTAGCACTGGTTCTCGGGATTCTTAGGAATTCTCAGTGCTCGGTCTGTCAATGGCTAGGAGGGTTGCAGCTACACGATCTAGAGACTAAGGCGCACCTTTTCCGTGTAGAAGTCCGGCGGTGAAACTGGCCGTGGCATGCTGTCCACGGGGAGCAGTCCTCGGCTCTCCACCGGTGGCCTGAGTTCTCAGTGGCGATCATCGATTTGTGGTCGAATGCGGTGCTAACACCGTGAGGTGGTCGGATGGTTAGCTAGAGCACACGCTGGTGCTCCCTTTTTGTGTTGGCGGCTCGGGCAAAGGCCGAGCAGACGGCGGCGTGCAGGGGAGAATCGGAGGAGCGGCATCGGGAGAAAGAACTGAGCTCGGTGTGGCGCTGCTCGGGAGAAGGAGGCAAAACACGATCGGCTCGTGGTCGTGGCGAGCTGGGACACGGCTGGGTTTTACGGCGCCCCCATGAGGAGCTCGCCAGAACGCGAGGGGAAGAGCAGGAGGTGGCGCCCGGCATTTCTCGGGGTGTCACCGTGGAGCCTCGGCTCTGTTCCGAGTGCAATACTTAGCCCCTAAGGCTGTTGACTTTTGTGCCATTTGATCCTCCCCAATGACATGTGGGACCCACTTGTCAGTGCTCCCCCACCCCTCAAAAGATCTCCAAAACTTGGCAAGAGATGAATTCAAATGTTTGGAGTTTCAAACTGATCTACATTTGTATGGTTGGGCAAATCTCCCCCAAATTCAAATGTATATTTGAATTCTTGCACATTTGGATCCCTTTTGGACAAATTGGTAGCAAACCTTTTTAAAAATTATTGAAACTTTGCCTCCCCACTAATTTGGACCTGAGGAATCCAATTATGCACTTTGATCTTTGTTTTAGATGCTGCAACCACGAGTTTGAATGTAACAGTTTTGAATCACCCTCTCATGTGTCATGTGTAAACTTCCCCCTTTTTGAAAGTGTAGGCTTTCCCCTCTAACCACTCTTTTGATGGAGGTTACTTGCTCTTCACACTTTTTCACAATCTATCCACAACAAAACTGTGGTGTTGTGTGGTGATAAAAAGTTTTTGCAAGTCCCTTTTCTTGGGCTTTTACACCACCCCCCTGTCGGAGTTTGGTCACCGGTGAGTCCCGCCGGTGATCCCCGCCATCGAGCCTCGTCGTCGAGCACCGCTGTCGAGCCCCGCCATCGAGCCCCGTCGTCGAGCCCCGTCATTGAGCCACGCTGATGAGCCCCTTCACGCCTTGCTGTCGCCAGAAAACAAGCCAACGATCTGTCCTACCCTAATTTTCCATAGAAAAATTCCCCGCTGCTGCCATTGCTAGGATAAAGGCCCTGCCACAAGGAGGAAGTGAGGTAGGTCTTCATTACCCATCTTATGACGTCGCCACTGTTTCTATGCATCTGTTTTCTTCACCCCTTTCGAACAGAAACTTTTGCGTGTGGACATATCACATTTTGATCGATTTTTGGCAGTGCAATTGATCTAGATCTTGAGTCAAGATCATCACCACGTCCACACTTGATCCATACACCCTTGTTCATCATAAAACCCTATGAAAGCCCATTAAAACATGCAAAGAACACGTACAAACTGGTTTAATATAACTGCACTATATGATTTGCATTCATTCACCTCATTGCATCTTGAGTAAAGTTTGTGCATGATGATTGATTGCTGTGAATTTTGTATGTGCGTGGTCATGAGTAGATGGACAAGCTCAAGAGGCCACCTACGAGGAACTACAGAACCAAGACTTCGAGACGCTTGAGCAACACGAACCACGGGAGCAAGGCAAGTGCCCCTTGACCATATTGATCCCATGTTTTGAAACTGTTTTATTTGCAAAAACTCGTATGCTTGTGTCAACTTGATGGGACACCCTTTTATAGGAGTTTAATAGTTATGTTAGCCATCCTTGTCGCCGGGAAAGTTGAAGAGTCGGGTATGGTCGTTTTTCCTTTTTGCTTCGCTTAAATTACGGGATAGGGGAAGCTGAAATAAAACATGGTTAGCTACTGCACTCATATGAATAATGATGATGAGAACTTGATGATGTTAATGAGCATGGAGTCGGGGAGATCTAGGCAAGCTTGGTTCGTGGACGTTGCTTGATGAGATGGTGGTTTACTTGCCGTAGATCTAAGGACCGGTTCATGCGAGAATATGCCAGGAAAAAAGTGCCACCACAAGGCCAAGTATGGGTGCGGCTTAGCTGATTAATTAGGTGTGTTGCTAGCTTGTTATGGACCATTGGATGGCGCAGGAAATGGGAGTCGAGGAGGACTTCCCAGAGAACTGCATGGCACAAGAGGGGCCCGTGGGTGGGAGAATGGAGATTCGAGCCTGCCGGTTAACCTCAGTGGGTCCGTACATCTAGTAGCCCCATTGTAAAGGCTGTTTTGTGATCTCTTGGCCATACACCGACGGTTGTGTACTGGTACAATAGAGTTTTCTCTAGTCGCCGACGGGTGACGAAATCACGAACTTGTGGGTAAAGTGGTGCCACCTCCGCAGAGTGTAAAACTATCATGATAGCCGTGCTTCCGGTCACAAGCACCTGGCCAACTTCCATGATTAGAGGGAGAACTTTGGATGGTTATTCGTATGGTAATGGTATGGTCATTGGGATTGGTTTTGGGACTGTTTTGATTCATGAAAGTGAGTTTGGTTTCGATTATATGAATATGAGATGGTTATGAATATTTATGAGCATGAGATGAATTTGAGAAAGATTAATGGCTGGATGAGAGTTGATAAATGGTGCATCATGATGAAAGAATGTTGCTGATTTACTTGGATGTATTGGACTAACTCACCTAGAAATAGTTGCTGTTTTTATCATGTTTGTGAAATAAAATTTGCTTGCTGCAATGAGCCTTTTTATTTCCTACCTTGTTGTAAGCTACAGGTCATACTTTTCCCGCACTTGCTGAGTACGACATGTACTCACTCTTGCATTACCACATAAACATCAGCTACAGGAGATGAGTACTTCGAGGACCATGTGGAGTACTAGGCTTGCGGACTACCGTCAACATGCATGTGGAGTTGAAGTTGGAGCCTGCTGTTTAGTTATTCCCTGTAAAGGTCCCAAAAATTTGGAATGCAAAGGGCCTGAAGTTTGAACACCATTTAGTTTCGAGTTAAGAAAATTTGGACTTGTTTAAATTTTTCCATATGTGATGACACACATGAGTGTCCCACAACTCTAGCCTAGGATTAATTGAGTGTTGGGGGACAAAGTTATGTTAAAACCCATGTGTAAGCTATCGTGTGCAAGGGGAAATGAAATTCAGATTTTAAACTCAAAGTGTTCAAACTCAAATTTCAAATGAGGGCAACAATAGGAATGCAAACTGTTGTGATCAAAACCTCATTTGCAGCAGCCAAACTAAAAATCAGGTTTCATATTTGAATTCCTTAGGTCCAAATTAGGGGGTAGGCAAAGTCTCATGAATTTTTGAAGACATTTGCTATCCATTTTCCAAATGGACTTAAATTTTCTATGAATTCAAATATACATTTAAATTTGGATGAAACTTGTCCAAATTATTCAAACACAATACAGATTGGAATTCCCACAATTTGATTTCCATCATTTGCAAACTTTGAGGAGCTGTTGATAGGGGATAAGGGGGAAGGTGGGACCCGTTTGTCATATGCCCAAAAAGATCTCAGTGTGCAGTCTTCATTTCTCCACTAGCTGGTCACCGAGACAGAGCTGAGGCAGCGCCGAGCCAGCTCCGGGTGACACCGAGGAGCAAACGGGACACCTCCCCAGCAGCTTAAGATCCTCTGTGGATTGTTCAACGTGATCAGCAGCTAGGCCGTGCTCCTCTTTGCTCACGGACAGAACACCGAGACTCCCTCTCCCTCACACCGAATAGAGCTCCGCTCTCACCACCGCCATCCCCGATCGATCAGCAGCCGGATCAACTGAACGTGAACAGAAGCTAGTGAGTAGCAAGATGGCACTAGGGCCTTGTCACACCCGGTTTTTCCGAAGAACAACCAAGTGAATATCACATGTATGCCAGGATCATTTTCTCATACATGTGATGACAAATAGTAAAGCATCATTTATTACAAGCCAGGTGTCGAATATAAGTAAGTCTTACATAGTAAATGTCCCGATGGACAATAATAGGTTCATCACAAGTAAATAAACTAGCAGCGGAATATTATTCTTTAGGGCTCCATCACAGGCGTTGCCCTGGGGTCTTCATGAACCTAAAAACCTTCCTCGGGTCCAAAATCTTGGTCATTATACACCACCTCATTATCTTGACCTGAGCAGCAATATAAACCAACAAATATGCAAGGTTGAGTACCAATGGTACTCAGCAAGTGTGGGAAAATTATATCATGCATGGCTAGAACAAGGAGAGGTTGAACTCATGGTTAAAGCACTACGCAATTAATACCTATCACCTTAGCTTATTAAGCACCTACATTACTACACAGGTGAAATGGTCCCAATCTCCAATCCCATCATTATAATCCAATAACCATAACATCATTACCAATGTTAAGCTCCCCGCTTAACTTCCAAAACCATCAATCCTCTAATCATGAATAAGTCCAGGCCGCTCTTAACCGTGAGCACGGCTGTCAAGACAGTTTTGACTCTGCAGAGTTTGTACCACTGTACCCACATGTAGTGATTTCATCCCCGTTGCCGGGTGGACTAAAAGAACCTCCATTATGCCAGTGGCTACGATCCACATTCACACTTCCCAGGTGTGCAGCCAGGAGATCACTACGAAGCCTTTACAAAGGGATTCCCGACGAGCGTGGGCCCACTGAGGTTTCACCCCTAACAGCATACAAGAGGCTCCAACCCCGCTGCAGTGGCCCCCTCTTGAGCCTTGCGGTTCATATGGTAGTCCAGCTGACACCTACTCCCCGCACCATCCAACACACCCATACTACGCCGGGGATACACCTAATTAATTGGCCAAGCTGCCCCATCTCAGCATGTGGTTGGCACTGTAAAGCAAGGTTACATGCTCCATGAACTGGTCCTTAGGATCCAGGCAAGTACTAAACACAAACCCAAGTCTCGTGCACCCAGCACACAACCAAAACATCCACCTTGCCTTGATCCCTACCTCTACATACTCACAATAGCTCATTCAAGAGTATGGTAAAATAAACTGATGATCTCATATCCCAAATATCCCATTCTAAGCATGGCTAAGCATATGCATGTAAATAAATGACATGACAAAATAAATCCCAACCCAAGCTACAAGGAAAACAAGGTAATGCAATTCTAGGGAAACTTCCTAGCATGGGTTTCATATTTAACTTGACAATGCAAATAATTCTATCTACACAACCTAGCATAGGATCAAAGTGGTCAAGGACACTTGCCTCCTTCTTGCTGCTCTTGAAATGGGTAGTCCTGATCTTGGAAAGGGTTAACTTGCTCTTGAACGGGTTCTACTTCATACCATCACACATAGCAAAAGAAAAACAACAATCATAAGACATAGTTCACACTTCTACTTCATACAAACCACACATTCATATTTATGAAATTCATTCACCATTATATGTGTTGTGGTTACTTTGTGTGTTGATCTGTGGCTTGCATACACTTTTATTTATATGTGTATGATTCCTACTTTGGTGTTCATATTTATACTTACATACTATATATATATATATATATATATATATATATATATATATATATATATATGTGTGTGTGTGTGTGTGTGTGTGTTTCAGTTTTAAATAAATTCCTTACATTAAACTACCAAGTATGTATGAAAAGTATTTTTCTTCTCCATATGTGCCTTCATAATTTCTATCAACCCTAAACTGAACTCTTTGGATTTTAAAAACTCCATTTATCATTTACTAGTTGCTATATTTTTCAGATTTATATTCCTATGCATAATTGTGTATTTTATTATGAAACTAGTAATACACATCATCTAAACAGTATAGGTTTTGGTCCTAAATAATTTAATAACATATTTTGACCTTGGCCTCTGATGTAAACTATTTCATAATTATTTTCCCTATTTTTCTATAGCTATTCTTTACTTAAAAATGTGTCCCTATACTAAATAATGTGAATAATAAATGAAACAGATTCATTTCAGCCCAAAATATATTTTTATCTCACTCCAAAGTTTCCTAAGTACTGAGAAAGTTTTTAATTAATTTTGACAATTATGTTTGTCCCACTTTTTAATTTTTAAACACTAGTTACATATTCAATTTTCTTAATTAAATACTAAGCAGGGCTAAAATAATGAACTCACCCCATTACAGGGTCTATAATATTATTTTCATAATTTCCAGGGGTCTAGCTACACTTATCAGAGGTGTTTTTCCTAATTTTTATTAAGTCCAGGGGCTAAAACTGATTTTTAAATGAATTTACATGATTTTCTGGAGTTCCAGGGGCTAGATCAGAAGTTTCCGGGGCTAGCTCTTATTTCCAGAGAACCCCAGGGGGTAGCACGTAAGAATTCCAGTCTTTATAATGCGGGGCTGACGTGGACCGTCCGATTTTAAACCGACGGCTGAGATTATAACATCGAACCGGTACGCGGGGTTTTAAAGTCTACCGTGCGATTTAAAATAAACGGCGCACAAGCGGCCACGTCGCTCTGATCGAGCGCGGGCGGCGCTGCCGACGGCGCACGGCGGCGGGAAGCGGCGATCTCGCCGGAAAGTTTTGGATCCGCGAGAATTCTGCCTAGAACTGTGATCTTATGGCATAGATCGGTAGAGGGGAGGTCAGGGATCTCACCTCGGGGGTTTTCTCGAGCTCGAGGGTCCTGGAAAGTGATCGGCGGCGAGGTCCGAGGCAAAACCACGGCGAAGCTTGTCGGCGCTGTGTTTACACCGTAATTCTCCGAGTTTTCTGCACCTGCAAAGCTCCCCGGAGGCGGTGGGTCAAAACCAGCGAGTTAGATCAGAGTTTCCGAGCTTAGATCGGCCAGAATTCACCGGCGAAGTCTCGGTGCTCACCGGAGTAAAAATCGGCGATCGCGTGGGAAAAACCGATCGGGGCTGGGGTTTTTATAGCCGGGGAAGGGCGGTGGGTCAGTTGTGATCGAGTTTGATTCCTCTGGGACCGGAATTCGGGCTGAGGGACGCGGTATTCCGATCGGTTAAGATCGCGCGCGCGCGGGAGAGTCCGGGGTCGCGGGGTTAGGGATGACAGGTGGGTCCCACCTGTCTTTGAGGGATAGCGCGGGCGCGCGGCTGCGGGCTGGCGCGGGGGAAATTGGGCCGGCTGGCGGGTTTCGGCCCACTGGCCGGTTTTTTTCCGTTTTCTCTTTTTCTTTTTCCATTTCTTTTCTGTTTTGCGTCTAATTTGAATTCCAGTTTGAATTTGAATTTTGCAAAACATGCAACACGTCCAAAAATTTTCAAATTCCCCTCTGAACATGGTTTAGGGTTTTGAATCAAAATTTGGGGTGTTACAGCTCTACCCCCCTTAAAAGAAATCTCGTCCTCGAGATTGGTGTTTCTAAGAAAACAATTCCGGAAATTGTGCCTTGAGCTCATCTTCCCGTTCCCAGGTGGCTTCCTCTTCTGAGTGATGCTTCCACTGCACCTTGCACATCCGGATTCTTTTATTTCTGGTGAGGCGTTCCATTGTCTCCAAAATCTTGTATGGTTGCTCGGCATAAGACAAATCTTCAGCTACATCCACTTCATTCATGGGTAACACCTCCTCAGGCGTCCTCAGGCATTTCTTGAGTTGTGACACATGGAATACATCGTGCACGTCCGATAGATGAACCGGTAACTCTAGTTGGTACGCCACTTCACCTTTCCTTTCCAAAACCTGAAAGGGTCCGATGTATCGAGGTGACAACTTCCCTTTTACCTTGAACCGACGAAGTCCTCTGATAGGGGACACCTTGAGATAAACATAGTCTCCCACGTTGAAAACGAGCTCTCTTCTTCGTACATCGGCATAGCTCTTTTGGCGTGTTTGTGCTATCCTCAAATTGTTGCGAATCTCCCTCACCTTTGCCTCGGCTTCTTGTAGCACTTCTGGACCAAACACTTTACTTTCTCCTGTTTGGTTCCAAAATAGGGGAGTTCTGCACTTCCTTCCATACAAAGCTTCACACGGTGACATTTTCATACTAGCTTGATAGCTGTTGTTACTCCGCATACGGTAAGTTCTTGTCCCAACTCCTATTGTTTTTGAGTGCACATGCCCTTAACATATCTTCAAGGATCTGATTGGTTCTCTCCGTCTGCCCGTCAGTTTGGGGATGATAGGCAGAGCTGAAATTCAGATGGGTTCCCATGGTTTCATGCAACTTTTGCCAAAACCTCGAGGTGAACTGTGTCCCTCAGTCCGACACTATCTTCTTTGGCACTCCATGGTAACACACAATCTTTGACATGTACAATTCTGCCAATTTGGATCCGCTGTAGCTTTCTTTCACAGGAATGAAATGGGCTACCTTGGTTAGCCGATCAATAATGACCCATATTGAATCATACCCGGATTGGGTCCTAGGCAATCCCACGACAAAATCCATGCTGATTTCTTCCCACTTCCATTCAGGCACTTTGAGTGGTTGCAATAATCCCGCGGGTCGTTGATGTTCTGCTTTCACCAACTGACATGTGTCACATAGGGAAACATGTTCCGCGACATCTCGCTTCATGCCATACCACCAATACCTGCTCTTGAGGTCCTGGTACATCTTCGTACTCCCAGGATGAATGGAATAGTTAGAATCGTGAGCCTCCTTCAAAATTAATTCACGGATCTCCTTTACTTCTGGCACACAGATCCTTTCCCCGTGCCACACCGTTCTTTGTTCATCCTCTCTAAAACCAGGAGCTTTATTTTCCTTGATGAGCTGTCTGATCTCTTGTATCTTCTCATCATTCTTTTGGCCCTCGCGTATGTCTTGCTCGAGTGTGGAGTCCACTTCCATGGCGATGGCTTCACCACTATTTACTAGACATAGATTGAGCCTTATAACCTCGTCCTTCAATTCTGCGGGCATGTCCTTCAAGCTCAACTTATTGACCTGCACTTTCCGACTCAAAGCATCGGCCACGACGTTTGCTTTCCCGGGATGATAGTTGATGCCCACATCAAAGTCATTGATTAGCTCTAACCATCTCCTTTGTCTGAGGTTGAGATCTGGCTGTGTGAATATGTACTTCAAACTCTTATGATCCGTATATATCTCTGTCCTCTTCCCCATCAAATAGTGCCGCCAAATTTTCAACGCGTGTACCACTGCAGCTAGTTCTAGGTCATGTGTAGGATAGTTCTTCTCGTGCTTCCGAAGCTGCCGGGATGCATATGCCACGACATGTCCTTCTTGCATGAGAACACATCCCAACCCATTCCCAGAGGCATCGCAGTACAATGTGAAATTCTTCTGCATATCTGGCATAACCAACACTGGGGTTGTTGTCAATCTCTTCTTTAGCTCTTGAAAGCTCGTCTCGCACTGTGGCGTCCAGGTGAATGTGATTCCCTTCTCCAATAGTTTAGTGAGAGGTCTCGAGATCTTGGAGAATCCCTCAATAAACCGTCGATAGTATCCAGCCAAGCCCAAAAAGCTTCGAACTTCCCCGACATTTTCAGGGGTTTTCCACTTCTGGATATCTTCGATTTTGGCGGGATCTACGGAGATTCCTCCCTCCGAGATGATATGTCCTAAAAAGGGAACTCTCTTCAGCCAAAACTCACACTTGCTCAACTTGGCATATAGTTGGTGTTCTCTTAGCCTCTGTAACACCAACCTTAGATGTTTCTCATGTTCTTCTTCATCTTTGGAGAAGACGAGAATATCATCTATGAAAACCACCACAAATTTGTCCAGATATTCCATGAATACTTTGTTCATGAGGTACATGAAATATGCCGGGGCATTGGTTAGCCCGAAAGGCATGACAGTGTATTCATACAGTCTGTACCGAGATACGAAAGCTGTCTTGGGAATATCAGATTTCCTTATCTTGAGTTGGTGGTATCCCGACCTGAGATCAATTTTCGAGAACACACAAGCTCCCCTCAACTGATCAAACAAGTCTTCAATGCGGGGTAATGGGTACTTGTTCTTGATGGTTACCTCATTCAAGGCACGGTAATCCATGCATAACATTTGGGTTCTGTCTTTCTTGGGCACAAATATCACCGGAGCTCCCCATGGTGAGGAACTAGGGCGAACATACCCCTTCTCCGTCAATTCTCTCAAATGATCCTTGAGCTCTTCTAGCTGCTTGGAGTCCATTCGATAAGGTCTCTTGTATATCGGGGCTGTTCCCGGTACTAGCTCAATTGCGAATTCCACGTCACGGTCGGGAGGCATACCTGGCAACTCCTCCGGAAAAACATCTGGATATTCCCTGATAGTCCTGATTTCCTCAACTTTCACCTCCACTTGATTTAATTTAATGTCCCTCCTAGGCTCGTGTATTGTTATGAACTTTACTCTGGTGCCACTGGGGTGAGTTAGTTCCACCGTTCTGGTCGAACAATGGATAATTCCTTTATGTTTGGTCAACCAATCCATACCCAAAATAATATCTATCCCTTGTGAATCTATCACTATGAGGTTAGCCGTAAATACTACCCCATTAATGTCTAGGTTCACTTTGGGACACACTTGTCTTGTCCTTATTTCTCCACCTGGAGAGTTTACCGCTAGCATATGGTTCATTTGTGTGGTTGCTAGGTCATGCTTCTTAACAAACCCTTGAGCAATGAACGAGTGGGTAGCACCAGAATCAAACAGCAGAGTTGCAAGGTGTAAATTGGCAGGAAACTTACCAACTACCACGTCGGGTGCCTCTTGTGCTTCCTCCATAGTGACGTAGTTCACCCGTCCTCTCATTACATTTTGCTGTTGTGGCGGCGCAGGCTTCTTCTTTCGGCATTTATGGGCGTAGTGCCCCACTTCACCACAGCTGAAACATTGCACCCCAATCTTAGATGCTTGGCCCTTGTTGTCTTGGGGTTGGTTTGGGGGTCCTTGCACTGCTGGTCGAGGTGGATATGCGGGGCGAGGCTGCTGCACAAACTGACGTTGCGGCTGTGCTGGTGCTACGGGAGGCCTGTAGTTTGGGTTGTACCCTCTTGGTGCTGAATAGGGTACCGCAGCACGGCTCGTCTGTCCCGTCTGTTGCTGCATCATACGTGGGCGGGTGTTGCTCCCTGAGGCCTGATGTGACCACCTCGCCTTCCTCTTATTCTCATTTTCCAGGGCCTTTAGCTTCCTTTCCACCACAAATGCTATGTCCACCATCTTTTGAAAGCTTTCATACTCATTTGAGGACATTGCACACTGCATTTCTGCGGTAAGCCCTTCCACAAAACAATCTTGTTTCTGCTCATCGGTCTCTATGTCTCGTGGAGCATAACGGGATAGTTGAGTAAATTTAGTGAGGTATTCCCTCACCGTCATGTTTCCCTGCTGCAGTCCCAAAAACTCCTTCCTCTTGTTTTTTAGTTCACCTCTTGGGATGTAATGGTTGCGGAAGCTACGCTTGAACTCTTCCCAAGTGATGTTCTCAGGGTCATGATGGGCGGCCACGTAGGCGGTCCACCAATCAGCAGCAGGTCCATGCAATTGATGAGAGGCAAACAGCACCCTCTCATACCCTTGGCATTGTATTATCCTCATCTTACTTTCAATGGTCTTCAGCCAATCATCTGCCTCCAGAGGTTCAGCAGCACTTGCAAACTTTGGAGGTTGAGTTCCTAGAAACTCACTCAACTTTGGTTGGCGTGGTGCAGCTTGTGTAGGTGGAACTTGATGCAAGTTGGCCACCACTTGAGTCAAGTTCTGGATGAGCTGATTTTGATTCTCCAGCATTTGGTGGAGAGGATCAACTTCTTCACGGCGACCACCCCGGTCCTGGCCTCCAGAAAGATGAGGATTGCATGCCTCATCATTGTTGTTGGCGGGGTTGGCAGCACGTCCTTTTCCTGTTCCGGCCATCTGGCAGAATCAACAAATGTTAATTTTGATACCATTTAGTATCATCTTACTACTTTCATTTGTTGGTACTTTAAGGTGTTGAGGCTTTGTTAAAATTTTACGAGGGTTTATATCTCACACCAAATAAATGCACTATTATTTCCTGTGGGTTCACACACCAAAGCAAAACAATCTGAAGACGAGGCTGTGGACAATTGCTCATGGCTTCCACAACTCACGTCACACACCAAGCATTATCACACCATTAACTACGTAACGACTCGACTACTCGACCTCTTGCTAGCTAGGGGAAAGACTCTACACTACTCGTCCTCTTGAGCTGGCTCCTCGGGATCTTCCTCCTCATTTTGGCTACCTTCTGACTTTGCTTTGGGTGGGGAGGCTGCTGGTGGAGAAGTGCGACGACGCCTGATTGCTCGGCGATCCGGGGAGTCAGGAGTCCATGTATCATTCACAGTGACACACAGTTCATTCCCATCTCCTCTTTCTCGCGCCTTTAAGCAAGCTCGCAGCAACGCCTCCGTTTCCTTCAAGGTGTCTCGGACATCCTGAAGCTCTTGTTGACACTCCTGCAGTCGAGTGCTGAGCATAGCAGCATCCTCCAAACACAAGTCCATGTGCTCATGGGAAGTCCCTTGCTGCACCGGTGGGTACTTGTACTCCGTGGTACCACTCTCACGTTGGAGGACATACATGTACTCAGTTTTGTCCAAGTGGCGACGATAGATGTGACTCTGGCAGGTGATGGCCTCCCAGGTGACATCTTTCTCCGCGTCAACTTGTGTTGCTCGACAAGCTGGAGAGTGGTGAATCTTAAGCAGCTGATTCTCGTGTATAATCCTCATCTCCGAACTCCATTCTTCCCTCTTCCCACGGATGGTCCTGGTGGAGTTATAGTGGATGATTAGCTTGCCCGTATTGCCTGCGGCTTCGAGCATACGTCGAAGTCGGCGCAACAAGTCTCCTACTGCCAATCCGTAGGAAAGGTACGTCACTGGACGACTCTCCTCTCTTTCGGCAAGGGCAACTACGGGAACTCTCCCTCCTGTGGACTTGCGGGCGGTGCGAATCATGCGAACCATCTAAAACAAAAAGAATTTAAATTTAGGTTAGATAAACTTTTTAAACAAAAATCCCATTTTGAATGAAAATTTGGGGTAAGATGAAGAAAATGACTCCTTAAATAACACTCTTCAACCCACACCTTGGAAAATAGTTTTTAAGAAAATAGGGCCCTTAAATACGTCCATTTCTACCTAGGTCCACGTTCCTACGGGCAACCTTGGCTCTGATACCACCTCTGTCACACCCGGTTTTTCTGAAGAACAACCAAGTGAATATCACATGTATGCCAGGATCATTTTCTCATACATGTGATGACAAATAGTGAAGCATCATTTATTACAAGCCAGGTGTCGAATATAAGTAAGTCTTACATAGTAAATGTCTCGATAGACAATAATAGGTTCATCACAAGTAAATAAACTAGCAGCGGAATATTATTCTTTAGGGCTCCATCACAGGCGTTGCCCTGGGGTCTTCATGAACCTAAAAACCTTCCTCGGGTCCAAAATCTTGGTCATTATACACCACCTCATTATCTTGACCTGAGCAGCAATATAAACCAACAAATATGCAAGGTTGAGTACCAATGGTACTCGGCATGTGTGGGAAAATTATATCATGCATGGCTAGAACAAGGAGAGGTTGAACTCATGGTTAAAGCACTACGCAATTAATACCTATCACCTTAGCTTATTAAGCACCTACATTACTACACAGGTGAAATGGTCCCAATCTCCCATCCCATCATTATAATCCAATAACCATAACATCATTACCAATGTTAAGCTCCCGCTTAACTTCCAAAACCATCAATCCTCTAATCATGAATAAGTCCAGGCCGCTCTTAACCGTGAGCACGGCTGTCAAGACAGTTTTGACTCTGCAGAGTTTGTACCACTGTACCCACATGTAGTGATTTCATCCCCCGTTGCCGGGTGGACTAAAAGAACCTCCATTATGCCAGTGGCTACGATCCACATTCACACTTCCCAGGTGTGCAGCCAGGAGATCACTACGAAGCCTTTACAAAGGGATTCCCGACGAGCGTGGGCCCACTGAGGTTTCACCCCTAACAGCATATAAGAGGCTCCAACCCCGCTGCAGTGGCCCCCTCTTGAGCCTTGCGGTTCATATGGTAGTCCAGCTGACACCTACTCCCCGCACCATCCAACACACCCATACTACGCCGGAGATACACCTAATTAATTGGCCAAGCTGCCCCATCTCAGCATGTGGTTGGCACTGTAAAGCCGGGTTACATGCTCCAAGAACCGGTCCTTAGGATCCAGGCAAGTACTAAACACAAACCCAAGTCTCGTGCACCCAGCACACAACCAAAACATCCACCTTGCCTTGATCCCTACCTCTACATACTCACAATAGCTCATTCAAGAGTATGGTAAAATAAACTGATGATCTCATATCGCAAATATCCCATTCTAAGCATTGCTAAGCATTTGCATGTAAATAAATGACATGACAAAATAAATCCCAATCCAAGCTACAAGGAAAACAAGGTAATGCAATTCTAGGGAAACTTCCTAGCATGGGTTTCATATTTAACTTGACAATGCAAAGAATTCTATCTACACAACCTAGCATAGGATCAAAGTGGTCAAGGACACTTGCCTCCTTGCTGCTCTTGAAATGGGTAGTCCTGATCTTGGAAAGGGTTAACTTGCTCTTGAACGGGTTCTACTTCATACCATCACACATAGCAAAAGAAAAACAACAATCATAAGACATAGTTCACACTTCTACTTCATACAAACCACACATTCATATTTATGAAATTCATTCACCATTATATGTGTTGTGGTTACTTTGTGTGTTGATCTGTGGCTTGCATACACTTTTATTTATATGTGTATGATTCCTACTTTGGTGTTCATATTTATACTTACATACTATATATATATATATATATATATATATATATATATATATATATATATATATATATATATATGTGTGTGTGTGTGTGTGTGTGTGTGTGTGTGTGTGTGTTTCAGTTTTAAATAAATTCCTTACATTAAACTACCAAGTATGTATGAAAAGTATTTTTCTTCTCCATATGTGCCTTCATAATTTCTATCAACCCTAAACTGAACTCTTTGGATTTTAAAAACTCCATTTATCATTTACTAGTTGCTATATTTTTCAGATTTATATTCCTATGCATAATTGTGTATTTTATTATGAAACTAGTAATACACATCATCTAAACAGTATAGGTTCTGGTCCTAAATAATTTAATAACATATTTTGACCTTGGCCTCTGATGTAAACTATTTCATAATTATTTTCCCTATTTTTCTATAGCTATTCTTTACTTAAAAATGTGTCCCTATACTAAATAATGTGAATAATAAATGAAACAGATTCATTTCAGCCCAAAATATATTTTTATCTCACTCCAAAGTTTCCTAAGTACTGAGAAAGTTTTTAATTAATTTTGACAATTATGTTTGTCCCACTTTTTAATTTTTAAACACTAGTTACATATTCAATTTTCTAAATTAAATACTAAGCAGGGCTAAAATAATGAACTCACCCCATTACAGGGTCTATAATATTATTTTCATAATTTCCAGGGGTCTAGCTACACTTATCAGAGGTGTTTTTCCTAATTTTTTTAAGTCCAGGGGCTAAAAACTGATTTTTAAATGAATTTACATGATTTTCTGGAGTTCCAGGGGCTAGATCAGAAGTTTCCGGGGCTAGCTCTTATTTCCAGAGAACCCCAGGGGGTAGCACGTAAGAATTCCAGTCTTTATAATGCGGGGCTGACGTGGACCGTCCGATTTTAAACCGACGGCTGAGATTATAACATCGAACCGGTACGCGGGGTTTTAAAGTCTACCGTGCGATTTAAAATAAACGGCGCACAAGCGGCCACGTTGCTCTGATCGAGCGCGGGCGGCGCTGCCGACGGCGCACGGCGGCGGGAAGCGGCGATCTCGCCGGAAAGTTTTGGATCCGCGAGAATTCTGCCTAGAACTGTGATCTTATGGCATAGATCGGTAGAGGGGAGGTCAGGGATCTCACCTCGGGGGTTTTCTCGAGCTCGGGGGTCCTGGAAAGTGATCGGCGGCGAGGTCCGAGGCAAAACCACGGCGAAGCTCGTCGGCGCTGTGTTTACACCGTAATTCTCCGAGTTTTCTGCACCTGCAAAGCTCCCCGGAGGCGGTGGGTCAAAACCAGCGAGTTAGATCAGAGTTTCCGAGCTTAGATCGGCCAGAATTCACCGGCGAAGTCTCGGTGCTCACCGGAGTAAAAATCGGCGATCGCGTGGGAAAAACCGATCGGGGCTGGGGTTTTTATAGCCGGGGAAGGGCGGTGGGTCAGTTGTGATCGAGTGTGATTCCTCTGGGACCGGAATTCGGGCTGAGGGACGCGGTATTCCGATCGGTTAAGATCGCGCGCGCGCGGGAGAGTCCGGGGTCGCGGGGTTAGGGATGACAGGTGGGTCCCACCTGTCTGTGAGGGATAGCGCGGGCGCGCGGCTGCGTGCTGGCGCGGGGGAAATTGGGCCGGCTGGCGGGTTTCGGCCCACTGGCCGGTTTTTTTCCGTTTTCTCTTTTTCTTTTTCCATTTCTTTTCTGTTTTGAGTCTAATTTGAATTCCAGTTTGAATTTGAATTTTTGCAAAACATGCAACACGTCCAAAAAATTTCAAATTCCCCTCTGAACATGGTTTAGGGTTTTGAATCAAAATTTGGGGTGTTACAGGCCTCTCCCTCCCTCCTCGACGTGCCACTGACCGGTGTTCAACTCCTATACCCGAGGACCCCTTGTTTCCGTGGCGGCCGAAGGAGAACCGTTGAAGAGGGCGCATGTGGACAGCGAGCTACGGGCCTTTTCACCGTCCCTCCTCTACACGAAAAAGGTGTGCCATACTCCCTAGATCGTGTAGCTGTAACCCTTATAGCAACCGATCGACTGGGTGAGAAGAATTTCCAAGGTTCCCGAAACATGGTGCAAGCGGGTAGGGCTCGGTCTACCCCGAAATTCGCGTTGCACGATCCACTACAGCTCGAGCAAGCTTGCACACAGCTTCCCTACTTCCTAGCGCCGCTCCTCGACGAAGAACCAAGCAAAAACATCAAGAAATGAGGAAGTTCTAGCCGTTTTCTTAACCGCCGGTGAAAAATCGCATCGGGTCACCATGGAGCTCGATGTTGCCGGCCTTTTAACGAGGTTTGGCGTCCATTTTCGACATCCTCAAGCTGCCACAGTGCTCTCCGAGCAACTCCCAACCGTTTTGATGCAGTGTAGAAGGTTTCCGACCACACCGGAACCCTAGCGGCCGCTGCCGCCACCGCGCACCACTTTCCGGTGATCTACGGCCGCCGGCAACCCTCCCAACGTGTTCAGCGGGCCGAGTTAGGGTGGGGCGGCGAGCAGGTGGTCGGGAGATGGCCAGGAAGGCCGTTCCAGCGATGCTCGCCGGAGGGCACCACCGCTGCCTCTGTTTGGCACGAGGAAGAAGACGAGCTGATGGGTAGGACCTACAGTCAGCGTTTAAACATTTTTAGAATTTCTAGTTTTCAGTTTAAACTTTGGAGAACAATAACTTTGTGTAAGAATGTCCAAAAATTGTCAAATAAATTTTGTCGGATTCCTCTCAGAGAGTAGTATCCAGGTATACAGCCCAATATTTATGAAAATACCTGGATTTGGCTTATTAATCCATATAACCAAAATCTTGTAGGAATTTTTCCAGGAGTCCTGTGTATTGGAAAATTCCCAAATTTGGGCAGGAGATTCTTCAAAAAAACACTTGAACTCCAGTAAAAATTTCAGAGTAATAGGACCTCATTTGCTTGACCAAATGTGGTGTTAATTCCTTATGTCTCTGAAAATTGGAAAATAGAACAGAGCTCATTTTCAGATTTTCCCCTATTCTTGTAAAGGTCATATCATGGTGTAGGAAGCTTCAAATTTAGTGATTCAAATTGGGTTGGATTTAGGTTGAAGAACTCTATCCAAATATGCAACCCAATTTGTATGAAAGTCATTATTTAATTCTGGAAAATTCTTTAAAGCTTTTCAGCAAAAGAATTTTAGAGTGAGTTTAGTTCATTCAAAAATCCTTAAATTGTTCCATACTATTCTTTATGATGTTAGTGAACTTCTGTTAAAATATAAGCTCATTTTGAGTTGATTTGATTAGGGGAATTCAGATTTTAAGTTGCTGTATTCAATTGGATACAGAAACATTTTCAGAGAATTCCCAAAACATGGAAATTCAGTTCTGGGTAGTTCTTAGCTCCAAAAATCCTAGGAAAATTCATGCAGGCACTATGAACTATAATTGAAATTTTAGTTCACTAAGTTTGGCATGAACATGTGAGTTACTTCAGAATTTATTCCTTTTTGTCTAATTGCTTAGAGAATTGTTCTGAAGAAACCACTCAATGAAAAGTGCTAATGTTTGGTCCTGATGACTTTCTTGTGACAAGGAACTCACATGAAAATTTTCAGCTCCATTGGATCTCTGGATCACCCTGTTCTGTTTAACCTTTTAAGGTGATGAACATAGAAGAGGGGGAAAACACTTAGCACTTAATCATGTTGCTTAAACACAAACCCAAACCACTAGCACCAGTGTCATTTTTAATTATTAAACAGAGTTCCAGTTTTTAAACTTGTCATTAGAACTTGTTAGTAAAATCTTTACAATTAAATCCATATGCATATTCATCACGTGTAGCATCTATGTGGAGATTTTTAAACAAACGGAGTGGAGATCAAAGGAGGAGAAAAGCGAGTGATCAAGCCTCAAGTGGTCTTCCCTAACTGAACCTTATTAGTCCCCTGCAAAATAAAGGCAAGCCCCGATTTGCATCAAAATTTACAAGTTTTTATTTGTATTCACTTTATAATGTCTAGCATTTTGTTTATTGCATTAAGTCTAGATGGTATGAAACTCCAAATGCATGACCCAGAAAACCCTGGAGTATAATGTAGAGTAGGTTATCAATTGATTATAATTGCTGATCTCAAGTTAACAACAGTGGATTAAAAGAGGCATAACTCGAGTAGGCAGTTTCCTACTAGTAAACCGGGATTAAGGGGGATCAATCGGAACAGTTGGGAATTGATCCTCATAGTTTTGAATGGAGACCGGGCAGTGGATGGAAGGCTCAAGGACGTGATCCTGTGAACCTAGTCTTTGTCTAAGTCGATTAAGGCCCGTTCTCGTGTGCGGCTTTGTGAGACAAGTTTGAGTTGTGTACCGGATGCATACTGGCTATATGGGACCCAAGAAACCGATGTAACATATTAACCTAGGTGTCGAGGCAATCCCCACCGTCTTATGCAGATGCTGAAAGGATAGAGAAGTCAGCTCTATGAGGGTTTGCCGTAGTGAGACTTAATCCAAGTCGGTGGGACCGGTTCGACATTTGGGTGTCGTGGGAAAGGTTGCCACATACGACGTTGATGAGATTGGTTGATCACCGGTCTCGGACGGGTGTATGTGTCGTGTCAGCCGGGTGTTTTTGATTGCAATCACCGTCGCTCACAGTAGTGAGCATACTTGTACACTGAGTCGTGACGTAGTAATAAACTGGGAAAGATTTAATATGCTTCGTGATAATCTTCATAATGGAGATGAGGAATGATCAACACTTTAACTTAATTTATTTTCCACCTTGGGCTAGTAGCGTCGAGGCAAAGTGTTTCTTGTTTGATTGTGGAGTCTCGACGTTGATGGCGCAAGGTCTGTATGGGTCTAGGGTAGCTCACTAAAGTTACTTTCACCTCGGGCAAGTGACATCGAGATGAAGCGTTTCTTGTTTGATTGTGGAGTCTCGACGTAAATTGTGCGAGGGCTATAAAAGTTGCTTAAAAATTGATGTAAGGACTCTCCTTTAGCTCAAGATCATATTTTGTGCAAACTTCTATATTCAGCCCTCTATTTTGAGCATGTAGAGTTTCATGACTAGGGTGACGGTTAAGTCTTGATGAGCTTCATGCTCACGGATACTGCATGAGTTGTTTTGCAGGTAATAACACTACACTGATATGTGCGGCTGTCCGATGAGACTCGGAACTCTCCGAGTAGCGAACTCATGGCAACCCCTGCCGCTGCTATTGTGATTGTGTTGCTAGTGAGAATGGTCCGCGGGCTGGACATCTTCTCTGTTGCTTAGCATAGATATGAGACGTGAGTTGTATTAGTATTCCGCTGTAGATTATTTTGAGAAGTATTTGTAAAAATTCACACTTTGTATGTTTCCGCTTGATTTATATAATAGGATACTTTATTATGTGTGCTGTTGGGTGCCGCATTGCACGGCACTACCCAATGCGATTCCCGGGCGAGCGGCACGGCCCCGTGATCGGGTCCGGGCCCTCACATTTCCGCTGTCGTTTAGAGACTTCCGCTGCAAGAATAAGTTAGAGATTCATGAGTGAGACATTGAATCATTGTAATAAAGTACTTAAAACACTATTTATTCGTGGTTATATTCTATATTCAGTTTGTGGATTACATGTGTATGTGTGATGAACATCCTGGGCACACATATGCATTCACTTGGTTCTATTTTTGGAACCGGGTGTCACAAGGTGATCAAGCGCTAAAGCAGCAGCACAATTCAACTTCTTCTCTCTAGCTACATGTGCAACAGAAGCCTTTGCCTTTGCTCGAGCGCCCACCGAAGAAAAACACTGTGCCGCCTCTGTGATCTCCGCTGAGCAGCCTCCGGTCCCCCTAGCACCGGTTGATCCCTCTAGGAGCTGCGCCGGCGACTCCTTGATGATTTTCGCCGCTCCTCAGCTCATATCTGACCTTCCTCCGCTGTGCCCGAGCCGTTCTTCGCCAGAAGAAAACAGAGCAAAGCCGCCCTTCTCAGTTCCATGTCGTCTGGGAGATTGAAAGCCTCTCCGACGTGTTCAAAAGCCCACAGAGGTGCGCCATGATGTCTTGATCCTCCTCCCGTGGTCCTTTTGCTCTTTACCACCATCGGCTAGCCGGAATTTGTGAATTACCGCCTGTACACGTGAAGAACCTATCAAAGCCAAATCGGGAAATTCTCTCCACACGCTGGATCATCAGTTCTCCGGTCCTAGCCACAGCAACTAGCTACCCTAGCGCCCTCCCACGCTGAAGACCGAAGCAAACCGGCCATCACACGCCCTGGGCGACGAGAATTCGCCGCTGCCGGCCAAAACGGCTCGGCTCACCATCGAGCTCCCATTTGCAGACGTTTTTGGCTCGGGTTAGGGTTAGCATCTTGTTCTACGAGTTCTAGGGATGGTGTACGGCACCTTAGCTTCCCGGGAGAAGCTCGGGACGCGCCGCACCTCGCCGGCACCGTGCATCCGAGCCGCCCTGCTGATGCCGACCCACCTACGGCCGTTTTCATGCGATGAAACCTTGCCCGGCTGCTAGGTCTTGATGTGGGGATGGTGTAGCATGAAACCACATCGAATTTGGTTGAGAACCGGAGGAGAACGATCTGCGCCATGATCGGCTCTGTGCGTGCTCGAGATTTCTGTCCAGAGGTTGAAGATGACCGCCCTCTGGGTCCCACTGTAAGCTGGTAAAACACTTCTCTGTGCAAAAATAATTTCAGCAACTGTTCAAACCTGGAAAATCCATAACTATGTGTAGAAAACTCCAAAAAGGGTGAGAACAATTTTATTGGAATCCTCATAAGGAGTACTTCACAGAGGAACAAAGTGCTTGCCATGAAAATGCCCAGTATTTTCTGTGGAATTCATTATAGTAAATCCTTTAGGTATTAATTCCAGGAAGGATTCTCTATGAAAAGTTCCCAAATTTGGGCAGAAAATCCTTTTCCTTGTTCCTAATCTCCAGTAAAAATCTTAGTATTTTGGAGCTAATTAAGAAGGCTTAACCAGTAGGTTATCTCAGGGTTAAATAAATTAGTTAAAAATCATAGAATTAATTTCTGGAAAAATTGTTCCAATTTCAAATGACCATAACTTTTAGTAGGAATGTCCAAAATTTGTGAAACAATATTTGTTGGATTCGTCTCAGTCAGTAGTTTGCAGAATTGCAAAGAATTTGATCTGAAGATCTATGGAATTTTCTCCAAAATTTACCAAGGTTAAATCTTTGGGAATTAATTCCAGAAGATCCCTGTAAAAATTATTCATAACATTAGTGATCTTCTGTAAAAATTTGAGCTTCATTGGAGTACATTTGCTAGGCTAAATTCTACTCCAAAGTTCAGCCTTCATTTGAAAACTTCAAACCAAACAGAAACTTTTTCAGAAGTGTTCACCAACTTCAAAAATTCATATCTCCCTGTAGGTAGCTCCAAAAATGGTGAAACAAATTTTGTTAGAACCATAGAGACCTGCTCTAATTAGATCTTCCACTTTTAGCCATGTCAAAACTTCAGATTTGGGATCAAAATTCAGAGAATCCTAGTATTTGTGGGAATTTTGGAGACCACAAGATTCAATGAAATTTCTCCAAATTTTGCTCAGATCATCCTTAGAGAGTCTAGTATCCAGTGGGAAAATCCCAAAGCCAATTGAGGAACCTAAATAGCAGTAGCTATGAATGTAAGTGTAATTCTTATACTTCACTAGCACTTATATATATATATATATTTTGTTGCATTTCATATAACGACCGAAGTTGAGGACAACCCGGAGCCATTGGATGTTCTCCCATCAGACGCTAACTTCCCATTTAACTCGCAACCAGGCAAGCCCCAGTTTACATGTAATTACCTTTTGCAAAGTTTTCATTTGTATCACTTATGTCTAGGTTGAAATGGTTGCATTAGAGTTAGGGTGATTGAAACCCCACTTGGATGACTTTTAAATCCTATGGAGGGTTGGGTAGTTTACAAACTCGATGAGTAGAGAATGTCATGCTAATGTTCTTATGATCTCAATAGAAGTCGAGTGGTTGGAAGATACTCGCTAGATAAGTCTTTATCACATGGGATGGAAAGAAGTAGAGAATGGCTTAAGAATGTGAAACTGAGACCCAGCAGGGGGGATAGTATGCAGTGAGTGGAGGTCTCACATGCGTAGCCCTGTTGGTGTCAATTGAGGCCTGAGCCGTGTGCGGTCCTGCTGGATAAGTTTGAACAGTACCAGATGCATACTGGCATATGGGAACCAGTAAACCAATTTAATTGGTTAACCTGGGTGCCGAGGCTTACCCAAACGTTTTATAGGAGTGGGTTGAGGTTAGCAAGGTGTAAATCTGCCGGTGGGCATAGACACGCTCCACGCGGGGACCTCCTGCCCGTTACGAATGGACCGGTTCGGCATTTAGGTTGCCTTTGAAAGGTTGCTGCATACAACAGAGTAGGAAGGTGTGAAGCACCACACTTCTGAAAGTGGGTGTATGTGACTTGTTATCCGGGTGTCTCCTGATCGCAATCACCGTCTCTCGCGGTTATTTGAGTACCGCTTGTTCACTGCGCTGTGACGTAGTAAGAAGTGAAAGAAGCCAGATTAAGTTTATTTTCAACTTTGGGCATAACCACATCGGAGGAAAGGGTTTCTTGTTTGATTGTGGACTTCCGATGAGAGAGCCTCCTAAGGCACATTAATCTGCTGCTATAGAACTGAAAGTAAGGATTAACATGTAGGCGTGTCTTTATCGCAAATGTTATTTCCTTTATTACCAATCCCTGCATGTAGAGTTTCATGATTAGGAGTGTCGGTTAAGCCTTGCTGAGCCATCGTGCTCACAGTTGTAATATGTGATCTGTGTGCAGGTGGGAGTTATGAGGAAGGGTCCGAGGAAGAGGCGAGCTGGAGCCCTGCATGCCGCCGTGATCTCTGGTTGTATGTTGCTAGTGTGTAGCGTCACCGGGCTGGACGGCTGCACTTTTGCATAGCTAGGCTGAGAGTTTAGCTATTAATAAGACTTCCGATGTACATTACTTTTGTAAAAGACTTCTGCTGTGTTATATGTAAAATAAATGTCGGGGCCCCGAATGCCACCCATTCAGTCACGGGGACGGGGCACCTCGCCCGGGAATCGCATTGGGTGGTGCCGTCTTATGCGGCACCCAACAGCACACATATAAGGAAAACTGTATTACATAAATCAAAAGTGGAAGCTTACAAATGTTATTTGTAAATAATTTACATAAATTAACTACAGCGGAAGTCTATAAACATCTCACGTCGAATAACTAAGAAGCACTCGAGAAGAGGTCCAGCCTGTGGACTCCTCTCGCTAGCAACACGAAGACATTGCAGCGGCTAGGTTATCCATGTGTTACCGACTCGGCAGTTTCCGAGTCTCACCAGACAACATTCTTTATAGCGTCGTGTTAACATGCAAAACCACTCATATAGCAAGAGTGAGCACAAGCCTCAGCAAGACTTAATCGTCTCTCCTAAGCATGCAACTCTACACGAAAGTAACCTAAGACTTGAACATGTAAGTTGCAAAAAGACTCGCCTACGAGTTCATCCTTAACTTTCAAATTTTTGCCATCATAGTAGTGCCCTTGCGCCCAGCAACATTGGAACTCCACAATCAAACAAGAAACGCTTCATTCCAATGTTACTTGTCCCAAGGTGGAAAATAACTTTAATTCGCTCTATCACTACTTCATACATGGTTTTCATGCAATTTCCAATTATCATAGCAGCATTTGAAACTTTGCAAACTGTTTCCACACAACTTGATTAATACGTCACAACACAGTGAGCAAGCGGTACTCAATAACCGCGAGGGACGCAGACTCGAATCAAACACTACCCGGATAACTCGACACATACGCCCGCCTCTGAAAATTCTAATCTGGCGTCCTTCATTATGTCGTATGTGTCAACCTTTCGCAGGACACTCGACCGTAGAACCGGTCGCGCCGTCTCGGGCTCATAGGTCTAACAAGACGATGTGGTATGCCTCTACAATCAAGTTAACCTGGTACATCGGTTTTCTGGTTCCCATACAGCAGTAAGCATCCGGTACACAACTCAATACTTGCTCATGGGTGTCGCTCACGCATCGGTCCTTAACCAACACAGGCAGAGCTACTCGACCAAGACCTCATCTTGTCGCTGCCTAACCCTCCTGCCTGGTCTCATCTTTAGAAACATAAACTTTAGTTTGCCTCTTTTCCAACTACACCCATGAAATCCCATCTATAACTCGCGAGTAGATTCCAACTACTCGACTTCTGCCGGATGTCCTAAGCTATTTAGCACAGCATTATGCTACAGCGGTGACCCTTTGCTACCCTTAACTCCAGGGTTCATTTGGTCATGCATTTGGAGTATAAAACATTCCTGACCTAATGCACATACAAACTTTGACCCATAGTAGTGAACAAAGGAAAAACATTATAAAACAACTTAAATGCAAACCGGAGCTTGCCTTCGTTTTGTAGGTGACTAAAGTCAGATAATTGTGAAGTTAGTTGTTGATGACTTGGAGCTTAATCACTGCCTTCTTGCTCCTGATCCAAGCTTCACTGCTCCACTTTTCCACGTTTAATCACTACAGTTATGAATATGCATATATGTTTAATTGTAAAACTTTTGCTAACAAGTTCTAAAGACAAGTTTAAAACTGAAACTCTTTTTAAGAATTTAAAATGACACTGGTGCTAGAGATTTGGGTTTGGTTTTAGCACTATGATCAAGTGAGATGTGTGTTTCATCACTTGTGTGTTGATCACCTAATGAGGTTGAACAGAATAGTACTGACCCAGGGCTCCAATGGAGATGAAATTTTTTCATGTGAGTTCCTTGTCACAAGAAAGTCATCTGGACAAAAATTTGGAATTTTTTAATGAATAGATCACTCAGAACAATTTCCTATGCATTTAGGCAAAAAGGAATTAATTCTGAATAAACTTGCACTTTCATGCAAATTCAAGTGAACTATGATTTCAAACATAGCTCAAGGAGCATGCATGAATTTTCCTACGCATTTTGGAGCTAAAAAATGCTCAGAACTGAATTTCCAAGTTTTGGAAATTATCTGAAATTGTTCCTGTATTCATTTGAACACAGAAAATTGAAATCAGAATTATCCTTACTAAATCAACTCCAAATGAGCTGAAACTTTTACAGGGGTGTCCTAACATCCTAAAGAACATTCTGGCAAAATTTGAGGATTTTTGGATGAACCAAACTCCCTCTAAAATTCTTTTGCTTAAAAGTTTTAAACAATTTTCTAGAATTAAATAATGATGTTCATACAAATTGGTTGCATATTTGGATAGAGTTTTTCAATATGAATCCAACCCAATTTGAATCACTAAATTTGGAGCTTCCTAGAACAAGTAATGTCCTCCCAAAGTTTGAATCGAATCTGGTATTTGAAAAAAACCGGGAAATGTTTAAACTCTGACCGTGGGTCACGGGTACACGTGTCAACCCCTGAAACCAAGCCACACGGGCCACTGAATCCTTCCCGCGCAGCCACAATGGATCCCGGAGCCGCAGCCAATCAGCAAATTTAAATTCCTTTCGCTGACATGCGGGACCCGCCCGGTCTTCTTCAACCATCGGCCGCCCGCGCCCACGCGCCGCTGGGCTCGCCGGAGATCGCCGGATTCCGGCCTCCCGGCCGCCTCTCGGCCCGGTGCTCGCCGCCTGGGGGTTTTTGGCAACGGGCAACCGATCTACGGTGTCGGCACAAGCTCTAGAAGCCCGGAACCAGGTCGGCGACGTACAAAGGCCTCGGTGAAGTTTCGGCGCCGATGACCCATCACTTCAGCCCACGAAAACCCCGAGTGATCGGCTTTACAGAATCAGTGACGCCTAAGGAAGCTCAACATGGCCACAATGTAGCTCGGGAATGGCGGTTACTAGGGTTTCACCGGGCGCCCGATCGTTCCTGACATGGCCGCCGATGGAAAAACTTGAAATTAGCTGTTAACACGGGGTTTCGAGCTAGGGTTGTGAAGGACAATCGATCGCCATCGAGTCTAGATCATTGGTGCACAGTTTAGTGAACTAAGGACGAGAATTGAATGGGAATTTTGAGGTTTCATACCGGAACGTCGCTTTGTGGCCGCCAGCAAAATTTTCCCGAATTCTCACTCGGTAGTCCACGGCTTTGCTTGTGGTTTGGGGGTGAGCAGCACGGTTCAACAGCGCGTCCGGGGGTGTCCTTGCTCGGGCGTGAAAGTCCCCGGTGGGGGCTGTCCACGTGCACACCGGTTCGCGGTTGTTTTAGGTCACTGCCCGGGGAAACTGTGGTTTTTGCGCTGAGGAGTTTAGAGGGCGGTCGGTCCTTGCTGTTTTGCAGCTAAGGGCGATGTCACACCCACGTTTTTGTGGGTTTCTGGTAGCAACTGAGGCGGCGGTGTGCTGGGCTGCTATCGCGTGCGAGGGGGCGACGAAACACAAACAGCTCGGTTCAGAGGTGGGAAGGATCACGCCGAGGTGCAGAAGGCCCACAAGCAGCTCTCCAACGCTGCTCAATTCAGTGAGGAGGTGGCAGCAATTTTCTTCTTGGTGGCGCTCGGAGCACGCTCGGCAGCTCGAGTTTGAACAGAGAATTTGCTTCGAGTGTAAGTTTAAATGGCACTATGACATGTGGGGTCCACCCCTGCTCCTCCCAAAAGATCTTCCAATTTTTGGCACAGTGCAAACTTCAATCATGTGGAGCTCAAATTTGAAACCCATTTGGCAAATTGACAAGTTTTACCTCAGTTTCAAATTTGAAATTCAAATTTCAATGAAATTCACAAGTCTCTTTGATATACATATCAAAGCACCTCCAAATTTTCTCAAAATTTGCCTTCCTCATAATTTGGACCTGAAGAATTCAAATATGGATTCAAACTTTTAATTTGGTGGCTGCAAAGAGAAGGTTTCCAACCATAGTTTGCATCCTCCATTTCAAATGACCACCATTACATTTAAATGATCATTTGAATTCAAGTTGGACTTGAATTCATGTGCTTGCTCATGACCATCTTCACATGTTTAGAAAAGTTTTTGCAGGTCCCAATTCTTGAAATTAAACTCAACTTAATTCACAACTGAAGTTTTCCATTTACATGTTTTGGGACTTTTACATTCCCCCCCCCTTAAAAAGAATCTCGTCCCGAGATTCATAATTAAGAACAATGTTCGGAGGGCGACTATCGAACATAAGCCTCTAATAACTCCGGATCACTACGTTGTAAATACTCCTTGCTTTCCAATGTAGCTTCGTCGGACATGTGATTTTCCCATAGCACCTTGAAAAATCGCAGCGTCCGGTTTCTGGTCTCGCGAGTCTTTTCATCAATTATTCGGGTGGGATGCTCAACATAAGTGAGGTCCGGCTTCAAATCTGCTATGCCTTCCGTGAGAATCTCCATCGGAACTTTCAAACACTTCCGCAACTGAGATTTGTGGAGGACATTATGAACTCCGGCTAAGGCTGCCGGTAATTCCACACGGTATGCCACGGGTCCACATCTTTCGATTATGACGAAGGGACTGATAAAACGCGGAGCTAATTTTCCTTTCACTCCGAATCGGTGAATGCCCTCCATAGGAGATACACGGAGATATACGTGGTCTCACAACTTGAAATATAAGAGGACAACGTCTCTTATCCGCATAGCTCTTTTGTCTGGACTGAGCGGATTTAAGATTTGCTTGAATAAGCCTTACCCACTCTTCTGCTTCATTTACGATATCAATCCTGTAAATAACTCTCTCACCGGATTCACACCAGTTCAAGGGTGTGTGGCACTTTCGGCCGTAGAGAGCTTCATAAGGTGCCATTTTTATGCTCGATTGATAACAGTTGTTATACGAGAACTCCGCCAACGGTAAGTGATCATCCCAGCTCCTACCGTGGTGGATGGCACATGCTCTCAACATATATTCAAGTATTTGATTCACCCTCTCAGTTTGCCCATCGGTTTGAGGGTGATACGCGGAGCTTCGAATCAATTTGGTTCCCAAGGATAAGTGTAGCTGCTCCTAGAAACGAGCAACAAACAATGCGCCTCGATCGGAGATGATCGTCCAGGGAACTCCATGTAGGCACAAGATCCGTGCTATGTATAACTCCGCATACTGCTTGGCTGTGTATCTGGTATGCATGGGGATGAAGCGTGCTGATTTGATTAACCGGTCCACGATTAACCAAATCGAATCATGGCGGTGGGAGGTCATCTGCAACCCGATGATGAAATACATACTCAAGTCTTCCCACTTCCATGCATGTATTTGTAGTGGTCGCAGCAGGCCCAACTTCTTCACATGGTCGGCCTTAACTCTTCGACACGTATCACATTCTGAAATGTATTTTGCAACTTCACGTTTCATACGTGTCCACCAAAACTTCTTCCGGAGGTCTTGGTACATTTTATTGCTGCCCGGATGAATAGAAAATTTGGATAAGTGAGCCTCATCCAAAATTTTCTTCCGCAGCCTCATATCACGGGGTACGACTATCCGGTCCTTGAACCATAAGGTATCTTCATCATCTAACCGTAAACATTTCATCTCCCCGTTCTTCAACCTCCTTTTGATATGAGCCATGCCCTTGTCTTGCTTTTGAGATTTCATAACCTCCTCTCTTATTGTGGGTATGAGAGCTAGATTATGTAGAGCTCCATATGGAACCAAGTATAGACTCGTTTCTTCCTCTTCTACCGGCGTAATGGTCAGGTTATGAACATGAGACTTCTGGCTGAGTGCATCGGCAACCACATTTTCCTTGCCCGGATGATAATGAATTTCAATCTCATAGTCCTTGATAAGCTCTAACCATCGCTGTTGTCGCATATTCAACTCTTTTTCAGTGAATATGTACTTCAAGCTTTTGTGGTCGGTGTAGAGATGAACCAGATTTCCCAATAGGTAATGTCTCCACATCTTCAAAGCTAATACCAAGGCAGCAAGCTTGAGATCATGAGTTGGATAATGTTGCTCATGATTCCGTAATTGCCGTGATCCATATGCGACCACGCGTACTCCTTGCATGAGCACACAACCAAGTCCGATGCCGGATGCATCACAATAAACATCAAAGGGCTTGGTTGTATCCGGTTGAGCTAAAACCGGGGCTGTTGTGAGGTGTTTCACCAACGCTTGAAAAGCTTCCTCACATGGATTGCTCCACTCATATTTGATGTCCTTTTTCAGTAGCTCCATCATAGGTTTGGATATTTTTGAGAAGCCCGGGATGAACCTCCAATAATATCCCGTCAAACCCAAGAAGCTACGGACTTCATGGACTGATGTTGGAGACTTCCATTTCAGCTCTTGTTCAACTTGCTTGGATCAACAGCAATGCCTTCCGCTAAGATAATATGTCCAAGAAAGGGCACTTGGTTGATCCAGAATTCACATTTACTAAACTTTGCATAGAGCTTGTGATCTCTCAGTCATTGGAGCACAATATGCAAATGTTTAGCGTGTTCCTCTTCTGATTTGGAATAGACCAAGATGTCGTCGATGAATACCACGACGAACTGATCCAGCTCCAGCATGAACACCGAGTTCATAAGATACATAAAGTGAGCCGGAGCATTGATCAACCCAAATGACATGACAAGATACTCATGGAGTCCATATCTTGTCGAGAATGCTGTTTTGGGGATATCTTCCGCTCGAATCCTGATTTGATGATATCCCAACCTTAAGTCCATCTTGGAGAAGACTTTAGCACCGACTAGCTGATCGAAGAGAATATTAATTCTTGGTAGTGGATACTTGTTCTTTATCGTCACAGCATTTAACGGACGATAATTGACGCATAGCCTCAGCATCTCATCCTTCTTCTTTACAAATAAAGATGAGCAACCCCATGGTGATGAACTGGGACGAATAAACCCCTTGTCCATCAGATCTTTGAGTTGCTCCTTAAGTTCAGCTAATTCATTCGGAGCCATTTTGTATGGTCTCCGAGGGATCGGCGTGGTTCCCGGTATCAACTCTATTTTGAATTCCACCTCACGCTCAGGTGGTAAGCCTGGAAAATCTTCGGGAAACACATCCGGATATTCAAGGACTACCGGAATATCTTCTAACTTGCAAGCTTCGGCATTACATACTTCCGGGTCTTTGGAAACCGCTTTGCTGAGATACAATGTTTGACACCCGTGAAGTGGAGAGTCCAAATGAACACTCATGTTCTCGATGTCCAGAACAGCCTTATGGAATATCATCCATGATATTCCCAATATGGCATTGATCCCTTGATCTTCGAGAATAATGAGGGTGGTAGGATAAATTTTCCACCCAAACAAAGTGGTGCTCTAGAAACGACCTCATTAGTCGATGTATCTCCACCTGGCGAATGAATATGGTAAGAACCTTTTGTGCTCATTGTGGAGATCTGATCCCGGATCACCGTCGCCTTGCTAATGAAGTTATGTGTTGCACCAGAGTCGAATAGAATGACAACCGGCTTGTCGTTTAAGGTGAACCTGCCCGCGAGAACTGGACCTCCTTTGGGCAGATCATCGACTGACACATAATTAACAGTACCCACTTTGGACATGGCTTTTCTTTGCTGTCCAAGATCACTCTTTGGAACTGGACCCGCAGACATAATGTTGCTGCTCGGTTCAGTTGCTTCATTGACGTTGAGTTCATTGTCAATATGAAGTGGGACACCACTCGGTTCAGCTGAGAAATCACCTTGATCATCTTCAACCTCTTGAGGGAAATAACACTCTGGTGCACCTGGTTGATACTGAGGTGCACGAGAAATAGTTTGTTGCTGCGGTGGAGGTAAATAAAACCTCTGTCGAGTATACGAGTCGTCATACTCCAAGAATGGCTGCACCTCTTGTGGAAGTTACCCACCATACTTCTGGGGCAGATGATTGCATTCATCCTGTGATGAGTCCCTCTCCCTCTTTTCTTTAAGGTAGAGATTGGAATAATATTCCTTAGTGATAGCACAGCTAAAAAACTCATCAAAATTCTCTTGGCTAACTTGAGCCAACTCACATCGCAGCCTAGCAGTCAGCCCTCGGTAAAAATGATAACCCCTCATGGATGGTGATTTCACATAATCAGGGACATATTGAGCTAAGTGATTGAATTCCTTCGCATAATCAATAACACTCATTTCCCATTGCTTTAGATTCCAGAATTCATCCAGACTTGTTTGCATTACACCCGCAGGGATGAAGCGAGAACAAAACGCATCCTGGAACTCCGCCCATGTGACACGATGCCCTTCTGGTTGGATAGCAAGGTATTCTGCCCACCATGCTCCAGCAAAGCCGTGAAGCTGCTGAGCAGCAAATAATGTCTTCTGGAATTCATCACATTGAATCAACCCAAACTTGTACTCAATGACACGTAACCAGTGATTTGCTTTACAATGGTCAGCCGCTTCGGAGAATACCGGCGGTTGTGTCGCCAAGAAATCCAGATAAGTGCTCGGGGTTGGCATGTGATGTTGAGCTTCTCTATTTATTCCTTGCTGAACTAGAGTTTGGAGAGTTTCATTCATCTTTGCAATAATCTCCGCCAATCCGTTTGGCGATGGATCTTGTGGTGAAGTCGAGTCATTCCCACCTCGACTTGAACCTCCAAGCTCCATTTGAGAATGTGTGTGTACCATACTGCACGAAACAATATTTTGAGTCAATCAAAATTCTATCTCAGTAGTAAGTAAGGATAAGTAAAACATGAACATGTCATGAACTTTATGAAAGCATAATTACATTCATTTTTAAACAAATCATAAGTACGCTAAACTAATCAGCTGGACTACTCTGACCAGTTTACACAACTCCAAAATTTACTCAAGTTAACTACAGATTCTTGACTTGAGTTTAATACCAAAGTTTTAGGAAACTTCAGTATCTTTCCAACGAGTACTCATAGGCTCCATAAGGATGTTTCTACAGGAGGTTATGGCTTGAAAACAGAAAGGTCCCGAGAGGTTTTTGCTACTGTCCTGGTTCTGAACAGTTTGCCTTCAACTGCAGTTTTCACCAATTTAACATGTGATTTTGCTCTGGAGGTCTACAAAGAAGATGTAGAGCACTTGAAAATATTTCCAGAACTGTATCATACACCTTAATTGGTTAAATATACTCAGAGTTATGCTCTGTTGAAGTCCAGCAAGAATTCCTGCCATAAACAGAGCACTCTGTTTTTGAAAACTTTGCCGCCTAATCACGTTCTCATTTGATTCTTAGCTCAAAATAAGAGTTCAGTAACTAATCTTTGTTTCAAACTTCCATGTTTAGTTGAAAGTTAGTTCATGAATCATTTCTTCACAGGCAAGAGATTATTAAGTGTAGTACGGTGTCGATGCACCGTAAGAAACATGTCGGTACTACGTTGCCTCACCAAAAAAAAATTCTAACCGGATTATACTGGCATATACGTATTATCAGTGGCACTAAGACGGTGACTCGCAAACGTGTGCTACTCGGAATACGTACATGGTTAGTACCTACAGAAGAACACTTAATAGGGGTGCACTCAAAGGTTGTTGTCATTTCAGGCAGGTCCATATTTGTAAGTAAATACACACGCCCGTATCATTGCCATACGGGCGTCCTTGAGTTAAGCCACGTCTCAAGGTACGTGATCGTGTTTTTACACCACACGACGGGGAACCTGAGTAGAGCGCGAACAGGTGATCACAGTTGGGAATTTTATCAACCCAACAGATACAACCTACTGCCCTGCAGGGCACGCCGATGGTAAGCGCTGCGTATGTCCTCCTAGGCTATTTCCAGAAGAACACACTATCGCGTTACTGACCACACGATGGGGTCTCCACTTGCTTGCCTAATGCACGCTAGGGATCAGCGTTTTATATGAACTCAGGAACATGAAGAGTCCAAGAGTTTCATATTAACGTCTCACACCAAGCTGTGAGACCTATCCCTGAACCACATTCCTTGTCAGGGGAGCTAGCCGAAATTGAACCGCTTTCGGTGGCGTTCCTTACCATGCTTATCTGAACGTAGGTGCGTCGTTACATAATCAAAATTAGAATTATAACAAGTATGTTAGTCATGCCACTTTAAGTAACTATACTACTATAGTTCTTATGTGGGCCTAATATCGTTTCCTCACCATATCCTAAGTTTTTTTGTAATACAATTCTTATTCAGTGCACTATTACCAATGCGGCTCTGATACCACACTGTCGGGGCCCCGAACGCCGCCCGTTCAGTCAACGGGACGGGGCACCTCGCCCGGGAATCGCGTTGGGTGGTGTCGTGTTATGCGGAACCCAACAGCACACATATAAGTAAAAGTGTATTACATAAATCAAAAGCGGAAGCCTATAAATGTTCTTTGTAAATAATTTACATAAATTAACTACAGCGGAAGTCTATAAACAGCTCACGTCGAATAACTAAGAAGCACTCGAGAAGAGGTCCAGCCCGCAGACTCCTCTCTCTAGCAACACGAAGACATTGCAGCGGCTAGGTTCTCCATGTGTTACCGACTCGGCAGTTTCCGAGTCTCACCGGACAACCTTCTTTATAGCGTCATGTTAACCTGCAAAACCACTCATATAGCAAGAGTGAGCACAAGGCTTAGCAAGACTTAACCGTCTCTCCTAAGCATGCAACTCTACATGAAAGTAACCTAAGACTTGAATATGTAAGTTGCAAAAAGACTCGCCTACGAGTTCATCCTTAACTTTCAAATTTTTGCCATCATAGTAGTGCCCTTAAGCCCAGCAACATTAGAACTCCACAATCAAACAAGAAACGCTTCATTCCAACGTTACTTGTCCCAAGGTGGAAAATAACTTTAATTCGCTCTATCACTACTTCATACATGGTTTTCATGCAATTTCCAATTATCATTGAAGCATTTAAAACGTTGCAAACTGTTTCCACACAACTTGATTACTATGTCACAACACAGTGAGCAAGCGGTACTCAGTAACCGTGAGGGACGGTGATTCGAATCAACCACTACCCTGATAACTCGACACATACGCCCGCGTCTGAAGACCCAAATCTGGCGTCCTTCATTACGTCGTATGTGGCAACCTTTCGCAGGACACTCGACTGTAGAACCGGTCGCGCCGTCTCGGGCTCATAGGTCTAACGAGACGATGTGGTATGCCTCTACAATCATGTTAATCTGGTACATCGGTTTCCTGGTTCCCATATAGCAGTAAGCATCTGGTACGCAACTCAATACTTGCTCATGGGTGCCGCTCACGCATCGGTCCTTAACCAACAGAGGCATAGCTACTCGACCAAGACCTCGTCTTGTCACTGCCTAACCCTCCTACTCGGTCTCATCTTTAGAAATATAAACTTTAGTTTGCCTCTTTTCCAACTACACCCATGAAATCCCAACTATAACTCGCGAGTAGATTCCAACTACTCGACCTCTGCCGGATGTCCTAAGCTATTTAGCACAGCATTATGCTACAACGGTGACCCTTTGCTACCCTTAACTCCAGGGTTCATTTGGTCATGCATTTGGAGTATAAAACATTCCTGACCTAATGCACATACAAACTTTGACCCATAGTAGTGAACAAAGGAAAAACATTATAAAACAACTTAAATGCAAACTGGAGCTTGCCTTGATTTTGTAGGTGACTAAAGTCAGATAATTTTGAAGTTAGTTGTTGATGACTTGAAGCTTAATTACTGCCTTCTTGCTCCTTGATCCAAGCTTCACTCCTCCACTTTTCCATGTTTAATCACTACACGTTATGAATATGCATATATGTTTATTTGTAAAACTTTTGCTAACAAGTTCTAAAGACAAGTTTAAAACTGGAACACTGTTTAAGAATTTAAGATGACACTGGTGCTATAGATTTGGGTTTTGTTTTAGCACTATGATCAAGTGAGATGTGTGTTTCATCACTTGTGTGTTGATCACCTAATGAGGTTGAACAGAATAGTACTGATCCAGGGCCCCAATGGAGCTGAAATTTTTTCATGTGAGTTCCTTGTCACAAGAAAGTCATCTGGACCAAAATTTGGAATTTTTCACTGAACAGATCACTCAGAACAATTTCTTATGCATTTAGGCAAAAAGGAATTAATTCTGAATAAACTTGCACTTTCATGCAAATTCAAGTGAACTACAATTTCAAACATATCTCAGGCAGCATACATGAATGTTCCTAGAATTTTTGGAGCTAAGAACTGCTCAGAACTGAATTTCCATGTTTTGGAAATTCTCTGAAATTGTTCCTGTATTCATTTGAACACAGAAATTTGAAATCAGAATTATCCTAAATAAATCAACTCCAAATGAGGTGAAACTTTTACAGGCGTGTCCTAATATCCAAAAGAATATTCTGGCAAAATTTGAGGATTTTTGGATGAACCAAACTCCCTCTAAAATTCTTTTGCTGAAAAGCTTTAATGAATTTTCGAGAATTAAATAATGATTTTCATACAAATTGGGTTACATATTTGGATAGAGTTTTATCAATCTGAATCGAAGCCAATTTGAATCACTAAATTTGGAGCTTCCTAGCACAAGTTATGTCCTCTCAAAGTTTGAATCGAATCTGGTATTTGAAATAAACCGGGAAATGTTTAAACTCTGACCGTATTTCCCGGGTACACTTGTCAACCGCTGAAACCAAGCCACACGGGCCACTGAATCCTTCCCGCGCAGCCACAATGGATCCCAGAGCCGCAGCCGATCAGCAAATTTAAATTCCTGTCGCTGACACGCGGGACCCGCCCGGTCTTCTTCAATCTTCGGCCGGCCGCGCCCACGGGCCCCCGGGCTCGCCGGAGATCGCCGGATTCCGGCCTCCCAGCCGCCTCTCGGCCCGGTGCTCGCCGCCTGGGGGTTTTTGGGGACGGGAAACCGATCTACGGTATCGGCACAAGCTCTAGAAGCCTTGAACCAGGTCGGCGGCGTGCAAAGGCCTCCGTGAAGTTTTGGCGCTGATGACCCATCACTTCAGCCCACGAAAACCCCGAGTGATCGGCTATACAGCATCAGTGACGCCTAAGTAAGCTCGACATGGCCACAAAGTAGCTCGGGAACGGCTGTTACTAGGGTTTCACCAGGCGCCCGCGTTCCCGACATGGCCGCCGATGGGAAAACTTGATATTAGTTGTTAACATGGGGTTTCAAGCTAGGGTTGTGAAGGACAATCGATCGCCATCGAGTCTAGATCATCTGTGCACAGTTTAGAGAACTAAGGACTAGAATTGAGTGGTAATTTTGAGGTTTCATACCGGAATGTCGCTTTGTTGCCGCCGGCAAAATTTTCCCGAATTCTCACTCGGTAGTCCACGGCTTTGCTTGTGGTTTGGGGGTGAGCAGCACGGTTCAACAGAGCGTCCGGGGGTGTCCTTGCTCGGGCGTGAAAGTCCCCGGTGGGGGCTGTCCACGTGCACACTGGTTCGCGGTTGTTTTAGGTCGCCGCCCGGGGAAGCTGTCCTAGTGTGGATAATGCCGGGAACTGTAGTTTTTGCGCTGAGGAGTTTGGAGGACAGTCGGTCCTTGCTGTTTTACAGCTCAGGGCGATGTCACACACGCATTTTTGTGGGTTTCCGGTAGCAACCGAGGCGGCGGCGTGCTGGGCTACTATCGCGTACAAGGGGGAGACAAAACACAAACAGCTCGGTTCAGATGTGGGAAGGATCACGCCGAGGTGCAGAAGGCCCACGAGCAGCTCTCCAGCGCTGCTCAATTCAGTGAGGAGGTGGCAGCAATTTTCTTCTCGGTGACGCTCGGAGCACGCTCGGCAGCTCGAGTCTGAACAGAGAATTTGCTTCGAGTGTAAGTTTAAATGGCACTATGACATGTGGGGTCCACCCCTGCTCCTCCCAAAAGATCTTCCAATTTTTGGCACAGAGTAAACTTCACTCATGTGGAGCTCATATTGGAAACCCATTTGGCAAATTGACAAGTTTTACCTCAGTTTCAAATTTGAAATTCAAATTTCAATGAAATTCACAAGTCTCTTTGATATACATATCAAAGCACCTACAAATTTTCTCAAAATTTGCCTTCCTCATAATTTGGACCTTAATAATTCGAATATGGATTCACACTTTTAATTTGGTGGCTGCAAAGAGAAGGTTTCCAACCACAGTTTGCCTCCTCCATTTCAAATGACCACCTTTACATTTAAATGATCATTTGAATTCAAGTTGGACTTGAATTCATGTGCTTGCTCATGACCATCTTCACATGTTTAGAAAAGTTTTTGCAAATCCCAATTCTTGAAATTAAACTCAACTTAATTCACAACTCAAGTTTTCCATTACAAGTTTTGGGACTTTTACAATAAAAGCTTGTAAGTTGTTCTTAATCTTTTCTTGTGTGCTGTTGGGTGCGCATCGCACGGCACCACCGTCTGCGATTCCGGAGTGGGTGAACCACAGGGTGGTTCCCACATGTGAGCGCCGATGACACACCGGCCGTACGGTCGTCGGACCGTCCTGACCTAGGCGCCACAGGGACACCAGCGATCTGGTCGCCGGTTCGGACGGATTTGGGCGATGTGGGCGCAGCAGGTACACCGGTCGTCTGATTGCTGGGCTGGCCAGACCTGCCCGATAAGCAGGGAAGAGCGGCCGAGGCTGTCTTTTAACCTCTACGCAGGGGTACCCGGTCTGCAGGGTACCGACAAATGTAAACTGTCCCGAACCAGGACAGAAGCAAAACCTCTCTCGACATTTCTGTATTTCAGCCGTAACTCTCTGTAGAAAATCCTTAAGGGTCATATGGTACACCGTTGGAAAGGTTATGAGATGTGCAACAAAGTTGCAATTCAATGTTTGTGCAGAATCATATTTTATTTTCAGATACAACTGTGATAAAAACAACCACATTCAAAGGAGATACCAGCAAATTTTGTCAAGGAATTCTGTCAAATTTGGATGATTGTAACTTTTGATCCAGTAAAGATATGGAGGTATATAAATACTTGTTGGAAATATATTGAAGTTAACTTTAACTTTGATATTCAACTTGAATTATGAAAATTCTGTTAACCGGATCAAAATCTTGATTTAGTGCATAAAGGTCTGGTCTGTACAGAAAAGAAGACTAGTTATGCCTATTTTAAGAATTTGTGTAAACATGAATGTTTTTACTGCTTTCATAAAGTTTTGACATATTCATGTTTTATTTAGCTGCATATACTGCTGAGTTCATGTTTAACTCATATCAAAATGTATTTTAGCAGTATGGTTTGTACGCGTCCTTCGGGAAAGGCCGGGAGTTCTCAACGAGGCGGTGATGATTCTATTCCTCCACCGGAACCACCATCCACAGGATGGATGGATCTTATGACTCAGGTTGTCGAGTATAACCAAGAGAACACTACGCTACTCCAAGAAGCAACTCAAGAGAACACTCGATTGCTCCAAGCCTTTGTACAGCAATGCAAACTTCAATGCACGCAACAAGTCGTTCCACCTCGGAACGCTTATTTGGATTTCTTGGCGACTCAACCGCCAATCTTCACGGAAGCTACCGAACCCGTGGAAGCGGATCAGGGGATTCGTGTCATGTAGTCCAAATTTGGAGTATTCGAGTGTGATGAATATTAGAAGACGTTATTTGCCGCTCCACATCTTCATGGACCCGCCGGAAATTTTGTGTGTCGAATATCTCGCCACCATTCCGGAAGGCCATCAAGTGGCATGGACGGATTTTTGTGAAGCCTTTCGTGATTGTCACATACCGATAGGTATTATCAAGACAAAGCGGGGTGAGTTCTTGAAATTGAAGCAAGGGGACATGAATGTCCTTGAGTATGCCAAAAGGTTTAACCATTTGGCTCAATACTCTCCCAAATACGTGGCAATAGATGAGGCACGGTGTGACTATTTCTTCTATGGCTTGAGTGCCATATTACAGAAGAAATTAGCCGTGTTCAACAAAGGCAATTACACCGACATGGTCAATGCGACTCTCATACAAGAAAAGCCGACACTCGAGTGGCAAGCAGACAAGAGGAAAATGAGTGATATCGTGCAGGCCAGAACAAGTTATGTGCCCCAGAAATACTGTTTAGTGTATCGAACGCCATCCGGTGAAATATGGCGGCCACCTGTACGAGCAACTCGTCAAAGATTTATCGCTGGTCAAGTATCACAACTTGCATCACCTCCACATCAGCAGCATCAGACGGTGGTTTGTGCTCCATCGCTGGAGCCATGTGTACCTAGTTTCCAACCACAAGTCAGCGAAGAATCGGCCATTATGCTAGGTATTGTTCGGAGGGAAAACAAGACTGCGGGTCATAATATTTCAATATTCAGACCTGTACCTATATCTGCAGAAAAGAGGGCAGACAAGGGGCAGCATTCAAGGAGAAGCCGTGTTAGCAGGGATGGTTTCTCTGAATCAGCTACCGATGTTAATTCTCTTCGATTCCGGTGCCACACATAACTTCATCAGCCAATCTTTTGTGGCTCAACATCAGCTCCAAACCACTTATACAAAGAGTCTACCTCATATCTTCACCCGAGGCAGCATTACAGCAAGCGATGTTGTCTCCCGAGCACCTCTTTGTTAGGGGGTAGAATATATCCCACCACCCTCATCATTCTCGGAGGTCTGAAGATCGACATCATTTTGGGGATGTCGTGATTGAATTATCACAATGCAGTTCTCAACATCAGTTCCTGAACCGTTGAGCTCAACTCCCCGCAACACGGTCTTCATATATTATTTTTGGGCACCAGTCAGCAGCAGTTTGCAACATTGAACCACTCGGAACTGTGAAGCTAGGAAACATTCCGGTGGTACGTGAATATCCGGATGTGTTCCCTGGTGATTTACCGGGCATGCCACCCAAACGGGACGTAGAGTTCAAGATTGAACTTGCGCCGGGAACAACACCAATTTCACGAAGGCCGTACAAAACGGCACCCAATGAGTTAGCAGAGTTGAAGACACAGCCGAATGACCTAATGAGCAAGGGTTTCTTCATACGACCGAGTTTGTCCTCTTGGGGTTGTTCAGCATTGTTTGGAAAGAAGAAGGACGAAACACTATGGCTTTGTGTTGATTATCGTCCACTTAATGCCGTGACCATCAAGAACAAGTATCCACAACCTCACATTGATATGCTCTTTGATCAATTAGTGGTTGTTAAGATATTCTTGAAGATGGATCTTCGGTCTCGATATCATCAGATTAAAATCCAGGTAGAAGATATTCCGAAGACGACATTTTTGAAGAGATACGGGTTATATGTGTATCTCGTCATGTCTATTGGGTTGACCAACGCTCCGGCCCACTTTATATCTCTGATGAATTCAGTGTTCATGCCGGAGTTGGATAAGTTCGTCGTGATGTTTATCAACGACATCTTGGTGTACTCCAAGTCAGAGGAAGAACATGCTAAACATTTGCATATTGTGATGCAACGATTGCAAGATCACAAGCTCTATGCAAAATTCAGCAAGTGCGAATTTCGGATAAATCAAGTACATTTTCTTGGACACATTATTTCAGCAGAAGGCATCGCTGTAGATCCGAGTAAGATTATCCAAGTGCAGAAATGGGAGTCACCAAAGTCTGTTCATGAAATTCGAAGCTTCCTCTGTTTAGCGGGTTATTACCGAAGATTCATCCTGAGCTTCTCTGAAATCGCTAAACCGATGACAGAGCTGTTGAAAAGGAATACCAGATTTGTTTGGGGTGCTGCGTGTGAACAAGGTTTCTAGACTTTAGTGAAGCATCTCACAACATTGCCAGTTCTTGCTCAGCCGGATACGACGAAGCCATTCAACGTTTATTGTGATGCGTCTGGCATGGGTCTTGGTTGCATACTGATGCGGGAAGGACGAGTGGTCGCATATGGATCTTGTCAACTCCAAAACCACGAGCAGCATTATCCAACTCATGATCTTGAGTTAGCTACCATGGTCCTTTCTTTGAAGATGTGGAGGCATTACTTGCTCGGATATCTAGTACACCTCTACACCGACCACAAGAGCTTGAAATACATCTTCACTCAAAAAGATTTGAACATGAGGCAACGAAGATGGATATAGCTCATTAAAGATTATGAACTTGAGATTCATTATCTTCCGGGAAAGGCAAATGTGGTCGCCGATGCGCTTAGTCGTAAGGCGCATGTTCACCACTTGACCATTGCTGAATTGGATGATGAAGAACCAAGTCTCCATGTCATTCCATATGGAGCACTTTATAATATTGCTCTCATTCCTACCATTCGAGAGGAGATTGTTGAGGCTCAAAGAAAAGACAAGGGTATGTCTCACATACGGCGGAGAATAGACCAAGGTGAAATGAAGTGCTTCTGGAAAGACGAACATGGTACATTGTGGTTTAAAAACTAGATAGTAGTACTTCGGCATATGGGACTACGAAAGAAAATTTTAGATGAAGCTCATTTGTCCAAATTTTCCATTCATCCGGAAAGCAATAAAATGTACCAAAATCTCTAGAAGAAATTTAGGTGGACACGTATGAAACGAGGGATAGCCAGGTATGTCTCGGAATGCGATACGTGTCGAAGAGTAAAGGCCGACCATATGAAGAAGTCAGGCCTGCTACAACCATTGCATGTACCGGCATGGAAATGGGAAGACTTGAGTATGGACTTCATCGTCATGTTACCGATGATCTCCCACCAACATGATTCAATTTGGGTAATCGTTGATCGGTTATTCAAATCAGCACATTTCATCCCTGTGCATACCAGTTACAACGCGAAGAAGTATGCGGAGTTCTAAATAGCACGAATATTGTGCTTACATGGAGTTCCCCATACCATTGTATCCAACAGAGGATCGCTGTTCATAGCTCGTTTTTGGGAATAGCTACACGCCTCCTTGGGAACCAAATTAATTTGATGCTCTGCATATCACCCTCAAACTGATGGGCAAACTGAGAGGGTGAATCAAATACTTGAAGATATGCTGAGAGCGTGTGCCATCCACCATGGGAAGGACTGGGATGATCACTTACCGTTGGCAGATTTCTCATACAACAAAGGGTATCAGACGACCATCAAAATGGCACTTTATGAAACTCTCTACGGCCGGAAGTGCCGTCCACCACTTAATTGGTGCGAGTCTGGTGAAAGAGTAACATTCGGGATTGATCTTGTCAATGAAGCCGAAGACAGAGTTCGGATAATACAAGAGAACCTGAAGGCTGCTCAATCTCATCAAAGGAGTTACACGGATTAGAGGCGTCGACGCTCCATTTCGACATCAGAGAGCACACATATATTCGTGTGTTTCCAATGAAAGGAATTCATCGGTACGGTGTCAAGGGGAAACTTGCTCCAGATTTATTGGTCCGTTTGCCATCACGGAGAAGTGCGGAACCGTAGCTTACCGGCTGGAACTACCGGCAAAACAAGCTGGTATTCATGACATATTTCACATGTCACAGCTGCGGAAGTGTCTAAAGTTTACCGCTGCTGTCCGCACCGAATACATCAACGAGTTGAAACCGGATCTCACATACACAGAGCATCCGGTGCAGATTATCGATGAGAAGACCCGAATCACCCGGAAACGGACTTTGAAAATTTAAAAAGTCCTGTGGAGTAATCATACCGCAGAAGAAGCGACGTGGTAAAGCAATGATTACATCCACAAGAACTATCCAGAACTTTTGTCATATACCTTGTAAATTACCTCCCGTCTCATTCTTCTTTTGTAATCTCGGGATGAGATTCTTTTAAGGGAAGATGAATGTAAATATCCCAAAATTGTGAATGCAAATAAACTGAAGTTTGAACACCATTTGGTTTCAAGTTTATGAAATTTGGGACTAGTTAAAACATTCTACAGGTGATGATGCACATGAGTGTTCAATCACACAATCTCCAATGTTTATTTGAATGCTGGGATCAAGGTTGATTTACACACCATGTATGAAGTTCTCATGGTTAAGAGAAAGTTTAAATTCAGTGTTTGAACTCAATTTGTTCAGCTCAAATTTCAAATGAGGATAGCACAATAGAAATGCAAACTGTTGTGTTGAATACCCGATTTGCAGCAGCTAAATTGAAAATCAGATTTCTTATTTGAATTCCTCAGGTTCAAAATAGAGGGAGGGCAATGTTTGAGGACATTTGGAGATGTTTTGCTATCCATTTCAAAGAGGACTTTAAATTGCATAAGAATTCAAATTCAAATTTGAATTTGGATGAAACATGACCAATTATCCAAATAAAGTTCAGATTTGAGCTCCCCACAAATTAATTGGATCATTTTCCAAATTTGAGAGAGACTTGGGGCGATAAGGGGGAGTGTGGGACCCACTTGTCATATGCACCCAAAAGATCTTCAGTAGAGTTACCAGCCTCTGTTTCTCTTCTGCAGAGCACTCGACAGCAGCTGTTCACAACGTCAGCACACGAGCACTCGAGGGTTCCCGGTTCAACACACGTTGAACCGACTCCACAGCACGGATAAAAACCTTCCCGGCCGACCCAGTGCTCGGCAAAATAAGTTGCTCGACTGTCTCTCGCTCTCCCTCGCAAAAGAACAGAGATGCCGCCGCCGCCTCTGGAAATCGATCGGGAGCCGGCCAGCCACCGCGCACAGCACCCCTCCAACCTGAAAAATGGCCCTGAGTGATCGTACTACACCTCCTCGGCGCGAGAACAAGTGAGTTTCGGCTTCCCTCACCCGAGAGCGCAGCTTCATCACAGCGGCCGCACGAGAATGAGATGAGGTGCTCACATGGACAGCTCAACTCAGAGCCTTTCACGGACACGCCAAGGCACTCACAGGCACGCTGGACCTTCACACCGCTCCTCCACGAACCTTAGCCCGAACCGTCTATCATCACCGACGAATTTCGTATTTTCTCCCGATCGGTGCAAATTCTCACCCAATCTTTGTTTATGGTTCACCAAACTGAGCACAAACGAGCTTGACTAGGTAGGGAACATTTCTTCCTCGCAACCCTAGCGTGAAACCACATGTAGCCGGCCCTTTTCGAGTTCTTCCGAATGGCAACCATGGAGGAGGGCTCGGATGCATGATGACCTCCTATGTAGAGCTTCTCCCGACCTAGTTTGCATCCACGTCGAGGATCTACATGCTTCCCTGGTTCTGTAGAGCCAAGTAACTCCGAGTTTGGAGAGCTAGGGAGCCAGGCTGACGCCACTGGAGTAGGACCTAGACGCTGCACTGTCATGAGCTATGTTGGGGGCATTGCTGGCGCGGGGAGACCTTACTGGAGTGTTCCTCGTGTTGGTTTAGAGCCTAGCAGCGAGCTTTGGCGTGGGGGATGGCCAGGAGACAGGGGTCCGACGAGCTCCGGCGAGGGCAGGCGTGGGCGCGGGAACCAGCGCGAGGTAGGAGATGACCTCGTGGGCCCATGCGTCAGCCTCTTCTTCAGGCGAGTTGGATTCTCTGCGGCACCGGATCATTTTGTGGCTGCACGATTTAAATCTGTAACCCCGTGTGTTCTACACTCCGGTTGCGCCACGTAGCCCTGGACCCCACTGTCAGATTTTGAACATTTCCCCAGATTAAATTGAAGTCCAGATGTTATTCAAACTTTAGTAGCTCATAACTTTTGCTAGGAAACTCCAAAATAGGTGATTAAAATTGGGTTAGATTCAGATTAAAAAAATTCTATCCAAATCTGCAACCCAATTTATATGAAAGTCAATAATCAATTCTAGAAAATTCGTTGAATATTTTCAGCAAAATAATTTTAGAGGGAGTATGGTTCATCCAAAAATCCTAAAATGTTGCCACAATATTCCTTAGGATATTATTTAAATCCTGTTAAATTTTCATCTCATTAGGAGTGGAATTGAGTAAGAAAATTCAGAATACAAACTGCTGTATTCAAAAAGTCCAGAAACATTTTCAGATGGGACTTCCAAATTGTAAAATCATTTCTGGGCAATTCTTATCTCCAAAACTCCTAGAAAAATTCATGCATACTCTAGGAACTACATTTGAAATTGTAGTTCACTTGGTTTTGCATGAACACGCAAAGTACTTCAGAATTAATTCCTTTTTGCTTAATTCCTTAGGGAATTGTTCTGGAAAAAACTACTCAGTGAAAAGTGCTAATGTTTGGTCCAGAATAATTTCTTGTGACCAGGAACTCACCTAAAAACTTTCAACTAAAGTTGAGCTCTGGAACAGTAATTTTCAGTGTACTTTGCTTAGGTAAAAATACAACCATTAGGAAAAGCACTTAGCACTTGATCACATTTGCTAAACCGAACTCCACCCACTAGAACCAGTTCAATTTTAAATTATTTTAAACTTGTGATTTGATCTTGATCACGAAATCTTTAAAATTAAATACATATGCATTTCATAACGTATAGCATCGACGTGGAGGATTGTGAAACAATTGAAGTGTGAATTAAGGAGCAAGGCAAGCAAGTGATCAAGCGTCAAGTGATCAGCAACTAACTGAGTTCTATATATACTCTTAGTCACCTGCAAAACAGGCAAGCTCCAGTTTGCATCCAAGCAAGTTTTATAAAGTTTTTCATTTGTATAGACTAAAGGTGTGAGATGATAATGTGCATTAGGTATAAATGATGTGAATACCCAATTGCATGACCAAATTGAACCCAAGAGAGAAGTGGTAGATTAGCACCTCGTCGAGGGAATTAGGCTACGCTAAATGTTCCTTTGGAAGGACCGGTAAAAGTCGAGTAGTTGGAATCTCCGATCTTAGGGCTTGGGATGATCTCGGTACGGACTTATGACTATAACATTGAGGAAAGTTCACATATGTGAAATTGAGACCGGGAAGGGAGATAGAGATGCAGCAGGCCGAGGTCTGTGCGTGCATAGCCCTGGCCTGTGTCGGTTAAGGGTCATCCGTACTTGGCCCTGTTGGACAAGTTTGAGTTGTGTATCGCGCACATAATGGCTATATGGGACCCAGGAAACCGATGTACCTCGTGAATTGGAATTTTTCCAATCAGCTTAGGCTTTCAGCGTCAGTACAGTAGGAGGTAACTCACTCAAGAACATATCACTGCGGGTGTGTACCTTGAGGGAGCTTGCTGTTCGGGTATATGGTACCACGTCCGGTGTGGATGAACATGGGAAGGGTGGCTGCATACAACATCGGTTGAGGTTGCTGCCGGCAACTCGGAGATGGGTGTACGTGTCGTGCAGTCCGGGCGTGTCTTGGTTCGAATCACCATCGCTCGCGGTTACATGAGCATACTTGCACTACAGGCATTTGAACAATTAACGACGGCTGGAAACCGTCATTAATTAAAGGGAAAATCATCGTAAATAAGTTATTCACGACGGGGAAGACTTATTCACGACAGTTTTCGTCCATCACCAATAAATAGTCGTAAATAAGGTTATTTACGATGGCTAAATAATCCCGTCACGAATAAGCTCCCCTCGACTGCACGTGGCTGGGGGGATTTATTCACGATGGGCTGATCTTGGCCGTCGTGAATAGACTCATTATTTACGACGGCCGACACCAGCCGTCGTAAATAGTAGTGGCTTATTTGCGATGGGTGGTCTTGGCCGTCGTAAATAGTAATGACTTATTTACAACGGCTAGCACCAGGAAACTGTCGTAAATAAGTTTGGTAATTATTTTTTTAAATCATAAAATACTGCCCTGGCTTCGAGGCCAACCCTGGCTCGATGGCCAGCTCACATAGACAGTCAACAATAACAACAACAGTATGCATCAAAAATATTATAAACATCTACACTAGCTAGACACACACAACGCTACCACGTGTGCTACCTCCAGAACCCGGGAACTCGTCCTCCATCCTTCGTCCTCCCGGTAACTACGGCGATGGTGTGTGAGCCTTGGTCGCGGAACCCTGTTATGTATAATTATAGTTAGACAAGTTATAAGATTTAAAATGCATATTTGCATAAGTGAGCTTATTATAACTTGAATTGATCAAGTTAAAATAGTTTTGGCTATGTTTGACTAAGTTTGGTGGTATTCTAATAAATTTGGCTGACTTTCATCAAATATGGCTATGTTTGTACCTCTGCTCCTGTAAAAGGGGCCTGTGGCTCCTGTGGGGGCTGCGACTGTGGAAAGACGATCGGCTGCCCTGCCGCCATAGCCTGTGAATAGAAAACATTATCATACAACTATCATTGATATATTAGAAATATTAATTAAAACGACCTTTACATACCTACATTGCTGTTTGCATCTGTAGCATGAACGAGGCTTAATACTCGTCCCGAGCCCTGCTTGCCGCGGCTTGACGCTCCCTTTCTTGCCGGGTCGGGCCGGGTTGGGCCGTGCCGGGTCAGGCCGGATTGGGCCTTGCCGGGCCGGGCTGGGTTGGGCCATGCCGGGTCGGGCCCGATTGGGTCGTGCCGGGTCGGACGGGCTCGAAACCCATTAATATACGTATAAATAGTATACACTCATAATCAATAAATTAACTAATTATAATCTAATTGAGAATTTGAAACAAAACAAACAATTAAATAATTTAAACAACAGTAAGCTGGCGGGCAGGGCGGGCAAGGAGCCGGCAGGTGGGGCGGGCAGGGAAGGGACCCTGCGGGCGGGGCAGGCAGGGACCTGGTGGCTAGGTAGCGAATTAATTAAAAATAATTAAAAAATAAGCTAATTAATTATAACTAATTAAAAAACTCAATGGGCCGGCTGGGGCGGGGCGGCGGCGGGTCGGGGCGGGGCCGGGTCTGCGGCGTGCCGGTCGGGGCCGACCGTTTCGAGACGGGGTGGTCGGGGGCTGGAGGTCCGGCCGGGGCGGCGGCAGCAAAGGCGCGTGGGGAGGCCGGGGTGGGCGGCGGCAAAGACGCGCGGGGAGGCCAGGGTGGCCGGCGGCAAAGGCGCGCGGGGAGGCCAGAGTGGGTGGCGGCAGTGGCGTGCGGGTAGGCCGGGGTGGGCGGTGGCACGCAGGGAGGCCGGGGTGGGCGACGGCGGCGGCGGATCCGGTTGGGGACAGCGCGGGTGTGAATGCCCGCGCCGACCCCAACCCGGGCGGGTTGAATAAGCTAAACTAAACCAATTTAAAGTAATTAAACTAAACTAATTAAAGCATACTTAAAAAGTAAACTAATTAGAAAATCAACTAATTGTCGCGAGAGGGCGGCGGCGGCGGCGAGCGAGGGCGGCAGCGGCGGCGCGCGAGGGCGGCGACGGTGGCGCGAGAGGCGGCAGCGGCGGAACTGTCGGGGTCAGCGCGGGCGTGAATGCCCGCGCCGACCTCGGCCCGGGCTGGTATATACCCCTTATTTATGACGGTCAGGTCCCTGGCTATCGTAAATAAGGTGTTATTTACGACGGGAACTGGCCCTGTCGTAAATAAGGAACTTATTCACAACGGTCAAGGCCTACCGTCGTGAATAATGTGCTTTCTACTAAAGACTGGCAGGTGAGCCTTGGTTCCTTCCCCGCGTGAATTGCCTTTGGACCTTCAGATACGCCTGAGAATGGCTCCATGAATCCATGTGATGCCACGTGGAGGCTCCTGATTGGTTGGAAACTTGTTTTCAGGACTGGTCTCTGCAAATTCTCCGTATTTTGGGGCATAATTAACCTGAATACAAATAGATACTAACACTTGCGGAAATGGTTAGTATTTAACGCCTACAACTATGTTGTGTTCTCATTTTATACATTTTATGAGGTGGATTGACGGTTAAATATGACACTTAAGGGCCATCAACAGCATGTTATACGTTGTGTCACCTGCAACAAAGCTAAAGTGCGGTTGAACCCTCATGGTCTATATCTCCTCTATGTATTCCTAGTGTTCCAGGGAAAGATATTTATATGGACATTGTTCTAGGTCTACCTCGAACAAAGAGGGGGAGAGATTCTATTTTTTGTAGTGGATTGCTTTAGTAAAATGGCTCATTTTATTCCCTATCAAAAGAGCGATGATGCGTCCAATATTTCTGAATTATTTTTCAAGAAAATTGTATGATTTCATAATGTAACGCCGACTATTGTTTTGGAGTGTGACACCAAGTTTTCGAGCTACTTTTGGAAGACCCTGTGGGGAAAACTTGGGACATGGCTGCTATTTTCCACAACATGCCATCCAGAAACAGATGGGCAAACCAAAATGGTGAATCGCACATTATCAACATTATTATGAGCTGTTCTAAAAAAAGAACTCCAAACTATTGGAAGAAAGTTTGGCACATGTCGAATTTGTTTACAACAGGGCAGTACACTCAACAACAAATTTTTATCCATTTTAGATAGTGTATGGTTTCAAACTCAGTTCACCCATCGATCTTCTACTTTTGCCTTTGCAGAAAACTTTGATGCAAGCAAGCATGCTGATGTTGTCAAGAAACTTCATCATCAAGTGCGGACAAACATAAAGAAAATGACAAAGATTTATGAGAGATGTGCCAACAAGGGTCGCAAGAAAGTGGAATTTCCAGTTGAAGATTTGGTTTGGGTTCATTTACGTAAGGAACAATTTCCAGTGCATCGCAAGTCCAAATTACAGCATCGAGCTGATGGACCTTTCAATGTACTTCAAAATATAAATGATAATGCTTATGAGATTGATCTTCCATGTACATATAGAGTAAACACACCATTCAACGTCACCGACTTGTCTCTCTAATTTTGAGAGAAAGAGTTGAGGATGACTCCTTTTCAAGGGGGGAGGATGATGTGGACATCCCAGCAAAAGACACACATAAAAGATCCTATGAATGACCGATTACACGCACTCGTGTTAACAAACATGAACATCAGGTGAATGCTTTCCTCTCTACATTACATTTTAATATTGATGAGAATAATATACTATCTAGGTCACATCATCTACTATTACTCATGTTACACAAGAGGCAACACTATTGACTAGAGCAAAAAGCACTAAGTCAGTTCTACAGCTGGGTGCCGTGCACACCTTTGTTGTTCTTTGTTCTTCATGTACTCGTGAATTGATCCCTCTAGGGTACCCTAATTCGTGCTCTAGGCTTTCAAGCCTTTTTGTTTGTGTTAGTCCCGGTTTGTGGTTCTGCGGTTGTTTGGAGATCGAGTCAAAGTCTTTAAGGTTTCGGTGCCTCTCCCCGTCGCTTGGTCATAGTCAATGTTGACAAGTATAAAACTTGTTATCATGGATTGTGGTTCTATGGTCGATCATAGATCGAGTCGAAGTTCTCAAGACTTCAGTGCCTCTCTCCTCGTTACTTGGTCACATCCAACCTTGACAAGTATAAAGGTAATTATCCCAGCTGATTTTTCAGCTAGTTATCCCTTGTCGTACCTACTACCATGAAGACCAGGCCACTCCCGTGTTTCACCCTATTAGTTTTGAAGGCAACTAAAGGCTCTTATTGTCATGAAATATGATTTATTAGTTGAAAAATTATATATTCTTCAAGTCACAAAAGTTATCTGATTTTATTGCTACTGTTCTTTGGCATATGAATCTTGGACATATGAGTGAACTTGGTATGACAAATTTGAGCAAGAGAGATCATATTGATGGACACAACATAAGTAAATTGAATTTCTATTAGCATTGCATGTTTCACAAACACGAAAGGATGAGCCGGTTCATACAACTGAAGGTATTATTGATTATGTGCATTCTAATTTATGGGTGTCATCTCTTAATACATCTCTTGGAGGTGCTCATTATATGTTGACTATTATTGATGATTATTTGCGGAAAGTATGATCATTTTTCTTGGGACATAAATTTTATGTACCTTTTGCATTTAAAGAGTGGAAGACATTCTAAGTTTCAAGGCAATATGAGATACTGCACCATTGCTCAAACGCCATAGGAATGTGGTGTGGCTGAGCATATGAACAGGGCTATCCTCTAGATGGGCCGTTGCATGTTGGCTAATGTTAGTCTAAATACACGTTTTTGGGCAGAGGCTAATTCCGCTGCTTGCGAAACTGCATGCTTGTGTCAACATGATGGGAAACCCATCCGTAGGAGTTTACTAGTATTGCTTGCTACTCATTGTCGCTGGGTACGTGATGGTATGGGTGTGTTCTATTTTGCGTCGCATCGCTTTACAGGATTATGGAAAACTAATTAAATTTTCTTAAATACTATAACCATGAGGATGAATGATGATGAAACAATGGTGACTTTATAGCAACATGGAATTTAGGTGATCTAAGCAAGCATGGTTTTGTGGTTGGGCCGGATGGTATGGTGGTTTTGCTTGCCTTTGATCTAAGGACCGGTTCATGCCAGAATATGCCAGGACAATAGTGCCACCATAGGACCAAGTATGGGCATGGCATAGCTGAATAACTAGGTGTGATGCTAGCATATGATGGACCATTGGATGGTGTGGGGAATGGATGTCGATGAGTACTGCCCTGGGATCTGCATGACACACAAGGGGGCCCGTGGGTGGGAGAATGTGGATTCAAGCCTGCCTATGAAACCTCAGTGGGTCCGTAGACACTAGTAGTTGTAAAGGTCCCAAAATATGCATACAAAGAAACTCTTGTTTGCACAAAGTTGGTTTCACATGTATGAAAAATGGGACTTGTTAAAACTTTTTTTCCCACATGTGATAATACACATGAGAGCCTTCTTCACACAAGTTCAAATATTTATTTGAAGACTTGGAACCCAAGAGGGATCTAAAACGAAGGTGTGAAGTTCCCATATGTGTGAGAAAGGCTAAAGTCAGATTTTGGAACAATTTGTTCCACTCAAAAATCCAAATGAGAGTAACACAATGGTTTTCAAACTGTTGTATCAAAAATCTCATTTGCAGCAGCCAAATCAAAGATCAGAGTTCATATTTGAATTCCTTAGGTCCAAATTAGGGGGTAGGCAAAGTCTCATGAATTTTTGAAGATGTTTGCTACCCATTTTCAAAATGGACTTAAATTTGCAATGAATTCAAATATACATTTTAATTTGGATGAAACTTGTCCAAATGTCCACAAACATTTCATATTTGAATTCTCACCATTTAATTTCCAGCATATTCCAAAGTGTGGAGATATTTGTGAGAAGAATGAGAGGGGATAAGAAGGGGCACTGGGACCCACATGTCATAGGGCTAATTAGACTTACACACTAAGTCTCCTCTCTGTCTTTCACTCCACCGAGGAAATTCCTCCCGGACGACACCGAGCAGCTCGGGCCACGGTCACCGACGCCAGCTCCTGCTGTCCCGAGGCTCACCTCGCCCTTATCTCTCACGCGTGTGGCACAACACGAGTTCTTCTCTTCACCGTAGCTCGCATCGCTCTATTCTTTCTCCTTCCCGCAAGCAACGGCGCCCGCTCGGTTCTTCCGATCCCACACCACCCGCCGGTTGTTGTGGGGTCATGAGCTCCACAGCAAAAAGCTTTGTCAAAGCATGCTCTAGATCGCTAGCAGTGTCTCACCACATCCCCATGCTCGTGTCTAACGAAAACCGGCAAAGTGTCGTTGCTCCCGTGTTGAACTGTGATGAACACGAGCTCGGTCGCCGTGGACAGCCTGAACCAAGGCAGGTCAAGCCCAAGCGAGCTTACTCAGCGGCGCACCGGTGATTCTAGCTACTCATCCCCGAAGCTCAGCCCAAGCCGTTGCTCGTCGGAGGATAATTTCGGGAATTACTCTCGGGCGGCCAAAACGACACCGAGGTAAGAATTTGTGCAATTCGGTGTTGATTCTTGATGGTTGTACTTCACACTTCGCACAGAAGTTCCCCTATCGCTAGAGCACCTCCTCCCTCGATCCTAGGTTGAGAAATTAAGGGTAGGGTGAGAATTCCACATTTTTGCCACGGGAAAACTTCCGGGCCAAGTCGGCCGCACGGTGCCGACGGGGTTAGAGTGCTCGCTGATGGTTTTGGGGGCCAATTCTAGCGTCTACACGTTCCCCTGGTGCTATAGAGACAAAGAATCGATCATTTGGTGGACAATTCGCCTTGCACCGGCTCGCCGGAACCCTAATCGTTGCTGACCCCGGTGCACAAGGTTTTCCGGCGATCTATGGCCGCCGGCGAACCTCTCAACGTGTTCAGCAGGCCAAGATATGGTGGGGCGGCGAGCAGGGAATCAGGAGAGGGCCGGTAAGGCCGTTCCGGCGACGCTCGGCGGAGGGCGCCGCCGCGGCCTCTGTTTGGCCGAAGGTTGAAGATGAACCCGTGGGTCCCGCATGTCAGCGACGGATGTTTAAATCCCTGATCGGCTGCGGTGCTCGGATCACTTTGTGACAGCGTGGGAGAAACCCTGTGGCCCTGTGTGGTTTCGTCTCAGAAGGTCACACATGGCCTGGGCCCAGCAGCAGGAATTTGAACTTTTATCTGTTTTCAGAATTCAGTTGAAAGTTTAAATAGCCACAACTTTGTGTAGGAGAATCCAAAAATTGTGAATCAAATTTTGTTGGATTCCTCTAACAGAGCACTATCCAAATGTGAAACCCAATTTGTAAGAAACCCTGTATTTAATTCTGGAAAATTCTTTAAATCTTTTCAGAAAAAGAATTTTAGAGGGAGTTTGGTTAATCCAAAACTCCTCAAATTTTGCCAGAATATTCCTTAGGGTATTAATAAACCCCTGTAAAAGTGTCGGATCAATTGGAGTTGATTTGATCAGGGCAATTCAGGATTTAAGTTGCAGTGTTCAATTGAATACAGAAACATTTTCAGAGAATTTCCAAAACTTGGAAATTCAGTCCTGGGTAAATATTAGCCCCAAAAATGCTAGGAAGATTCATGCAAGCTCTATGAACTATAATTGAAATTGTAGTTCACTAAGTTTGGCAGGAACATGCAAGTTTATTCAGAATTAATTCCTTTTTGCCTAAAGGCTTAGGGAATTATTATGAGTGGTCTATTCATTGGATAATTCCAAATATTGGTACAGAGTGTTTTCTTGTGACAAGGAATTCACATGAAAATTTTCAGCTCCATTGGAGCTCTGGATCACCCCTGTTCAGTTTAACCTCTTAAGATGATCGATAGAGAAGAGGGGGAAAACACTTAGTATTTCATCTTGTTGCTTAGACACAAACCCAAACCACTAGCACCCACGTCATTTTAAATTCTTAAATAGAGTTCCAGTTTTAAACTTGTCTTTAGCACTTGTCAGCAAAACTTTACAATTAAACATATGTGCATATTCATTACGTGTAGCATCTACGTGAAGAACTTGGAGTCCTTGGAGTAGAGATCAAGGAAGGAGGGAAGCACTTGATCAAGCACCAAGTGGTCTTCACTAACTAAACTTCGTATAAATATAAGTCCCCTGCAAAACAAAGGCAAGCCCCAGTTTGCATCAAAACTTACAAGTTTTTATTTGTATTCACTTTATACGTCTAGCATTTTATTTATTGCATTAAGTCTAGGTGGTATGACACTCCAAATGCATGATACAGAAAACCCTGGAGTATAATATAGAGTAGACTATCAATTGATTATAAACTGCTGATCTCAAGTCAACAAAAGTGGACTAAAAGAAGCAAAACTCGAGTGGGAAGTTTCCTACTCGTGAACCGGGATTAAGGGGGATCAATCAAAAGAGTTGGGAATTGATCCTCATAGTTGGGAATGGAGACCGGGCAGTGGATGGAAGGCTCAAGGACATGGTCCTGTGAACCTAGTCTATGTCTGAGTCTGTTAAGGCCTGTTCTCGTGTGCGGCCCGTTGGACAAGTTTGAGTTGTGTACCGGATGCATACTGGCTATATGGGACCCAGGAAACCGATGTAACATGTTAACCTGGGTGTCGAGGCATACCTCACCGTCTGATGCCGATGCTGAAAGGATAGAGAAGTCGGCTCTACGAGGGTTTGCCTTAGATAGACTTAATCCCAGTCGGTGGGACCGGTTCGACATTTGGGTGTCATGTGAAAGGTCGCCACGTACGACGTCAGTGATGGTTGTTGTGTGCAACGTCGAGTACGGGCATACGTGTCGTGTCAGCCGGGTGTTTTAGATTGCAATCACCGTCGCTCGCGGAATGGACCGAGCATACTTGTTCTCTGCGTCGTGACGTAGTAATAAACTGGGAAAAGATAATAATGCTTCGTGGGTAATCCTCATAACGGAGATGAGGAACGATCAACACTTCACTAAATTTAATTTCCACCTTGGGCTAGTAGCATCGAGGCAAAGCGTTTCTTGTTTGATTGTGGAGCCTCAACGTTGATGGCGCAAGGTCCGTATGAGTCTAGGGTAGCTCACTAAAGTTACTTTCACCTCGGGCAACTGACATCGAGATGAAGCGCTTCTTGTTTGATTGTAGAGTCTCGATGTAAGTTGCGTGAGGGTTATAAAAGTTGCTTAACACTTGAAGTAAGGACTTTCCTTTAGCTCAAGTTCATCGTTTGTGCAAACTTCTATAATCAGCCCTCTATTTTCATCATGTAGAGTTTCATGACTAGGGTGACAGGTTAGTCTTGCTGAGCTTCGTGCTCACAGATACTGCATAGTTGTTTTGTAGGTAATAACAGTACGCTGATATGTACGGGTGTCCGATGAGACTCGGAGCTCTCCGAGTGGCGTACTCATTGCAACCCCTGCCGCTGCTATTGTGATAGTGTTGCTAGCGAGAAGGGTCCGCGGGCTGGACACCTTCTCTGTTGCTTAGCATAGGTATGAGATGTGAGTGTAATAGTCTTCCGCTGTATAATATTTTGAGAAGTATTTGTAAAATTTACACTTTGTAAGCTTCCGCTTAATTCATGTAATATGATGCTTTATTATGTGTGTTGTTGGGTGCCGCATCGCACGGCACCACCCAATGCGATTCCCGGGCGAGGTGCCCCGTCCCCGTGAGTGATCAGGACGGCGGGCCCTCACAGTAGTCCCTTTGTGGTCTCTTGGCCATACACCAAGGGTAGTGTATTTTGGCATAATAGAGGTTCTCTAGTCGCCGACGGGTGATGAAATCACAAACTTGTGGGTGAAGTGGTGCCACCTCTGCAAAGTGTAAAAATTGTCCTGATAGTCGTGCTTCCGGTTATGAGCACCTGGACAACTTCCATAGTTAGAAGCTAAGCTTGGTTTTGGTTTGGTTTTGGTTATGTCCCATGGATTTTCTTTCGCTTATGTTGTATGAGTATGGTTGATTATGAGAAGTTAGGAATTTGTGATAGATTTTGATAATGATTGTTGGCTGGTTATACTTGATGAACGATTGTATATGATGACATTGGACATGAGGCAAATCAATTACTTGGTTCTGTTGAGATTTAAGTTCACCTAGACATTGTAGGTTATTTTCTTTCGTGATTGTGAAATAAAACTAGCTTGCTGCAATGAACCATTGTTTTATCCTTTTTAAGCTACATGTCATACTTTCCCGCACTTGCTAAGTACGACATGTACTCACCCTTGCTATTTCCACATTAATTCAGCTACAGGAGACACTTGGGAGCACCTTGAGGATCACGTGGAGGACTAGGCGTGCGTGTTACCGTCAACTGCCTGTGGAGTCGGAGTCCTACTATTTAGTTCTTTCCGCTGCAATAAAATTAGAGACTTCCGTAAAGGCCCAAGTTTTTGACTTGCTAAAATGTTCATCACCTCATACACCACAGCTCATATTGTGGTAATCATATGAACAAATTTGAAGAGCAAGTAACCACCATCAATAGGATGGTTAGAGGAAGAAGTCATAAAATCCAAAATTGGGATTCCCAACATGTGATCTTTAGAGTCTAAGCTACATATTAAGTCCTAAACATTCTTAGGAATGCTCATGCCAAGTTTCATTCAAATACAAACATGTTTTGGATACTTTTGGATACAATTATTAAAAGGGCTAGATTGAATTTAGATTCAAATTCAAACTACCTTCATCACATGGATTCAAAAGGGGGATTCATATTCAAACTCAGCACATTTAATTGAGCTACTCCACCAAATTTCATCTCAATTGGAATTGATCTTGATGGTAACTAAATTTGCACTAATTCAAAACTGAAGTTGAATTTAAAATTAAAGTGTGAATAAAATTTAGCAAAACCAGCCTCCAATCTGAGGAATTCAAATTCCCAAATGTCCATTGTGGAATTCTAGCAAATTACAGGAGCATTGGGGTCCACATAAATTAATAAGTGTTTGGATGAGTATTAGGGGATGAGGGACCCACATGTCAGCCTCCCAGAACATTTCACGCGTTCAGTGGGAGCGGGCACCGGTCCTTCGTGTCGATCGCCACCAAGGAGACGCCGGCCAACTCCTGCTTTGTCTGACGACGTGTTCACCAGCTGTTGCGCCCTCCTCTCTCCCCATTTGGCTATAAAACGGGTTGTGGCAGACGACATTTTCCTTTTTCGCTCGCACCCGATACCTCCCACACAGCAGCTCGACCTCGCCACCATGGACAGCCTGATCCTGACGGTCTCGATATTGACACCAATATCAAAGTTTTGCGCCAGATCCTTCACGAGCTCACCGTGCAAACCGTCCCTCGGTTTGTCCCTCCTACGCGACGAGTTTCCGAGTTTACCATCGATAGCTCATTTCAGGACCCGTTCAGGTTTAGGAGGAATTCGAGGTGACCATCGCGGGTTAGGTCAAACAGGATTTAGAATCATCATCTAGATGTTCTTGCGCCCCTCCTCGGTTGAAAACCGGCAAGAAAACCCCACCAGAACACGAGAAACAACGACGAGCAGTGCGGCGGAAGGGGGGTCGCCAGTGAGGTCCGGTTTACCGTGCTTTCAGGTTCAAACCGAGACCGTGCCGAGTATCACGAGGATACACGTCGCCGATGAGGTGCAGTGTCATAGTTCTCGTCACCGGCGAGCTACGGCAGTTAACCATTGGCAGCAACATGTCTATTGTGTTCAGCGTCCAAAAGTAGGTAGGGGCGGCGAGTTTCACTGTCGCCAGTGAGCTAGGCCGCCGGGAACGCCGACCTCGTCGGAGCTCTAGCTGCGCGGGGCGGCGGCGTCGCGAGGAAGACGAAGGCGCCAACCCCACATGTCAGCCGCAGCGAGCGTGTGCGAGGGCGCGTTTACTTTAAACTAAACGCGCGAGGACCGCTGTCAGCGTCTGATTATATGAAACCAATTCCATTAGAACCATCATAAACTCAGAAAATAAAGACATGCTTCATGAAAATCCATAGAAATCCTTAGGAGCACTAATAATGGCCTTTTATACATTTATTTGTGCAGGGCTCAAATGAGATTTGCTTCAAATGAAACTTGACCATTACTCTCTTTAGATATTCACCAAACCACAGTAAAGATTTCAGAATCAGAACTGAATTCTATCTAGAGTTAGAGTCTTTACATTCTCATTTCAACACAATTGCATTTGAATTTAACATGCATTGTTTCATTTATTATGTGTAGTCCCTGAGATCGAAGAAGCCTTGGAGATCTTGGGTTGTATCCCTCCGGAGGAGACTTTAGTCGACGACTCGCAGCAAGGCAAGTTCTGGTTTGCATTAACCTTATTTATAAAGTTTTACCTTTCACACTTACTTTATTAGTCAAATGAATGTGCATTAGGTCTTTGACTGAAAATCCAATTGCATAACCATGAGAACTAGGGGGTTTGAGTCTATGTTATGAACGTTGAGTAGCCATAGCAATGGGCCAAATGATATAGGATTCGGTACAAGTCGAGTAGTTGAAACTACTCGCAAGAATAGGCTTAGGGGTACCCAACTCGGTTAGTGAGATAGATCATGATCCACATGACATGAAAATGAGACCGAGCGGATGGTAGAAGCAGCAGGACTTTCAGGGCCTGTGCTTCCATAGCTCTGCTTGTGTCGGTTGAGGACCGAGCCGTGTGCGGCCCTGTTGAACAAGCTAGAATTGTACCGAAGACATACCGGCTATATGGGAACCGGGAAACCGATGTAATTCGGGTAGCTAGATGTTGAGGCATTTCTTGTCGTCCAAATGGGTTGGTTGAGAGTAGCAAGGTGTAAATCCGCTAGTGGGCACGTAGATTGCTCCGCATAGGTACCTCCTGCTCAGGACGATAGGACCGGTTCAATACTTAGCTAACGGGTGAAGGGTTGTTGGATACGACGTCCGGGATGGTTGCTGTAGCAAACATCGAGTATGAGCGTACGTGACGTGTTATTCGGGTAACTCTACAGGTGTAAATCGATTATAATCGCCATCCCTCGCGGTCAGTGAGTACCACTTGTCCACTGTATCATGGTGTAGAGAAACAAAATAGTTGTCAGGAATTTAAAGTTGCTGATTTGATGTAAGAATTGCATTGCTAATGATGTGCTGTAGATTAGATCAAACAAAAATTCTTTTAAACGTTAGGCAAGAAACATAGGAGGATTGTGTTTCTTGTTTGATTGCGGACTTCCTAGCATAAGGTTACTACTTTACATGAGGCTAAAACTTGAAAGTAGGATTCAAGTAATTAGGCGAGTCTTGATGCATAGTTCCGTTCCTATTGTACATCTAATTTCCAGCATGTAGAGTTACATGCTCTAGCTAGCGGCGTCGGGTCAGTCTTGTTGAGCCTTCGTGCTCACTGCTTGTTGTTGAAGTGTTATGCAGGGGGTTATGTAGAGGAGGAGGCTCCTGAGGAAGAGACAGGTCCCCCAGAGGGTACCATCGTTGAATGGGAGCCGTGCACGCTGTCATGTTAATAGTTGTGTGTGTGTGTGCGCGCGCTAGTGAGGACACATTCACGAACGTGAACTCTTTTGCATAGCCTACGTCCGCGAGTGTAGGCTATACATGGTATTTTGATGTAAAGTATGTTTATACACGTTTATGTAATAAAATGTAGCTTCCGCTGTTTCTTTATGAATGTCTTCACATGTGTGTTATCCGGTGTTGCGTACTACAACACCCCTTAGCGAGATTCTGGGATGTCGGGACCCCGGGTCCTCATAACTTCTATTTGAGATCACTGAACTGTTGTAATAAAGTACTTAAATACTAATTATGATATGGTTAAATTCATCGATCTGTATGTGTGATGAACGTGTTGAGCACAGATACGCTTCACGTTTATTTTTAGAACCAGGTGTCACATGCACTCTCCAGTAATAGGCTTGCCGCTGCCATAATCTGTTATTGCACCTAATTTGTATTGGGATTCCTTCCCTTAAAGTTATTTCTTCACTTTCGTAAGGTCTGCTATGGATGCCAATTAAAAAAACAGGTGCATTGTTGCTTCCATTCATAACGGTCACTGGCTGAAAGCCTGAAACCGAGATCCTTACTCTGCCAGTCCCCACAAAACAAAGCCAGCCACCACCATATGCCCAGGAATGAATGTGGCCAGGCCTTGCAATATGTGTGTCCACGTCGGCATCGCCATAGCCCCAAGCCACCAATGGGAGGCCAACCCTTATCCACTCCTCTTATCCTCCACTGAGCCCAGTACTGTGCACAGATAGCTCTTCCGCCCTCACAAAACGCTGTTCACGACACGCACCCGAGGCAAGGTTTCAGTAGGGCGCAGGCGTAGCGACGACAATGGCAGCGTCACTCCAAGCCGCGGCAACCTTGATGCAGCCGGTCAAGATTGGCGGCCGGGGCTCCGCCTCGCTGCCGTCCCGCCCGTCATCGCACGTCGCCAGAGCGTTCGTTGTCGACAACGGCGCCGCTAGGATCAGTTGCTATCTGCAGACCGACATCAAGGAGATCGCGAGCAAGTGCGTCGACGCCGCCAAGGTTACAGGCTTAGCGCTCGCCACTTCGGCGCTCCTCGTCTCGGTAAGGCAGCGTGACTTGTTCCACTCTGTTGCACCGTTATATATGTGGCAGCTGGCGCGCAGCTGGAAGGAGGTGGAGGTGAGTTGATGACATGTGCGTGGCGCAGGGAGCGAGCGCGGAGGGCACGCCCAAGAGGCTGACCTACGACGAGATCCAGAGCAAGACGTACATGGAGGTGAAGGGGACCGGCACGGCGAACCAGTGCCCGACCATCGAAGGCGGCGTCGACTCCTTCTCCTTTAAGTCCGGCAAGTACAACATGAAAAAGTTCTGCCTGGAGCCGACGTCCTTCACGGTCAAGGCTGAGGGCGTCGCCAAGAACGCCCCGCCCGAGTTCCAGAAGACCAAGCTCATGACTCGCCTCACGTACACCCTTGACGAGATTGAGGGCCCGCTCGAGATCATCTCCGACGGCACCCTCAAGTTCGAGGAGAAGGACGGCATCGACTACGCTGCAGTCACAGTGCAGCTCCCCGGAGGTGAGCGCGTACCCTTCCTCTTCACCGTCAAGCAGCTCGTGGCCACCGGCAAGCCAGAGAGCTTCGGCGGGTCCTTCCTCGTGCCCAGCTACCGTGGATCGTCCTTCCTTGACCCTAAGGGCCGTGGTGGCTCCACCGGGTACGACAACGCCGTGGCTCTCCCCGCCGGAGGCAGAGGAGATGAGGAGGAGCTCGTGAAGGAGAACGTCAAGAACGCCGCGTCGTCGACGGGCAACATCACCTTGAGCGTGACCAAGAGCAGCCCGGACACCGGGGAGGTTATCGGCGTCTTCGAGAGCGTGCAGCCATCGGACACCGACCTCGGAGCCAAGGTGCCCAAGGATGTGAAGATTCAGGGTATCTGGTACGCGCAGCTCGAATCGAACTAGACGTTTCGCAATCGAGGGACCAGTGTATCATGGTAATAATACTTTTGAGAACAATGGAAGAGGCATTGTGTATCTAATAATGCAAATTCGGGCTGTCGATTTTAATTTTAGTTTTGCATTCTCTTCTTTCTTTTGTACTCTCATGGGTCGCTTGCATTAATTCAGAGAAGTGGAGAGGACAGATATCTACTACAAGTATATGTGCTTCGAATGCACCCACAGGCCACAGTACATATTCTTCCTTGAATTAATTTTTCCTTATACCTCTGACAATTAATAATAGCAACTAGGCAAATCAAATTCTCACGCAACTATCGGTGCTGTTGGTAGGGCTCCGAGGTGCTTTGCTCCACTGCTCGTGCAGTATGCAAACGGCTCCTAGAAGCCGGTGAAGAAAAAAAAATAGGTAGCAAAACTTCATCTTCGGGATCGTAATACAGCAGCGGAACATAAGTCGTACCACTTAAGAGCTAGTACCTTATATATCTTTCCTTAAGACAAATCTAGTGCTCGGCCTGTTTAGTATGATTCCAATCCTCTAAAAAAACCGTTAGGTTTCTATCTAAAAACATTTCTCAAGTGAATCAGAATTACTTTTGAAACTATTTGGCTAGTTTTATATATTCAAATTTACGAAAGAGAGGAGCTTTTAAAAATTAACTATCTAGTATATTCTTGTATGTAATGTGTTAATTTTGATAGAAGAATTGCCAAGAGAGTTTGAATAATTAAATAAGTGTATTACATTGTCCTTCTCGGCTGGTACATATAGAGTACAGTAGCATTATACATATGACATTCTATCTTGCCTACCAAATATATTTCAAGTATATATGACACACTATCTCACATACCAAATATACTTCATAAATATATGTCAATCTATCTAGTCTATCAAATATATTCTAACATCCCATGCAAACAGCGGGAGCACCACAGGCACAGTGAGATCGGAGAAGAACCAAAGATAGAATCCGACAAGCTGACATCAGGCCGCACTTGTAGCGTCATAGTGTTGCGGATGTTGCGACTTGTCACACCTTATTTTCTTGAAGACGAACCGAGTGCATCCACACATGTATGCCAGGATCATTAATTCATACATGTGCCGATAAATAGTGAAATACCATATATTAAATGCCAAGTTCAATGAGTACAATAAAGTCTTATATAAATATCTTTAAAGACTAAACAAAGTACTAGATACATAAATGTCATTGAAGCCGAATTAATCTAGTGGAACTGCATCACAGGCGGTGCCTAGGGGATTTCACTAGCCTTGTAAAGGTCTTCGGGGTCGACGTCCTCTTCATTGTAGTCCACGCCATCACCGTAGCCTGAATAGCAATTTAAATCCAACAACAAGCAAGTCTGAGTACCTAAGGTACTCAACAAGTGTAAGAAAAGAAATGACGTGAAGGCCAAAGTTAAGGAAAGGCTTACATCATAGTTTAGCACTAGGCATATATCTTAACACCTTAGCTTGAATTAGCAGCTATATTACTAAGAAATTGAGTTCATCCCTTTTTCCATAAAACCATACAATAATGCTAGGCTTCCACCTAACATTTCCAACCATTTCACCGTCCAAATTTACTCATCATGAAGAAGTCCGAGTCGCTCTTAACCATGAGCACAACTGTCATGATAGTTTTCTAACTCTGCAGAGTTGGTGCCACTTTACACATAAGTGGTGATTTCATCCCCTGTTTCCAGGTAGACTAAAATGACCTCTATGATGCCTGTGGTAGCCAACCACATGGAGATCACTACTAGGCCTTTACATATGTATTTCTGACTAATATGAGCCCACTAAGGTTTCACTCCTAACAGCATCTAGGAGGCTGCAACCTCCGCTGTAGTGGACCCCTCTTGAGTCTTGCGGTTCTCGTTGTAGTCCCTCCGACTCCCATTCCCCACACCTTCCAAGTACCCATACTAAATCAGAAATACACCTAATTAATTAACCAAGCTGCCCCATCTCAGCATGTGGTGGCACTGTAAAGCTAGCTTAAATGCTCCATGAACCGGTCCTTAGAATCCAGACAAGCACTAATCACTAACCCCAATTCTGGTGCAGAACCAATTTCATTCAGCTTGCCTAGATTCCTAACTCTACAACATGTGATCGTTGTTCTATTCAATGTTCAATAATCCAAGTTGTAACTCATATCCAATGTTTCCCAAAATTCTAAGCATGGTTAAGCATAAAGATTAGTCATTCGTATACTAATAAAACTCCCACCATAGTTACAAGGAAAAGTCATAGAAAACTAGGAAAATATCCTAACATTGGGTTTCACAATTCATGACAATATGCAATTAATTCTAACTAATATCCTAAAGTAGAAGCAATTTGGTCAAAGACACTTGCCTTCTTCTTGTTGTTCGGGGACATTGAAACTTGGTCTTGAAGGTTGAGAACTGGCTCTGGGGCTGGTTCTATCCATGCAAACATACATAGAACAAATGCAAACAACACTCAATAAGAAATAATTCAACATAGATAATCATAGAAAATCCATATGCACATAGGTTCATTTATCACATGCATTTCCTGTGTAAATTTATACTTCATTCATCTTAGACTCCATTTATTATTCTGGTCTTAAGTCACCAAATACATGGTATATATGTTTGTTTTTGGTTTCTTATGATAAAACATTTATTTATATCATTATATCATCCTTATACTAAATTTTGGTGTGTATATATGGATATATATAGTTTTTAATTTCACTTTCGGCCTAATTATGCACTAGAAGTATTAAACATGTATATATATACATTTTAAATATATACTGCTCCTAATTATGATTTCTGGTTTAACATTACACCTAAACTGAAATTTCAGCGTCGAACAAATTTCCCATAGCCTTAAGTGAAATTTCAGATATTATTTTTATCTCAAAATGCATTCTCAGCCTAAACAAAAATTTTATACCTTCTTTATAAAACTCATACCTTAATTTTGTACCTAAAACCTTCTATGAACATCTCCTAAGGTGTCTATTTTTTTACATGAATTCAGATTTTGGTTTTATGCCCAAAAGGGAATTTCAGTATCAAAACAGGTATTAATTTGTAATTACAGAACATGCAATTTGTTTAAAATACATAACAGATCATTTTAGAGATTATCTAAATGATCATATTAATATAGGGTCATCTTTTGTAATTGTTTGCTGTTGTGGTGATTTTAATTTGAATTACAGATTTCAAATTTCATCATTTTGACTAACAACAGGGTTTAAAATAAAAATATTTGCTTGATGCAGGGATGAAACTTAAAAAAATAACTTCTTCAGGGTTTTAAATAAATGTTTAGAATCCTATTTCCTAATTTATGGTGAGTACAGGGTCCTGCTAGTTAATCAAAGCACTTTACCTAATTTCTGCAAACTACAGGGCCTAGTTCATAAAGTACAGGGCTTAAATAAATTTTTTTCTAAAAATCCAGAGGTCCCTCTATGACAATCCCACCGGCTAGGGCTCCTATGAATGTGGGCCGTCGGATCCAGTTTGAGTGGCTCCGATTATAAAAATGGAGGGGTACCGGCCGATCTAATTTTAGCCGCCCGATTTTAAATGGACGCCCACAAACGTGCCACTTCGCCTTGAAGGGCACCGGCGGTGATAACCGGCGGCAGGAGGTGGCGAGCTCGTCAGAGCAACACGCTTTCATGGGAAAACTTGATCTTTCTTTGGTTTTTCTTCAAGGATCGAGAGAGGGGAAGGTGGGGAACTCTCCTAGGTGGTTTTTGTGAACCCAAAGAGCTCAAAGATGGGTCAGCATCGTCATTTACCGGCAAGGCAAATCGGTGATCGACATGGGGAGGTCTTGTGCTGGGGAAATTCGATGTTTGCTTGCCCGAGAGTTGCTATGCAACACACCAAAGCCCACGGGATGCTTAGAAAAAGGGAGGGAGAGTCGAAGGGGGCAATAGTGATGGGCGGTGGTTTCTCACCATTGCACGACGGCATCATGGTTCCCGATGTAGATTTGCCTCAGAGTGGATGCCAACAGATTTCAGATGGTCCAGTGATGCAATGTGGTGCATTAAATCTAAAAGATCGGCAACGGGCGTGATGAATTTTGGAGGGCGGCTGTGACTTACCGGTGGTAGCGTGAGCGCATGCGAGGAAGGAATTTCAGAGTCCAAAATGCTTCAAATGGGGGGAGTGCGGCACGGGGAGAGGTGGGGCGGTCGGCAGTGCACGGAATGGACGCGGTTGGGCGCGGGGTGATCGGGAGAAGTGCAAGCATGAGGCTCGGGCACGGGAGGAGAAGGCGTCGGTTGGAATGGATGAAGCTGACGCGTGGGGCCGGGCTAGCAGAGAGAGAGAGAGAGAGAGAGAGAGAGAGAGAGAGAGTTGTTGGGATGGCTGGGGTGCGTTGTGGAGGTTCAGCCAAAAGGGTTTTAAATTTTCCTTCCCTTTTTCTTTTCCCTCTCTCTTCAATTTGAATTTATTTTGATTTCGATTGTGTTTTCAAATTTCAACTTTTCCTTCTCACATGAACACACATGATGCAAATTATACATGAATTTCAATATTTGAAAACTTTGGGTGTTACAACTCTACCCCCTTAAAATGAATCTCGACCTTTAGATTTGGAAATCCTCGAAGAATAGATTGGGAAAATGTGATTTGAGTTCGTCTTCTCTTTACCAAGTGGCTCTTCCTCTATGTGATGTTTCCACTTCACTTGGCACATACGAATCCTCTTGTTTCTTGTGATGTGTTCCATCATCTCGAGAATCTTGATAGGATACTCGGTATAAGAAAGGTCTTCTTGTACATCCAACTCATTCATCGGCAACTGTTATTTTGGTGTTCTCAAGCATTTCTTGAGTTGCGTCATGTGAAACACATCATGCACATACGATAGGAGAGAGGGTAACTCCACACGGTATGAAACTTCTCCTTTTTGGTCTAATATTTGGAATGGTTCAATGTACCGAGGTGCTAGGCTTCCCCTTTACCTTAATGAAGTCCTCAAATTGGAGACATTCTAAGGTATACATAGTCTCCTACATCAATGGTTAACTCTCGTCATCTTGTATCTACATAACTCTTTTGACTGGTCTGAGCTACATTCAAATTGTTGCGGATTTCTTTTACATTCCTCTCAGCATCTCATAATACCTCTGGCCCATACACTTGACTCTCTTATGTGTGATCCCAAAACAAAGGAGTACTACATTTTCTCCCATTTAACGCATCGAACAAAGACGTTTTCATGTTGGCCTCGTAACTGTTACTTTAAGAGTATTCTGCATACGATAAATTTTTATCCCAACTTCTGCTATTCTTTAATGCACAAGCTCTCAACATGTCCTCGAGGATTGGATTTGTCCTTTCCATCTGTTTGTCGGTCTCCGTGTAATACCCTCAATTTCAAATTTGGCAAATTAGTAATTCAAATATCAATTTAGAATAAGTGGGTATACATGCTGGAGTAGATTATTATGAAAAGGGAGGTATTAGGAGGGATCAACTATCCCTACCCCAAACATTAAACTAATTACAATTTAGATGTATTGGAAACAAAATAAAAACAATTAGGAGAGAAAACAGAAAAAAAAAAGAAAAATTGGCCGTGTGGGCCTTCACTTTTTCTCCCCGGCCCAGCCCTCTTTCCTTTACCTCTCTTCTTCCTTCCCTAGGTCGGCCCCTATTTCCCCTCACCCCACCACGGCCCACCTCTCCTCTCTCCCCCCACATTCCAGCGCACCTGCACCCGACACGACCCGCCTCGGCCTGCCCTAACCCTAACCGGGCCCCGTCCTCACCTCGCCCGCTATCGCCCTTGCTCGTTTCCCCTCACCAGCTTGCGCCGCCGTACCTCCTAGCCCGAGCGCACCGTGACGGAAGCCCGCGCCGACATCCTCACCGTCGCCGTTGTTCTCCGGCCACTTCCGCGTGCGTGCGACCTCCTTCTCCATTTTGCACCTGTTTCTGTCGGGTTTATGGGCCGGACTCGCAATTTCGCGTGTCTCCGGCGAGGTTTCGGCCATGGCGCTGTGGCGGACCGGAATCCGCTCATCCAGGATTGCAGAGGGTGGTGCCACGCGATGCGACACTCGACAGCACACGTCATAAGAACATAATATATTACATGGGAAAAACAACTGAAACTGTACAAACAGGTACAAACTTCAGTTACAACTATTGTTTATATTACACAGCGGAAGTCTACACTATACAACTCACGCCCGCCTATCTAGCAAAAGTTGGTTGCCCAGCCCTAGGGCAACCCACACTAGCTGCACTCCTCAGCTCAGCGCGGCGTGTACGGCTCCCACTCAGCCGTGGTCCCCGACGGAGGGTAACCCTCGCCGGTGGACTCGTACTCCGAGTCCGTGGGTGGCTCCTCACCTGAAAAACACTTTAGCAGCAACCGTGAGCACGAAGGCTCAGCAAGGCTTAACCGACTCACCTAAGCATGAAACTCTACATGAGGGGTACAATGGACATAGGATGGTCATATTGCAACAAATGGACTCGCCTACAAGTTCATCCTTAGTTCAACTTTTAGCAACAAGTTAACAGTTCAAGAATCTGAAATTTAGTAAGCAATCTTTGGTGGCACACATGTAGCAATGCAATTATATCAAATCAGCAGTATTGAATCACCATATTTCATACATTAGTCTACGTCACGACTCAGTGACCAAGTGGTACTCTTCACCGCGAGGGACGGCGAATCGACTCGATATACACCTGCAGGGAAACCCAAAGAGCACGTCACGTACGCCCACCCGTGGAGCTGCACAGCACGCTCACTCGATGTCGTATGGGACAACCTTTCACCCAACAGCCCAAACGTCGAACCGGTCGCACCGAAACGAGCAGGAGGTTCCCCACACGGAGCATCTCTCTATGCCCGTTGGAAGATTTCCACCTTGCTGCCCTCAGCCTACACCTATAAATCGGTGCGTTATACCTCGACGCCCGGAGGTTTAGGCTACATCGGTTTATCGGGGCCCATATATCCGATATGCCTTCGGTACGTTCAAACTTGATCAGCGTGGGCCGCACACGGCTCGGTCCTCAAACGACACGGACAGGGCTGCGCACACAAGACTCCCTGTTGCTGCGCCCTAGCCCCTGCCCAGTCTCATTTTCATTGCTAATGTGATCTCACATCACTCAACCGAACCCGTGCGTCCCAAGCCTATCTCGCGAGTAGATTCCAACTACTCGACTTGTACTGAAGCCCTATGAATCTTTAAGCATAGACTATCTACTCGAGGTCTTATACACTACCCTCACTCGTTAAGGAACCTTTGGTTATGCAAGTGGGGTTTCATTCATCCTATACCTAATGCACATACATACTTCATATGACACATGTAAACAAAGGAAAAATTTATAAAAAGGTTAATGCAAACCGGGGCTTGCCTTGTTGCTGCTGGTCTGTAGTTAGTTCTTCGTCCGGAAGAAGGAAATCCAGCACTTCCGGGGTCTCTTCTTCAATGGCTACACGTTGAATACAATACTACATGTAAATTTAAATGCAATGTGGGAACTTAAATACATAATTGCTAATAACTCTAGCTAGCCCTCCCCTTTGGGTTCTGAAATTTTTATGGTGGATTGGTAGGGTCCTAACCAGAGTTGTGACCAAGTTTTATTTGAAACAAAGTTCAATTGAACCTTGTACAAATAAAAGCCTCTTTGGTCAATAATTGAGCCTCTAAGTAATTCCAGGGTTTTTCATGGCTCCCACCATTACTTTCTGGAAAGTAGAATTTAGGATGGTTCTAATGGAGTTGGTTTCGTGTCATTTGAAGAATTCTACAGAAAGTTATGTCCTAATTAAGATTGGAGAAAATCTGAAAAATGTTTCTGTACATTTTTCTATTTTCTCTGGGCAGTTCCCTTAATCACCCAATTAGGGTAAATAATGAACTTGGATGAGTCTGAAAATTTTACTGGGATTCAGGGATTTTCCAATGAACCTTTCAGCCAAATTTCAGAATTTTTCATAAAGTAGTTCTCCAGATAAAATTCCCAACACTTTAGATTTTAGGGATTTAATTCTGGAAAACTATTAACTTTCATGAGCTGAATTTGGTATTGATGGAAAGTGCTCAGAGAGCTGAATCGAACAAAATTTGGTTCACCCGATTTGGAGCTTTCTAGCCAAAGTTATGAGGATTAGAAGTTTGGAAGAATTCTGAAAATCGGGGGAAAAGTTTAAACTCTCGGGGCCTGCGGGGACACGTGTCGAGCGCGGAGGTGTCCGGCACACCGGGGATACCACACGTGTCGAGCGCGGAGGTGTCCGGCACACTGGAGCTCACAGGGTATTTGCGCGCCAGCACAGCCAATCCCTGGCCACACCTGATCCCGATTTAAATTCTTCAGCCGCTGACACGTGGGCCAGCCGGCTTCGTCTTCCTCCCGCCGTTCTCTCGCGCCCGCGCCGCCGACCTCGCCGGAGCAGACTCGGGGCTCGCCGGCTCGCCGCTGCCGGACCTCCCATGGTCTGAAACTCGCCGCCAGGGGGTTGTCGACGTCGAGGAACACGTCTGGGGTGACAGGTCGGGCTGGGGGTGAAGGAAATAGCTCAGTGACGTGCCGCGGCCTCGGTTGAGGTTCGACACCGTCGACCGTGGTTTCTAAACCCGCCAACACCTCGAACAAACGGCCCTACAGCATCAGTGTACCTCTAGGAAGATCGACAAGGTGTCAAAAGGGTTCAGTGATGGCGGCAAGTCGGTCGGCACCGTGTGACCGATCGTGCCCGCCATGACCGCCCTCGATCGAGCTCGAAATTCATCACTCCTAGACAGTTTCACGCTACGGATGCAGAAAAGAACTTGATCGCCGGCTAGTCCAGCGTTTATGTGCAAGATTTGATGACCCCCGAAAGATCATAGAGCGAGAATTTAAAGAAACCGTACCGGAAGCTCGGTTTACGGTCGCCGGAGCAAAAACTGGAAATTCTCTGCGGATTCTTCGCGGTTGGCTTCCAAACTTGGAGGAGAGCAGCACGGTGGTCGCGCGCTCCTGTTGCCTCTCTCGCTGGACCGTGAAAACGCCTGTGGAACGCTGCCCACGGGCGCCTGACTCTAGGCTGAGGCTAGGTCGCCGCGGTGGCGATCGTCTTTGGGCAAAGGAGGTCGGAGCTCGAGGTTTCTGGCGTTGGAGAGGTGGAGTGCGAGCTCAGGTGGCTGTCTAGCAGCTCAGGGACGAAGGAGGAGATGGTTTTGCTGGCTTTCCCGATTGAGCAGAGAGCTGCGGCGAGAAACAATGCTGCTGCTCGGGTTCGCCCGCGAGAAGATAAAGCCGGCCGACTCCTGCTCGGCTGAGGCGGTGCCGGTCGTGTGGGGGCGCGAGCCAGCCGCCCTGGGCGCCAACGCGCGGAGAGGGAAGCAGCTGGTGGCGCCGGTAGCTGCTCGGTGGCACACCCGACAGCTGCTCGGCGGAATTTCCCACCGAGACTCTGACTTTGGGCGCAAGTTTCTCCTACTTCCCTCTATGACATGTGGGTCCCACCCGGGGTTTTAACCTCTGAAATTTACTCCTAATCACTGTTGTAAACAGTGAGCCCCATAATACCCCTGGTGATTCAAATTATTCACCCCTGAGCCATTTGAATTGAATAGAATTCAAATTGGGTTCGGTTTGAGTGAATTTCAGCACAAGTTCAGTTTTGAATTCAAATAAAGATTGAATTCGTCCCACTTAGCTCATGTCAAGATCAACTCCAAATGGAGTGAAAATTGGTGTGTGATCTCACAAAAATGTGCTGAATAAGAATATGCCTCCCACTTTTAAATTCATGGGACAAAAACAGTTTGAATTTGAATGTGGTTTCAAACTGCCCTCTTTTTATCTATACCCAAAATGACCTCAAAAAGGTTTTGAATTTGGGTGAAACATGGCATGGACATCCTTAGCAATGTGTAGGAGTTTTCATAAGTCCAGCCCACCTATATCACATGTGGGAAATACCACTTTTGCAATATGTGAGTTTGTTCTCTAATGAGCATGTTGATGGTGGTTACATGCTCTTCATTTGTGTTCATCATCTTTCCTCAAATGAGTTGTGTGGTGTGGTGATGAACACTTCAAATGTGTGCCAAAACTGAGGCCCCTACATTCCTCCCCCCTTAAAAGAATCGCGTCCCGAGATTACAAAAGAAGAGATAGCGATGTAGTAGGGACTTACCCGTGTTGAGAAGCCATGAACTCCGGGTAATTTGAGCGAAGGAATTCCTCGCTCTCCCACGTCGCTTCTTCCACGGTATGGTTACTCCAGAGGATCTTGTAGAACCACAACGTTCTGTTACGCGTGGTTCGGGCTTTCTCATCAAGAATTTCCACCGGATACTCATCATATGTTAAATCCGGTTTCAGCTCGCTGATGTCTTCGGTAGGAACAGCAGCTGTATGCTTCAAACATTTTCGCAGTTGCGAAACATGGAAAACATCATGGACACCACTCAGGGATGCTGGTAACTCCAATCGATACGCCGCTGGTCCGCACTTCTCGGTGATAGCATAGGGTCCAATGAAACGAGGAGCGAGCTTCCCCTTGACGCCGAACCGGTGCACGCCCTTCATCGGAGACACGCGGAGGTACACGTATTCACCGACTTTGAAGTGCAACGGTCTACGCCTCTTATCAGCGTAGCTCTTCTGCCGGGATTGAGCGGCCTTCAAATTGGCTTGAATTGTCCGAACGCGCTCTTCGGCGTCGTTCACCACATCAACTCTGAATGTGACCCTTTCACCGGGCTCACACCAGTTTAATGGGGTTCGGCATTTACGACCGTAGAGAGCTTCGTAGGGTGCCATCTTGATACTCGCCTGATAGCCATTGTTGTACGAGAATTCCGCCAATGGTAGGTGATCATCCCAGTTCCTACCATGGTGGATGGCACATGCTCTCAACATGTCTTCTAATACTTGATTCACCCTCTCTGTCTGCCCATCTGTATTAGGGTGGTAAGCGGAGCTTCTAATCAGTTAATACCCAAAGCAGCATGTAACTGCTCCCAAAAGCGAGATACAAACAATGCACCTCGGTCTGAGACTATGGTCTTGGGTACGCCACGCAAACATAGGATCCTGGTGATATATAACTCCGCATATCTGTTGGCATGGAAATGTGTATGTACGGGGATGAAGTGAGCTGACTTGGTCAGTCGGTCAACGATCAACCAAATGGAATTATGTTTGTTGGATGTTAAGGGTAATCCCACAATGAAATCCATGCTCACATCTTCCCATTTCCATGCTGGAATTTTCAGGGGTTGCAGCAGCCCTGATTTCCTCATATGATCAGCCTTCACTCGTCTACACGTATCGCACTCGGATACGTACTTAGCTACCTCCCGCTTCATCCGTGTCCACCAAAATTTCTTTTTTAAATCTTGGTACATTTTGTTGCTGCCCGGATGAATGGAGTACTTGGACAAGTGAGCTTCACCGAGGATCTTCTTTCTCAACTCCATATCCTGGGGTACGACTATGCGGTCATTGAACCACAGCGTCCCCTCATCATCCTTCCGGAAACATTTGATTTCCCCGTTGTCTATCCGTCTCCGGAGATGTGCCATGCCATTATCCGTCTTCTGAGCTGCAATGATGTCCTCCCTGATGGTAGGGATGAGGGCAAGGTTGTACAGCGATCCATAAGGAACCAAGTATAAACTTGGCTCTTCCTCCTTCACCGGTGTAATGGTGAGGTGATGGACGTGTGATTTCCGACTTAGCGCGTCGGCAACCACATTCGCCTTGCCAGGGTGGTAATGGATCTCAATCTCATAATCTTTGATCAGCTCTAACCACCTCCTTTGCCTCATATTCAGCTCCTTCTGGGTGAAAATGTATTTCAAGCTCTTGTGGTCGGTGTAGAGATGCACCAAATTCCCCAGGAGATAGTGCCTCCACATTTTCAGCGCCAAAACCACTGCAGCAAGCTCAAGGTCATGAGTGGGATAGTGCTGCTCATGGTTCCAAAGTTGGCGTGAGCCATAGGCGACCACACGTCCTTCCTGCATCAACACGCAGCCAAGCCCAATACCGGACGCGTCACAATACACGTCGAAGGGCTTTGTTGTATCCGGCTGAGCTAAGACCGGGGCTGTGGTGAGATGCTTCACCAATGTTTGGAATGCTCCTTCACACGCCGTGTTCCAAACATATTTCGTCCCTTTCTTCAGCAACTCCGTCATCGGCTTGGCGAGCTTGGAGAAACATGGAATAAATCTCCAATAGTATCCCGCTAACCCGAGGAAGCTTCTGACTTCATGAAGTGAAGTGGGAGCTTTCCATTTCGGCACTTGCTCTATTTTACTTGGGTCAACCGCAATGCCTTCTGCGGAGATGATATGTCCCAAGAATGGCACTTGGCTGATCCAAAACTCGCATTTGCTGAACTTGGCGTAGAGCTTGAGGTCTCGTAATCGTTGAAGAACGACCTGCAAGTGTTCGGCATGTTCGGCTTCTGTCTTGGAGTAAACCAAAATATCGTCGATGAACACTACCACGAACTTGTCCAGTTCCGGCATGAACACCGAGTTCATGAGATACATGAAGTGGGCTGGAGCATTTGTGAGACCAAAGGACATGACGAGATATTCATATAACCCATATCTCGTCGAGAAGGCCGTCTTCGGGATATCCTCCGCCCGGATCTTTATCTGGTGATATCCAGAGCGAAGGTCCATCTTGGAGAACACACTTGCACCCACAAGTTGATCAAACAATATGTCGATGCGGGGCAGTGGGTACTTATTTTTGATGGTGACGGCGTTGAGCGGCCGGTAATCCACACACAGCCTCAGGGTTTCATCCTTCTTCTTCACGAAAAACGCCGAGCATCCCCAAGGCGAGGAACTCGGCCTAATGAAACCCTTGCTAAACAGATCATTGAGCTGTTCTTTCAGTTCCGCCAGCTCATTTGGAGCCATTTTGTATGGTCTCCGTGATATGGGTGTAGTCCCGGGTGCGAGCTCGATCTTGAACTCGACGTCCCGCTCAGGTGGCATGCCCGGAAGATCATCCGGGAACACGTCGGGGTACTCTCGGACTACGGGGATGTCTTCTAATTTGAGAGCCTCAGCACTATTGATCACTGAAACCTCTCTGACTGGATTATCTAATAGGAGGGACTGCGGACGGTGTAATGGGGAGTTGAGGTGAACCGTCCGTGTTAAAGTTTCCAGGACAGCGCCATGGTAACTTAGGCATGACATCCCCAAGATTGCATCAATCTTCTGCCCCCCTAGGATAATCATAGTGGTGGGATATATCTTCCCACCTAAGCACAACGGTGCTTTTGGAACCATCATAGTTGCTGAAATCTTTCCTCCCGGTGAGCGGATCATATAAGAACACTCAGTTGGAAAGGCTTCCAGCTGATGCTGAGCCACATATGATGCACTAATGAAGTTGTGGGTTGCACCAGAATCGAACAATATTATGATGGCTTGATGGTTGAGAGTGAACGTACCCGCCAGCACGTTGTCTCCCTCCGGGGCGTCCTCATTGTCTAGGTTGCAGACACCTCCAGCCGCTGACCAACCTTCTTCACCGGAGGTCGGCCTCGGGCACCGCCCTGGAGCTGGGCTTGCCCGCTGCTCTGCTGCCCCTGGGGACAGTCCTTCGCGAAGTGGCCCGCCTGGCCACACGTGAAGCAGGTGAAACGGGGCGGTCCCCCGCTGATCGGCGGACGGAATCCCGGGGCGCGTTGTGGCGGTGGAAACGCCCGGGGTGCCGTCTGCTGCTGCTGCTGCTGTCTTGGTGGTGGCATCAGCGGACGGAACGGGGGTGCTTGGAACGAACGTCCCCTGAACTGTTGAGGTCGCGCCGGTGGACGCCACTGCTGCCCGGATGGTGTCCGATACACCATACGGTACTTCTGGGGAGTGCCACTCCCACCGCTGCTAGGTGGAGCGCTGCGCTTCCTCTTCTCAGCTGCTAACTCCCACTGAGCGTCCTCTTGCATGATCGCGGCATTGACTAGGTCGTTGAATGTGCCGTGGTTCCACTGTACGAGGTGGGTCTTCATTTCGGGGTGTAACCCCCGATAGAAGTGCTCCCTCTTCTTCTCCTCAGTGGAGATATAGTCTGACACGTACTGCGCCAGATGGTTGAAGGCACGGGAGTAGTCGTGGGCACTCCTCCCGCTTTTCTTCAGCTCCAAGAATTCTTGGAACTTCCTCTTCATGATTCCGGAAGGAATGTGATAGGCACGGAACGCCTCCCGGAACTCTTGCCATTCCACGGCATGGCCAGCCGGACGTGAGGCGACGTAATTCGCCCACCACGCACCAGCGGCACCGTGGAGCTTCTGTTCTGCGAACAGGGTCTTCTGCCGCTCCGTACACTGGAGCAGCCCAAACTTGGACTCGATGGTCCGCAGCCAGTTGTCAGCCTCCAGTGGTTCTTCAGCTTCGGTGAACACTGGAGGGTGCGTACTCATGAAATACGAGTACGACACTTCGCGGGGCTCACGATGCCCTCGCTCTTGACGTCCCCCCGCCTGGGACGTATTCTGCACGATCGTGCGGAGCAGGTCTGTCTGCTCCTCACGACCCCCCACCAATGCCGCACTATCACATCCGCTAGAGTAAGCGGAGGCGGCGGTGGTGGCTGCTGCTGCGGGGTGCTGTCGTAGGCCGGTGGCTGGGAGTCATCGCCTCCCCCTTGGCTAGAGCCACCAACCTCGTGCGTGGTCCTAGTGCGAACCATCTGCAACCATACGACAATAACATCAGTCCCGCAAGAGAGTGCATGCAGTCCAAAGGAAATAGGTGTAAAACATAATGACAATAAAAACATGCGATACATCTCGTAAGTGGATAGTGTAATAACTTTGCACAAGCTACACCATTACCAGACCAAACACAAGCTAGTTTAATCCAATTTGATGAACCTCCACTTTGGAAGCTCACCATAACTAGGTTTGTCCACCACGAGACATTACTATGGCGTTGTCATCACGTATACCACCCTTAGGGTACAACACCCTCTCCAATGAGTTCAACTGTTATTCTTCTGTCAGGATGACCAGTTTCTACCTATTCCAAGTTTTGATCTGGTTCTGGGCATTTTCATGACTCAAGTTAAATACCAAAGTTAAAGTTAACTTCAGTATCTTTCCAACGAGTACTCATTTGCCCTCAGATCAGCTTTGGTTAAAAAGTTATGCCAATTCAAAGTCAGCAGAATTTCTGGAAGAATTTTAACAGCACCTCCCTTGGAAGTTGCTGTTTTCCATTCGAGTTTCCACTTAAATCTGTGCTGAAACTTCAGAAAATTTGAATTGCAAAGATATCACACATCTTCTACTCTTTATAAGGAGGTATCATATGAAATTTTTGGGTTTTGCTACTGGGAGTTATCATTGAAAAACAGAACAGTTCAGAGAATGTTTTACTCTGTCCTGGTTCTGGACAGTTTACATTCCTCTGGGATTTCAGCCATCTTAAGGTGAGTTTCAGCTCTGGAAATCTACAAAAAAGTTGTAGAGTACTTAAATACCTTTCCAGAACTATATAGCACACCTCTATGGGCTAAAAGACCGGTGAGTTATGCCCTGTTGAAGATCAGGAAACTTGCTGTCCAAAACAGAGCACTCTGTTTTTCATCCCTTTGGCTATCCTGCTCCACTATCCCATTCTTATACCCAACCAGGGTCTTAATTGTTGAACCTAATGATTTTAGTTCCTTGTTCTCAATATTTTCATGCATATGCCTACAATATCTCGGTACTACGTTCCTCACAAAAGAAAATCCTAACCGGATCATACCGGTATATACGTCTCAAGTGTGGCACTAGACGATCTCTCGCACACGTTTTCTACACGGATACATACGTGGTTAGTACCTGCAGAAGACCACACAATAATGGTGCACTCATTGGTTTTGTTTCCATTTCAGGCAGTACCATATTTAAAAGTAAATACAAACGCCCGTATCATTGTCATACGGCCGTCCTTGAGCTAAGTCACGTCTCAAGGCACGTGATCGTGTTTCAACACCACACGACGGGGAACCCGAGTAGGTCTTGAACGGGTCGTCACGGTTGGGAATGTTATCAACCCAACAGATACCACCTACTGCCCGGCAGGGCACGCCGATGGCAAGCGCTGCGTATGTCCTCCTGGGCTATTTCCAGAGGAACACACTCTCGCGTTACTGACCACGCGATGGGGTCTCCACTTACTTGCCTAATGCACGCTAGGGATCAGCGTTTCATATGAACTCAGGGACATGACGAGTCCAAGAGTTTCATATTGACATCTCACACCAAGCTGTGAGATCAATCCCTGAACCACGTTCCTCGTCAGGGGGAGCTAACCGAAATTGAACTGCTTTCGGTGGCGTTCCTTACCATACTTACCAGAGCGTAGGTGCGTCGTTACATAATTGAAATTCAGAATTATAACACATAAGTTAGTCTTTGCCACTTTAAGTAACTATGCTAGTATAGTCCTTACTTGGGCAGCTACCGAATCCTCACCGTATACCTAAGTTTTCCCCATAATGCAGTCCTTAAGTACCGTGCTATCCCCACTGCAGCTCTGATACCAGGCTGTGGCGGACCGGAATCCGCTCATCCAGGATCGCAGAGGGTGGTGCCACGCGATGCGACACCCGACAGCACACGTCATAAGAACATAATATATTAAATGGGAAAAACAACTAAAACTGTACAAACAGGTACAAACTTCAGTTACAACTATTGTTTGTATTACACAGCGGAAGTCTACACTATACAACTCACGCCCGCCTATCTAGCAAAAGTTGGTTGCCCAGCCCTAGGGCAACCCACACTAGCTGCACTCCTCAGCTCAGCGCGGCGTGTACGGCTCCCACTCAGCCGTGGTCCCCGACGGAGGGTAACCCTCGCCGGTGGACTCGTACTCCGAGTCCGTGGGTGGCTCCTCACCTGAAAAACACTTAAGAAGCAACCGTGAGCACGAAGGCTCAGCAAGGCTTAACCGACTCACCTAAGCATGAAACTCTACATGAGGGGTACAATGGACATAGGATGGTAATATTGCAACAAATGGACTCGCCTACAAGTTCATCCTTAGTTCAACTTTTAGCAACAAGTTAACAGTTCAAGAATCTGAAATTTAGTAAGCAATCTTTGGTGGCACACATGTAGCAATGCAATTATATCAAATCAGCAGTATTGAATCACCATATTTCATACATTAGTCTACGTCACGACTCAGTGACCAAGTGGTACTCTTCACCACGAGGGACGGCGAATCGACTCAATATACACCTGCAGGGAAACCCAAAGAGCACGTCACGTACGCCCACCCGTGGAGCTGCACAGCACGCTCACTCGATGTCGTACGGGACAACCTTTCACCCAACAGCCCAAACGTCGAACCGGTCGCACCGAAACGAGCAGCAGGTTCCCCACACGGAGCATCTCTCTATGCCCGTTGGCAGATTTCCACCTTGCTGCCCTCAGCCTACACCTATAAATCGGTGCGTTATGCCTCGACGCCCGGAGGTTTAGGCTACATCGGTTTATCGGGGCCCATATATCCGATATGCCTTCGGTACGTTCAAACTTGATCAGCGTGGGCCACACACGGCTCGGTCCTCAAACGACACAGACAGGGCTGCGCACACAAGACTCCCTCTTGCTGAGCCCTAGCCTCTACCCAGTCTCATTTTCATTACTAATGTGATCTCACATCACTCAACAGAAACCGTGTGTCCCAAGCCTATCTCGCGAGTAGATTCCAACTACTCGACTTGTACCGAAGCCCTATGAATCTTTAAGCATAGCCTATCTAATCGAGGTCTTAGACACTACCCTCACTCGTTAAGGAACCTTTGGTTATGCAAGTGGGGTTTCATTCATCCTATACCTAATGCACATACATACTTCATATGACACATGTAAACAAAGGAAAAATTTATAAAAAGGTTAATGCAAACCGGGGCTTGCCTTGTTGCTGCTGGTCAGTAGTTAGTTCTTCGTCCGGAAGAAGGAAATCCAGCACTTCCGGGGTCTCTTCTTCAATGGCTACACGTTGAATACAATACTACATGTAAATTTAAATGCAATGTGTGAACTTAAATATATAATTGCTAATAACTCTAGCTAGCCCTCCCCTTTGGGTTCTGAAATTTTTATAGTGGATTGGTAGGGTCCTAACCAGAGTTGTGACCAAGTTTTATTTGAAACAAAGTTCAATTGAACCTTGTACAAATAAAAGCCTCTTTGGTCAAATTGAGCCTCTAAGTAATTCCAGGGTTTTTCATGGCTCCCACCATTACTTTCTGGAAACTAGAATTTAGGATGGTTCTAATGGAGTTGGTTTCATGTCATTTGAAGAATTCTACAGAAAGTTATGTCCTAATTAAGATTGAAGAAAATCTGAAAAATGTTTCTGTACATTTTTCTATTTTCTCTGGGCAGTTCCCTTAATCACCCAATTAGGGTAACTAAATGAACTTGGATGAGTCTGAAAATTTTACTGGGATTCCGGGATTTTCCAATGAACCTTTCAGCCAAATTTCAGAATTTTTCATAAAGTAGTTCTCCAGAAAAAATTCCCAACAGTTTAAACTTTAGGTATTGCTGGAAAGTGCTCAGAGAGCTGAATCCAACAAAATTTGGTTCACCCGATTTGGAGCTTTATAGCCAAAGTTATGAGGATTAGAAGTTTGGAAGAATTCTGAAAATCGGGGGAAAAGTTTAAACTCTCGGGGCCCGTAGGGACACGTGTCGAGCGCGCAGGTGTCCCGCACACCGGAGCTTACAGGGTATTTGCGCGCCAGCACAGCCGATCCCTGGCCACACCCGATCCCGATTTAAATTCTTCAGCCGCTGACACGTGGGCCAGCCGGCTTCGTCTTCCTCCCGCCGTTCTCTCGCGCCCGCGCCGCCGACCTCGCCGGAGCAGACTTGGGGCTCGCCGGCTCGCCGCTGCCGGACCTCCCATGGTCTGAAACTCGCCGCCAGGGGGTTGTCGACGTCGAGGAACACGTCTGGGGTAACAGGTCGGGCTGGGGGTGACCGGAAATAGCTCGGTGACGTGCCGCGGCCTCGGTTGAGATTCGACACCGTCGACCGTGGTTTCTAAACCCGCCAACACCTCGAACAAACGGCCCTACAGCATCAGTGTATCTCTAGGAAGCTCGACAAGGTGTCAAAAGGGTTCAGGGATGGCGGCAAGTCGGTCGGCACCGTGTGACCGATCGTGCCCCCCATGACCGCCCTCGATCGAGCTCGAAATTCATACCTCCTAGACAGTTTCACGCTACGGATGCAGAAAAGAACTTGATCGCCGGCTAGTCCAGCGTTTATGTGCAAGATTTGATGACCCCCGAAAGATCATAGAGCAAGAATTTAAAGAAACCGTACCGGAAGCTCGGTTTACGGTCGCCGGAGCAAAAACTAGAAATTCTCTGCTGATTCTTCGCGGTTGGCTTCCAAACTTGGAGGAGAGCAGCATGGTGGTCGCGCGCTCCTGTTGCCTCTCTCGCTGGACCGTGAAAACGCCTGTGGAACACTGCCCACGGGCGCCTGACTCTCGGTTGAGGCTAGGTCGCCGCGGTGGCGATCGTCTTTGGGCAAAGGAGGTCGGAGCTCGAGGTTTCTGGCGTTGGAGAGGTGGAGTGCGAGCTCAGGTGGCTGTCTAGCAGCTCAGGGACGAAGGAGGAGATGGTTTTGCTGGCTTTCCCGATTGAGCAGAGAGCTGCGGCGAGAAACAATGCCGCTGCTCGGGTTTGCCCGCGAGAAGATAAAGCCGGCCGACTCCTGCTCGGCTGAGGCGGTGCCGGTCGTGTGGGGGCGCGAGCCAGCCGCCCTGGGCGCCAACGCGCGGAGAGGGAAGCAGCTGGTGGCGCCGGTAGCTGCTCGGTGGCACAGCCGACAGCTGCTCGGCAAAATTTTCCACCGAGACTCTGACTTTGGGCGCAAGTTTCTCCTTCTTCCCTCTATGACATGTGAGTCCCACCCGGGGTTTTAACCTCTGAAATTTACTCCTAATCACTGTTGTAAACAGTGAGCCCCATAATACCCCTGGTGATTCAAATTATTCACCCCTGAGCCATTTGAATTGAATAGAATTCAAATTGGGTTCGGTTTGAGTGAATTTCAGCACAAGTTCAGTTTTGAATTCAAATAAAGTTTGAATTCGTCCCACTTAGATCATATCAAGATCAACTCCAAATGGAGTGAAAATTGGTGTGTGAGCTCACAAAAATGTGCTGAATAAGAATATGCCTCCCACTTTTAAATTCATGGGACAAAAACAGTTTGAATTTGAATGTGGTTTCAAACTGCCCTCTTTTTATCTATACCCAAAATGACCTCAAAAAGGTTTTGAATTTGGGTGAAACATGGCATGGACATCCTTAGCAATGTGTAGGAGTTTTCATAAGTCCAGCCCACCTATATCACATGTGGGAAATACCACTTTTGCAATATGTGAGTTTGTTCTCTAATGAGCATGTTGATGGTGGTTACATGCTCTTCATTTGTGTTCATCATCTTTCCTCAAATGAGGTGTGTGGTGTGGTGATGAACACTTCAAATATGTGCCAAAACTGAGGCCCTTACAGGCGCCGCCACACCCGCGTCGCCAGCGCAGCCCACCGGCCAGATCAATCTGGGGCCATTGGATCTAAATCCAACGACCTAGATTAGATACCCCCGAAGGGGTATGCGGACGGTCCACTATGGACCATAGACCGGCGCCCCTCCAGTCCAAGGGTCCATGGACATTTTCCATGGGTTTTTCCATAGAAAAATAAATCCATGGATAAAAGAAAACCTAAAATTTGCAGAATAGCCCCTGGACTCTCTGTAATTTAGGAATTTAGCACAAATCTTTGCAGAACAGACCCTATGGTTTTGCCAAATCACTATTTCACCCTAAAATTTACAAAAGAGCTCTAGGACTTTAAATAAATGTTATTTAGCCTTATATTTTTATAGTTAGGCCCAAAATCTTTAGGAATTATGAAATAACCTCTTAACTATTTGAAAATCATTTTCTTTCTTTTGTTAATTATATATTAATATGCTAATTATTATTTGAACTTGTAAAAATGAATTTCAGTCCAAGAAAATTCCTAGAAATAAAAATAAGCCCTGGTCACTTAATTAAATTATTTTTGAATCTGAATTAACCTGTAATAGTTATTTTCAGCATAGAATAAGTAGGAAAAAAACCTAAAAAGCATAACAAATAGCAAACTAATTACAGAAAATCATAATAAATCATAATAAAATTTGGAAAATTATTATTTGTGATTTTAGCGCTGTTTTTAATCAGGATAAATTATTTTAATCCTAAATTAATTACAATAAACCTAAACCCACTTAATTAATAATGAAACTTGATAAATTAAAAACTAAACTACTAAAATTCCTTATAAGCCTTACTAATAAGACACATTATGACTAAAAATTGTTAGTGAGTAATTGCATTCATGCATGTCATGGAATATTGAATTGCATGATTTTAATGTATTTATTGTGCACATTGCTTGTGTATGTGTGAATACGAGTAGACGAATACGCTGAAGAGGCAACATAAGAGGACTTGCAGCAGCAGTACTTCGAGGCTCTTGGACAACACACCCTACAGCAAGAAGACAAGCGCCCTTGAATAGGTTTATCCAGATTTTGGGAAAAATTGTTTTTGTTTGGAATTGAATAAAGAGTCGGTTCGGTATTTTTTTTCTTCTCGCTTAGCATGCTTAGTTGAGTTTAATGGGTATTTAATTAACTTGATTAATGATTTTAATCATGTGAATAATGATGACCCCTTTTTAGGAACACGAACTTAGGGATCTAAGCAAGTATGTTTTGTTGGATGTGGTTGGATGGTTTGGCAGTAGGTTTGCTTTAGATCTAAGGACCGGTTCATGGAGCGATCACCCAGGAGCTACAGTGCCACCACAACGCTAATTGGGGTAAAGCTGAGCTAAGTAATTAGTAGCACTGTCGGGATGCTATGGACTTTATGGAGGAAAAGGGAATGGGAGTCAGAAAGTCTGCCCTGGGATCTGAACAGCACAAGAGGGGGCACATGGGTTGGATGGTACTCAGGATGGAGTCATCCCCCTCCAGTGAAACCTTAGTGGGTCCATACATGCCGGTAGTACCTTTGTAAAGGCTTTTTCGTGATATCTTGGCCACACACCCAAGGTAGTGTGTCTTAGAGAAACAACGGTTTCCTAGTCAGCGATGGGTGACGAAATCAAGAACTTGTGAGTAAAGTGGTACAACCTTTGCGAAGTGTTAGAACTGTCTTGACTGCCATGCTTACGGTCATGAGAAACCTGGACCCTCACATGATTAGTCTTAAACTTGGGTATGGTGGAATTGTGTTATATAATTGCTTAAGTTGGAATATGGTAATTGATGGTCATTGAATATGAATAACCTTGGATGGATATTAGTGGTGGAAAATGAACGGTTAGATTATGCAATGGATTTTGGAGAGTTCTTCATTCATGATGATAGTTTGGAATGGATTTGACCTCACTTAGTAAATAGAGGTTGCTTTTATATCTTTGGGAACTAAATGTGCATTTGTGCAATGAACCTCTATTGCCATCCTCGTTTTGGCCACATGTCACTCTTTTCCCACACTTGCTGAGTACTACATGTACACACACTTGCTACCTCACTCGCCGCTCAGCTACAGAAGAACGTTGGGAGGATCATGGAGAAAGCTACGTGGAGTACTAGATGCGCTTTCCTCACCGTCGACTGCCTGTGAACTTGGAGTTGCCAACGCTAGTTTATTTTCCGCTCCTATTGTAATAAATACTCGTTATGAGCTATTGTAATAAAGGTACTCTTTTGATGTGGTTGTAATCTGTTTTATCATCAATGATGTCACAAGTATGTGTGGAATAGGATCTTGGGCACACATACGCTGTTCCTGGATTGATTCAAAAACCAGGTGTGACAGAGGTGGTATCAGAGCCATGTCAACCGTAGGATGCGAGTCTAGATAGCACGAGAACCGTTAGATAAGGAATGTAGAACCTATATTCATAAAATCACTATTTTTGAAAAACTTTATTTCTTTATCTATCCTCCTTACTTATTTTGTTCATTTTTCATTTTATCTTATTTAACGCGTACCCTTTTTCCTCTTAAAAACTTTTAGATGGCACACTGCAAGACCACCACGTGTAAGAGTACGGGGATGTACCCCCACGGACCACTTGGTCGTGTGGTGGCTGAAACCAACTCTTAAGAGGAGGACCCGGTGGAGGTTAAGTCTGTGGAGGATAAGCTGGAAGATGAGCAGAAGACACCCCTGAGAAGGAGAAGCCACACATGGACACACCACCCGAGTAGGAGCCATACCAGTACACACCTCAGGAAGAGTACCACGCATATTGGCACCAGGAGGAGGACCTTTACGGAGCAGTTCCACCACCCCCTGCTCCAGTTGCAGGCAGCAGCGGCCCCGCTGACATGGCAGAGGAGTTCCGCTCTTAAGGAACAGAGGGAGGACACACTACGGATGATCTTCGGGCCCTTCTCTACACACTTGGCCCCTACCTCGGTACGAAATACTATGTCAAGGGGGTGCCACGGCGTGGACGTGATGAGTGGAGAGCTACTGTCGCCATTCTTTTGGGAGATCATGTCCTTTTTAGGTTTACGACATCCACTTGGAGGGCCACTCATCGTGAGGTCATCAACGACGTGGCATGTGAGGTAGAGATAGGACTCAGCAACCGCTACCACACTAAGCTCTCATTTGGAAGCTTCGCTCTTCACCCTTGCTGAGGGTAAGGTACCAGGAGGATAGCTGGACCAGTTGAACAGGATGACGCGTCTGTTGTTGCATTTGATAGGTCTCAGAGGACTCTGATAGACGTGAGTAACCGTCTAGCACTCGCTTTGGAGGAGATCCAGATTCTTCGTTTGAGACTTCTGCAGACAAAGGACAACTTCACTACAGCTTGAGGCGTGAGGGTGGAGTACATGAGGACCCAGAGTCGAGCCCTACCCACACCTGGATTGCTTCTAAACCAGTTCATTACCCCATCCATAGCCCTTCTGTGCACGGCATGACGCCTTCACCAGCCCACAACAGTAACTAGAAAATAGATCTAGCGTCAATTAAAAATAAGGAGAGTCTACTTCGTTACTGTGCTTGCTTAGTATGGTGTAATGATCTAGGTCTACTTGAGTAAGAGTGATGGCATACGTGTGCTTGAGTCAGTGAGTGGTCGGATATGAGTTGTGGAATGCTTCGGCAATTGTCCATATCCTCATCCTTTGTTCAATAATAATAATAATAAATTAATAAAGTATTTTATCAGCCATGTTCCTTGATGCATATAGTTGGGGGATTCTCTGTAACACCCCAAAATCCTGTCAAGAGGGGAATTTAAAATTTTTGGACGTATTGCATGTGTGGCAAAAATCCAAATTCAAACTGGAATTCAAATTAAATTCAAAACAGAAATGAAAAAGAAAAAGAAAAAAAGAAAAAACAAATCTTCCCGGCCAGTGGGCCGAAACCCACCAGCCGGCCCACCCAACCCCCGCGACAGCCCGCAGCCGCGCGCCCGCGCTCCCTCTCGCAGACACGCGGGACCCACCTGTCATCCCTAACCCCCGATCATCCGAAACCGGGACTGTTTCGCCCGCGCGCGCGATCGTGACCGACCAGAAAACCGCGCGCTTTCAGCCGACTCCCGGTCCCAGAAGACTCCAGCTCGATCTAAACCACCCCGCCACCCTCCCCCGTCTATAAAAACCCCAGCATCGTCCCGTGTTTCCCCACGATCCGCCGTTTTTCTCTCCGGTGAGAACCCGATCTTCTCCGGCGAATTCTACTCGATCTACGCTCGGGAATTCTGATCTAACTCGCTGGTCTTGATCCACCGCCTCCGGGGAACCTCACAGGTGCAGAAAAATTGGTGGTTTGTGGTTCAAACACAGCGCCGACGAGCCTCGCCGTGAATTCACCTCGGACCTCGTCGCCGATCGCTTTCCAGGACCTCCGAGCTCAAGAAAACCCCCGAGGTGCCGCCTCCCGCCGCCGTGCGCCGCCGGGCAGCGCCGCCCGCGCTCGATCAGAGCGACGTGGCCGCTTGTGCGCCGTCTATTTTAAATCGCACGGTAGAATTTAAATCCCCGCGTACCGGTTCGACGTTATGATCTCAGCTGTCTGTTTTAAATCGGACGGTCCACGTCAGCCCTGCGTTATAAAGGCCGGAATTCTTACGTGCTACCCCCTGGGGTTCTCGGAAAATAAGAGCTAGCCACGGAAACTTCAGATCTAGCCCCTGGAACTTCAGAAATTCATGTAAATTCAATTAAAAATCAGTTTTAGCCCCCTGGACTAAATAAAAATTAGCAATAACCCTCTGTTATGTGTAGTTAGACCCCTGGAAATTCCTAAAATAATATAATAGACCCTGTAGTGGGGTGAGTTTACCTTTTTAACCCTATGTGATATTAAATTTAGGAATTTGAATATGTGTTTAGTATTTAAAATTTAGAAGATGGGACAAACACATTGTAAATTCAAATTAAAAACCTTCCTGGTATTTGGAAAACTTTGGAATGAGATAAAAATAGATTTTTGGCTGAAATGAATCTGTTTAATTGATTATTCACATTTATTAGTAATAGGGACACATTTTTAAGTATAGAATAATTCTGGAAATTAGTAAATTAAATGTAAAATAGTTTACATCAGAAGAGAAGTTCAAAAATATATTATGTAATATTTTAGACCCAAAAACTATTCTGTTTAGATGAGGTGTCTTACTATTTTCATAATAAAGTGCACATTTAGGCATAGGAAATAAATCTGAAAATATATCAAACTAGGTATAAATAACTAGAAAATGATAAATGAAGTTTCCAAAATCCAAAGAATTCATTTTAGGGTTGGTAGAAGGTTTGAAGACACATATGAAGTAGGGAAACACCTTTTATGCATACTTGGTGGCTAAAATGTGTATCAATTAAATATAAGGGATTTATTAAAATTAGAAATTCATATATAGTATGCCAACATGAATATGAATACAAAAGTAGAAATCATATACACATGTTTAAAAGTGCATGTAAGCCAAAAATCAACACACATAGAGTAACCACAACACATAGAATTGTGAATGGCTTTCATAAATGTGAATGTGTGGTTTGTATGAAGTGGAAGTGTGAACTATGTCTTACGACTTGTTGTTTTCTTTTGCTATGTGTGATGATATGAGTAGAACCTGCTCCAGAGCAAGTTCTTCCTTTCCAAGATCAGAACTACCCATTCTAAGAGCAGCAGAAAGGAGGCAAGTGTCCTTGACCACTTTGTTCCTATACTAGGATGTGTAGATAGAATTATTTGCATTGTCAATTGAAAATATGAAACCCATGCTAAGATGTTTCCCTAGAATTGCATTACCTTGTTTCCTTGTAGCTTGGGTTGGGATTCATTTTATCATGTCATTTATTATTATGCATATGCTTAGCCATGCTTAGAATGGGATATTTGGGATATGAGATCATCAGTTTATTTACCATACTCTTGAATGAGATATTCTGGGTTATGTAGAGGTAGGGATCAAGGCAAGTTGGATGTTTTGGTTGGTGCTAGGTGCACGAGACTCGGGTTTGTGTCTAGTACTTGCCTGGATCCTAAGGACCGGTTCATGGAGCATGTAACCTGGCTTTACCGTGCCAACCACATGCTGAGATGGGGCAGCTTGGCCAATTAATTAGGTGTATCCCCGGCATAGTATGGGTGTGTTGGATGGTGCGGGGAATAGGTGTCAGTTGGACTACCATATGAACCGCAAGGCTCAAGAGGGGGCCATTGCAGCGGGGTTGGAGCCTCTTGTATGCTATTAGGGATGAAACCTCAGTGGGCCCACGCTCGTCGGGAATCCCTTAATAAAGGCTTCGTAGTGATCTCCTGGCTACACACCTGGGAAGTGTGAGTGTGGTTCGTAGCCACTGGCATAATGGAGATTCTTTTAGTCCACCCGGCAACGGGGGATGAAATCACTACATGTGGGTATAGTGGTACAAACTCTGCAGAGTCAAAACTGTCATGACAGCCGTGCTCACGGTCAAGAGCGGCTTGGACTTATTCATGATTAGAGTATGATGGCCTTGGAGGGTGTGAATGTTAAGCGGGGAGCTTAACATTGGAAATGATGTTATGATTATTTGATTATGATGATGGGATGGGAAATTGGGACCATTTCACCTGTGTAGTAATGTAGGTGCTTAATAAGCTAAGGTGATAGGTATTAATTGCGTAGTGCTTTAACCATGAGTTCAACCTCCCCTTGTTCTAGCCATGCATGACATAACTTTCCCACACTTGCTGAGTACCATCGGTACTCAACCTTGCATGTTTGTTGGTTTATATTGCTGCTCAGGTCAAGATAATGAGGTGGTGTATAATGATCAAGACTTTGGATCCGAAGAAGGTTTCTAAGTTCATGAAGTCCACCGGGCAACGCCTGTGACGGAGTCCACAAGAATAATATTCCGCTGCTATTATATTTACTTGTTATGAACTTAATATCGTCCATCGAGACATATGCTATGTAAGACTTATTTATATTTGACACCTGGCTTGTAATAAATGATGCTTCACTATTTGTCATCACATGTATGAGAAAATGATTCTGGCATACATGTGATCTTCACTCGGTTATTCTTCGGATAAACCGGGTGTGACATAAGTGGTATCAGAGCCAAGGTTGCCCGTAGGAACGTGGACCTAGGTAGCAATGGACGTATTTAAGGACCCTATTTTCTTAAAAACTATTTTACAAGGTGTGTGTTGAAAAGTGTTATTTAGTGAGTCACTTTCTTCATCTTACCCCAACTTTCATTCAAAATAGGATTTTTGTTTAAAAGTTTATCTAACCTAAGTTTAAATGCTTTTTGTTTTAGATGGTTCGCATGATTCGCACCGCTCGCAAGTCCACAGGAGGGAGAGTTCCCGTAGTTGCCCTTGCCCAAATAGAGGAGAGCCGTCCGGTGACGTACCTTTCCTACGGATTGGTAGTAGGAGGCTTGTTGCGCCGTCTTCGACGTATGATCCAAGCTGCCGGCAATACGGGCAAGCTAATCATACACTATAGATCCACCAAGACCATCCGGGAGAAGCGGGAAGAATGGAGTTCAGAGATGAGGATTATCCATGAAAATCAGCTGCTTAAGATCCACCGCTTTCCAGCTTGTCGAGCGACACAGGTCGATGCGGAGAAGGATGTCATCTGGGAGGCCATCACCTGCCAGAGTCACATCTATCGTCGACACCTGGACAGGACCGAGTACATGTATGTCCTCCAGCACGAGAGTGGTACAACGGAGTACAAGTACCCGCCAGTGCAGCAGGGGACTTCCCATGAGCACATGGACCTGTGCTTGGAGGATGCTGCTATGCTCAGCACTCGACTGCAGGAGTGTCAGCAGGAGCTTCAGGATGTTCGCGACACCCTGAATGAAACCGAGGCGTTGCTTCGATCCTGCTTGAGGGTGAGAGAAAGAGGAGATGGGAATGAACTGTGTGTCACCGTGAAAGATACATGGACTCCTGACTCCACAGATCGCCGGGCAATCAGGCGTCGTCGCACTTCTCCACCAGTAGCCTCCCCACCCAAAGCAGAGTCAGAGGGCAGCCGTAATAATGAGGAAGATCCCGAGGAGCCAGCTCAGTGATACGAGTAGCGTAGAGTCCTTCCCTTGGTTTAGCAAGATGTCGAGTAGTCGAGTCGTTATCTTCGTTAATGGTGTGTTAATGCTTGGTGTGTGACGTGAGTTGTGGAAGCCATGAGCAATTGTCCACAGCCTCGTCTTCAGATTTTTTTTTGCTTTGGTGTGTGAACCCACATGAAATAATAGTGCATTTATTTTTGTATGAGACATAAACCCTCAGAAAGTATAACAAAGCCTCAACACTTCAAAGTAAAAACAAGTGAAAGTAGTAAGACAATACGTAATGCCTTAAATTAACACTTGGTTGATTATGCTAGATGGCCAGAAGAGGAAAGGGTCGTGCTGCCAACCCCGCCAACAACAACGATGAGGAATGCAACCCTCATCTTTCTGGGAGCCAAGACAGGAGTGGACGCCGTGAGGGAGTTGATCCCATCCACCAAATGCTTGAAAATCAAAATCAGCTCATCCAGAACCTGACTCAAGTGGTGGCCAACTTGCATCAAGTTCCACCTCCATAAGCTGCACCACGCCAACAATGGTTGAGTGAGTTTCTAGGAACTCAACCTCCGAAGTTTGCAAGTGCTGCTGAACCTCTGGAGGCAGATGACTGGCTAAAGACCATTGAAAGCAAGATGAGGATCATACAATGCCAAGGGTATGAGAGGGTGCTGTTTGCCTCTCACCAATTGCATGGACCTGCTGCTGATTGGTGGACCGCTTACGTGGCCGCCCATCACGACCCTGAGAACATCACGTGGGAAGAGTTCAAGCGTAGCTTCTGCAACCATTACATACCAAGGGGTGAACTCAAAAACAAGAGGAAGGAGTTCTTGGGGTTGCAGCAAGGAAACATGACTGTGAGGGAATACCTCACTAAATTCACTCAACTATCCCGTTATGCCCCACGGGACATAGAGACTGATGAGCAGAAACATGATTGCTTTGTGGAAGGACTTACCGCAGAAATGCAGTGTGCAATGTCCTCCAATGAGTATGAAAGCTTCCAAAAGATGGTGGACAGAGCATTTGTTGTAGAAAGGAAGCTGAGAGCCCTGGAAAATGAAAACAAGAGGAAGGCCGGGTGGTCACACCAAGCCTTAGGGAGCAACACCCGCCCACGTCTGATGCAGCAACCCGCAGGGAAGACGAACCGTGCTGCGGTACCCTACTCAGCACCAAGAGGGTACAACCTGAACTACAGGCCTTCGGCAGCACCAGCACAGCCACAACGTCAGTTTGTACAGCAGCCTCGCCCCGCATATCCACCTCAACCAGCAGTACAAGGACCTCCAAACCAACCCCAAGACAACAAAGGCCAGGCACCTAAGGTTGGGGTGCAATGTTTTAACTGTGGTGAAGTGGGGCACTACGCCCATAAGTGCCCAAAGAAGAAGCCCGCGCAGCCACAACAGCAGAATGTAATGAGAGGACGGGTGAACCACGTCACCATGGAGGAAGCGCAAGAGGCACCTGACGTGGTAGTTGGTAAGTTTCCTGCCAATTTACACATTGCAACCCTGTTGTTTGATTCTGGTGCTACCCACTCGTTCATTGCCCAAGGGTTTGTTAAGAAGCATGATCTAGCAACAACACAAATGAACCATATGCTAGCAGTAAACTCTCCAGGTGGAGAAATAAGGACAAGACAAGTGTGTCCCAAAGTGAACCTAGACATTAATGGGGTAGTATTTACTGCTAACCTCATAGTGATAGATTCACAAGGGATAGATATTATTTTGGGCATGGATTGGTTGACCAAACATAAAGGAATCATCCATTGTTCGACCAGAACGGTGGAACTAACGCACCCTAGTGGCACAAGAGTAAAGTTTATAACAATACAAGAGCCTAGGAGGGACATTAAATTAAATCAAGTTGAGGTGAAAGTGGAGGAGATCAGGACCATCAGGGTATATCCAGATGTTTTTCCGGAGGAGTTGCCAGGTATGCCTCCTAATCGTGAAGTGGAATTCGCAATTGAGCTAGTGCCTGGAACAGCCCCGATATACAAGAGACCATATCGGATGGACTCCAAGCAGCTGGAAGAACTCAAGGATCATTTGAGGGAATTGACGGAGAAGGGGTATATTCGTCCTAGTTTCCCACCATGGGGAGCTCCAGTGATATTTGTTCCCAAGAAGGACGGAACCCAAAGGTTATGCGTGGACTACCGTGCCCTGAATGAGGTAACCATCAAGAACAAGTACCCATTACCCCGCATTGAAGACTTGTTTGATCAGTTGAGGGGAGCTTGTGTGTTGTCGAAAATTGATCTCAGGTCGGGATACCACCAACTTAAGATAAGGCAATCTGATATTCCCAAGACATCTTTCGTATCTCGGTACGGACTGTATGAATACACTGTCATGCCTTTCGGGCTAACTAATGCCCCGGCCTATTTCATGTATCTCATGAACAAGGTATTCATGGAATATCTGGACAAATTTGTGGTGGTTTTCATAGATGACATTCTCGTCTTCGCCAAAGATGAAGAAGAACATGAGAAACATCTAAGGTTGGTGTTGCAGAGGCTGAGAGAACACCAACTGTATGCCAAGTTGAGCAAGTGTGAGTTTTGGCTGAAGAGGGTTCCCTTCTTAGGACATATAATCTCGGAGGGAGGAATCTGCGTGGATCCCGCCAAAATCGAGGACATATAGAAGTGGAAGACCCCTGAAAATGTCGGGGAAGTTTGAAGTTTCTTGGGATTGGCTGGATACTATCGATGGTTTATTGGGGATTCTCTAAGATCTTGAGACCCCTCACCAAACTGTTGGAGAAGGGAATCACATTCACATGGACGCCGCAGTGCGAGACGAGTTTTCAGGAGTTAAAGAAAAGATTGACAACAACTCCAGTGCTAGTTATGCCAGATATGCAGAAGAACTTTACGGTGTACTGCGATGCCTCTGGAAACGGGTTGGGATGTGTTCTCATGCAAGAAGGGCATGTCGTGGCTTATGCATCCGGCAGCTCAGGAAGCACGAGAAGAACTATCCTACACATGACCTAGAACTAGCCGCAGTGGTACACGCGTTGAAAATTTGGCGGCATTACTTGATGGGGAAGAGAACAGAGATATATACGGATCATAAGAGCTTAAAGTACATTTTCACACAACCAGATCTCAACCTCAGACAAAGGAGATGGTTAGAGCTAATCAACGACTTTGATGTGGGCATCAACTATCATCCTGGGAAAGCGAACGTCGTGGCAGATGCTTTAAGCCGGAAGGTGCATGTCAATAGGTTGAGCTTAAAGGACATGCCTGCAGAATTGAAGGACGAGGTTATAAGGCTCAATCTATGCCTTGTGAATAGTGGTGAAGCCATCGCCATGGAAGTGGACTCCACACTAGAGCAAGAGATACGCGAGGGTCAAAAGGATGACGAGAAGATACAAGAAATCAGGCAACTCATCAAGGAAAATAAAGCCCCTGGTTTCAGAGAGGATGAACAAGGAACGGTGTGGCACGGGAAAAGAATCTGTGTGCCAGAAGTAAAGAAGATCCGTGAATTGATTTTGAAGGAGGCTCATGATTCTGACTATTCCATTCATCCTGGGAGTACGAAGATGTACCAGGACCTCAAGAGCAGGTATTGGTGGTATGGAATGAAGCGAGATGTCGCGGAACATGTTGCCCTATGCGACACATGTCAGTTGGTGAAAGCAGAACATCAATGACCCGCGGGATTATTGCAACCACTCAAAGTGCCTGAATGGAAATGGGAAGAAATTGGCATGGATTTCATAGTGGGATTGCCTAGGACCCAATCCGGATATGATTCAATATGGGTCATCATCGACAGGCTAACCAAGGTAGCTCATTTCATCCCCGTGAAAGAAAGCTACAGCGGATCCAAATTGGCGGAGTTGTACATGACAAGGATCGTGTGTTACCATGGAGTGCCAAAGAAGATAGTGTCAGATCGAGGGACACAGTTCACCTCAAGGTTCTGGCAGAAGTTGCATGAAACCATGGGAACCCATCTGAATTTCAGCTCTGCCTATCATCCCCAAACTGACGGGCAGACGGAAAGGACCAATCAGATTCTTGAGGATATGCTGAGGGCGTGTGCACTCAAAAACAATCAGAGTTGGGACAAGAACTTACCGTATGCGGAATTCTCCTATAACAACAGCTATCAAGCTAGTATGAAGATGTCACCGTTTGAAGCTTTGTATGGGAGGAAGTGCAGAACTCCCCTATTTTGGAACCAAACAGGGGAAAGTAAAGTGTTTGGTCCCGAAGTACTACAAGAAGCTGAGGCGAAAGTGAGGGAAATTCGCAACAACTTCAGGATAGCACAGACACGACAAAAGAGCTATGCCGATGTACGGAGAAGAGAGCTCGTTTTCAACGTGGGAGACTATGTCTATCTCAAGGTGTCCCCTATCCGAGGACTTCGTCGGTTCAAGGTGAAAGGGAAGTTGTCACCTCGATACATCGGACCCTTTCAAGTTCTGGAGAGGAAAGGCGAAGTGGCGTATCAACTAGAATTACCGGCTCGCCTATCGGATGTGCACGATGTATTCCATGTGTCACAGCTCAAGAAATGTCTGAGAACGCCTGAAGAGGTGTTACCCATGAATGAGGTTGACGTAGCTGAGGATTTTTCTTATGCCGAGCAACCATCCAAGATTTTGGAGACAATGGAACGCCTCACAAGAAATAAAAGAATCCGGATGTGCAAGGTGCAGTGGAAGCATCACTCAGAAGAGGAAGCCACCTGGGAGCGAGAAGATGAGCTTAAGGCACAATTTCCAGAATTATTTTCTTAGAAACACCAATCTCGAGGACGAGATTTCTTTTAAGGGGGGTAGAGCTGTAACACCCCAAAATCCTGTCAAGAGGGGAATTTAAAATTTTTTGGACGTATTGCATGTGTGGCAGAAATTCAAATTCAAACTGTAATTCAAATTAAATTCAAAACAAAAATGAAAAAGAAAAAGAAAAAAAGAAAAAACAAATCTTCCCGGCCAGTGGGCCGAAACCCACCAGCCGGCCCACCCAACCCCCGCGCCAGCCCGCAGCCGCGCGCCCGCGCTCCCTCTCGCAGACAGGCGGGACCCACCTGTCATCCCTAACCCTCGATCGTCCGAAACCGGGACTGTTTCCCCCGCGCGCGTGCGATCGTAACTGACCGGAAAACCGCGCGCTCCCAGCTGACTCCCGCTCCCAGAAGACTCCAGCTCGATCTAAACCACCCCGCCGCCCTCCCCCATCTATAAAAACCCCGGCATCGTCCCGTTTTTCCCCACGATCCGCCGTTTTTCTCTCCGGTGAGAACCCGAGCTTCTCCGGTGAATTCTACTCGATCTACGCTCGGGAATTCTGATCTAACTCGCTGGTCTTGATCCACCGCCTCCGGGGAACCTTGCAGGTGCAGAAAAATCGGTGGTTTGCGGTTCAAACACAGCGCCGACGAGCCTCGTCGTGAATTCACCTCGGACCTCGTCGCCGATCGCTTTCCAGGACCTCCGAGCTCCAGAGCAAGTTCTTCCTTTCCAAGATCAGGACTACCCATTCAAAGAGCAGCAGGAAGGAGGCAACTGTCCTTGACCACTTTGTTCCTATACTAGGACGTGTAGATAGAATTATTTGCATTGTCAATTGAAAATATGAAGCCCATGCTAGGATGTTTCCCTAGAATTGCATTACCTTGTTTCCTTGTAGCTTGGGTTCAGATTCATTTTATCATGTCATTTATTATTATGCATATGCTTAGCCATGCTTAGAATGGGATATTTGGGATATGAGATCATCAGTTTATTTACCATACTCTTGAATGAGATATTCTGGGTTATGTAGAGGTAGGGATCAAGGCAAGTTGGATGTTTTGGTTGGTGCTGGGTGCACGAGACTCGGGTTTGTGTATAGTACTTGCCTGGATCCTAAGGACCGGTTCATGGAGCATGTAACCTGGCTTTACCGTGCTAACCACATGCTGAGATGGGGCAGCTTGGCCAATTAATTAGGTGTATCCCCGGCATAGTATGGGTGTGTTGGATGGTGCGGGGAATAGGTGTCAGCTGGAATACCATATGAACCGCAAGGCTCAAGAGGGGGCCACTGCAGCGGGGTTGGAGCCTCTTGTATGCTGTTAGGGGTGAAACCTCAGTGGGCCCATGCTCATCGGGAATCCCTTTGTAAAGGCTTCGTAGTGATCTCCTGGCTACACAGCTGGGAAGTGTGAGTGTGGTTCATAGCCACTGGCATAATGGAGGTTCTTTTAGTCCACCCGGCAACGGGGGATGAAATCACTACATGTGGGTACAGTGGTACAAACTCTGCAGAGTCAAAACTGTCATGACAGCCGTGCTCACGGTCAAGAGCGGCTTGGACTTATTCATGATTAGAGTATGATGGCCTTGGAGGGTGTGAATGTTAAGCGGGGAGCTTAACATTGGAAATGATGTTATGGTTATTTGATTATGATGATGGGATGGGAAATTGGGACCATTTCACCTGTGTAGTAATGTAGGTGCTTAATAATCTAAGGTGATAGGTATTAATTGCGTAGTGCTTTAACCATGAGTTCAACCTCCCCTTGTTCTAGCCATGCATGACATAACTTTCCCACACTTGCTGAGTACCATCGGTACTCAACCTTGCATGTTTGTTGGTTTATATTGCTGCTCAGGTCAAGATAATGAGGTGGTGTATAATGATCAAGACTTTGGACCCGAAGAAGGTTTCTAGGTTCATGAAGTCCACCGGGCAACGCCTGTGACGGAGCCCACAAGAATAATATTCCACTGCTATTATATTTACTTGTTATGAACTTAATATCGTCCATCGAGACATATGCTATGTAAGACTTATTTATATTCGACACCTGGCTTGTAATAAATGATGCTTCACTATTTGTCATCACATGTATGAGAAAATGATCCTGGCATACATGTGATCTTCACTCGGTTATTCTTCGGATAAACCGGGTGTGACATTCTCTCTATTTGTTCTATTTTGATTATGTCTTACCTTACACAATACACTATATACGACAGATGCCTAGGCCTAGGAGAATCACTCACCATGCTCAAGGTGGTGTCGAGAGTAGCAATTTAGAAGTGCCCATTGAAGAAGAGGTTGAGGTCCCAGTTCAATCCCCTACTCTGGAACACCTATTACTATGAAAAATTAGTTGATGCAGACAATGATTCAGACAATGGGGCAGATGGAGCCGAATCACCAGGACCGTAATGTTCCTGCACCCCCACCACCACCCCAGAGTAGAATGAGAGAGTTCATGAATACTAGACCACCCACCTTCTCTCAAACCATGGACCCTATGGAGGCCGACGATTGGATAAAAGCAACTGAGAAGAAGCTTGTCATAGTGCAATGCACTAATAGGGAGAAGGTTTTGTTTGCTGCTCATCAACTATTTCGAGCAGCTTCTGACTGGTGGGAATCCTACTATAACCCCCACATTGATCAATAGTCCTTCACCTAGGCAGAGTTCAAGGGTAGTTTTCGCTCACACTACATCCCTGCTTGTGTTATGATGCTGAAACGCCCGAGTTCGAGGGATTGAAATAGGACAACATGAGTATGGGTAAGTACTTGAACAGGTTCACTCAGCTATCAAGGTACGCTGCAGATGATGTCAGCACGGACAACAAAAAGCAGCATCTTTTCATGAGAGGCCTGGACAATGATATCCAATACAAACTCCTCAACAACGACTACGTTAGCTTACAGAAGATAGTAGGCAAGGCTTTGGTGGTAGAGAGCAAGAAGCTGGAGATACAGAGAGAGAGAGAGAGAGAGAGAGAGAGAGAGAGAGAGAGCAAGAGGAAGATGCCCTTCCCGGGACACTCCCAGGGTAGCAGCAACCGTCCTCGTTTTGCGCCGCCACCTGCACCATTTTCCCGCCCACCTACTCCCACATTCTGCCCCACTAATCCACCTCGCCTCAATCAACCACAACAGCCACGTCCCACCATTTCAGCACCCCGCTTTCCATCTCAAACCGCTCCACGACCTACTTTTCCCACCAACCCACAAAACCAAACTCACTTTAACCGTGCTGGCGCCACCACCAACAGGACATGCTACACGTGTTGCGAGACAGGGTACTTTATGGCACAGTGTCCTAAACGGAACTCAGGACAGATGAGCAATGCTCCAAGGTAGAACCAAAACCCTCGGCCCAATGGAGGGTCATCTCAAGGACAAGGTAACTGTACACAGCAGAACTTCGTTCATGGCTAGGTGAACCACGTTTTCACTGAAGATGCTCAGCAAGCGTATGGTGTTGTGATCGGTATGTTTCTAGCCAACTCCAACCCGGCAACAATATTATTTGGTTCTTGAGCATCACATTCATTCATATCATCACGATATGTTGCAAGGCACAATGTGCCTATATCAGTTATGAGACAAACTTAGTTCTCCTGGGGGAGATATGAGGACCAACATGGTGTGTCCAGAGGTTAACCTTAAAATAAGGGGGGTAGACTTCCCTTCCATCCTCATTGTCCTAGACTCCCAGGGGAGAAACTTAATATTGGGAATGGATTGGCTACGTAAGTACGATGGAGTAATCCAATGTGCCAAAAGAGTTGTACAACTGACCAGTGGAGATGGTGTCAAGGTAGAGTTTGAGGCAACTGAAACACGACAGAAGAAAGCAATGCACAATCAAATGGAAGACACAACGCTAGAAGAGATACGTGTGGGGCACGAGTATCCAGTTGTGTTTCAAGAGGAGTTGCCAGCTATGCCACCCGATCGAGACATTGAATTCGTCATTGATTTAGTACCTGGAACTGCATCTATAGCCACGAGGCCATATAGGATGTCAGCCAATTAGCTACCAGAGCTCAAGGAGAAACTACAAGAGCAACTTGACAACGGATTTATCCGTCCAAGTTTTTCACCATGAGGAGCTCCAGTGCTCTTTGTGGAAAATAAGGATGGACTATAGAGCTCTTAAACGAGATGATTATTAAAAACAAGTACCCGTTACCTCACATAGAAGATCTGTTCGATCAGATGAAGGGAGCCAAAGTGTTCTCTAAGATTGACTTTTGATCTGGGTATTTCCAAATGAAGATCAGACTGTCGGACATACCTAAGATGGCATTCTGAACACGATATGTGACACGACCCCACGGTCTTGTCGAGCCAGGATCACGCTGAGGGGTGCTGCGTTGCACAGCACCGGATAACACACATCAAAGGTACAAAGCGGAAGCAAAACTTTTATTACATAAAGTGGTTTATGAACATGTTTACATCAAAATAGGTCCAGTCTACACTCACGGGCGTAGACTACGCATCAAGTTCACGTTCAGCCCGTGAACGTGTCCTTGCTAGCACACACACACACTAACACGGCGGCGTGCATGACTCCCACTCGACGGGGTTCCCCTCCTGGGGTTCTGCCTCCTCTTCGGGAGTCCCTTCCTCATAGAACCCTGCAAAAGTTTCAAACACAAGCAATGAGCATGAAGACTCAGCAAGTCTGACCCGTCTCACCTAAACATGGAACTTCTACATTAGGGGTGATGGGTACATGAGGTAAAACCATTTGCAAAGGACTTGCCTAATTATTGGGACCTTACTTTCAAATTTTAGCAGCAGGTTGTGGAGAACCTTACGCTAAGGCACATGAAAGAGCCGCAATAAAACAAGAAAAGCATTTCTCTCATGGAGTTTGCCCAAAGTCAAAAAGAACTTTAGTTAGCTCTAAACTACAACAAATCATTAACAATCAAGTCCATCTTTCAATCAGCAACATTTTTAACATGTGACTAGCCTGTTTTTCTACGTCATGGTACAGTGAACAAGTGGTACTCACTGACCGTGAGGGACGGCGATTATAATCGATTTACACCTGCAGGGTTACCCGAACAACCAGTCACTTACGCCCGTACTCGATGTTGCCTACAACAACCATCACGGACGCCGTACGCAACTACCTTTCACCCGTCAGCCAAATGTTGAACCGGTCCAATCGTCCCGAGCAAGAGGTCTCTGCACGCGCTTCTCAGTGCCGCCAGCCGATTTACACCTCAAGCTCTCAACCTACCCTCTTAACGACCAGCTATGCCTCAACACCCAGCTACCCGAGTTACATCGGTTTCCCTGTTCCCATATAGCCGGTAGGTCTTCGGTACTGTTCTAGCTTGTTCAACAGGCCCGCACACGGCTCGGTCCTCAATCGACACAAGCGGAGCTACAGCACACATGCCCCAAAGTCCTGCTGCCCTTACTCTCCGCTCGGTCTCATCTTTCTTGCCATGTGTATCATGTGCTATCTCTACCCGAGTCGAGTGCCTCTAGCCTATGCTCACGAGTAGTTCCAACTACTTGACTTGTACCGAATCCTAAGCTAACTTAGCTTGGCAGTAGCTAACGGGGTTTACAATCCTAAACCCAACCCATGGTTTTCTTGGCTATGCAATTGGGTTTCCAAACAAGACTCTAATGCAAGGAATAATGGTATTCAAGTAAGTGATCAAAACAATAAAAATTTGTAAAAGGGGAATGAAAACCGGAGCATGCCTTGCTGCTCTTGGTCGTAGGCTAGCTGCTCCTCCGGAGTAACGAAGTCTAGGACTTCGGGTTCCTCCTCGACCTTAGCGACTACATGATATACATGTATATGTATTAACTTAAATGCATTTGATTGATTTAAACTTGTGAAGTCTATAACTCTTACTAGACAGACCCAATGACTGTGAAACTTTTGCTCTGGCTTGGCTACAACCTAAACAGAGACTTGGTCAAGTTTTAGTTGCAGCAAAGATCATTCGAGCCCTCCATAATTAATTATGTACTTGACCTTAATTGAAGGCTTTTAGGGTGTTCTAAGGATTTTCATGAAACAAACTATGACTTTCTTAAAACTAGATTTTCATAGGGTTCTAATGGAGTTGGTCTCACTTAATTTGAAGGTTTCTAGCTAAAGATATGAGCTAAACAATTTCAGGGAAAATTCTGAAAATGTTTCTGAACATTTTCTATTTTTTCTGGAACAGTTTCACTAATCACACCATTAGGTGGAATAAATGAGATCAAATGGATCTGAAATTTTTATGGTAGTTCATAGACATTTTGATGAACATCCCAGAAAAATTTCAGAATTTTCCTCCAAGGGATTCTCCAGTTAAAATTCCAACCAGTTTAAATTTTGAGGAATTAATTCTGGAGAATTGAAGATTTTCATGAAGTGAAACTTGATTTGCTGGAAGGTGCTCGGGGATCTGAATCCAACAAAATTTGGTTCACTCAATTTGGAGCTTCCTAGCCAAAGTTATGAGGATTTGAAGTTTGAATGAAATCTGAAAATTGGGGAAAAAGTTTAAGTCTGCCGGGACCCGCGGGGACACGTGTTGGGCGCGGAGGCGACAGCACACTGAGGCCAACAGGGTTTTTGCGCGCCAGCACATCAGATCCCGGCCGCAGCCCGATCCCGATTGAAAATATCTGCCGCTGACAGCTGGGGTCCACCCCCTTCGTCTACCAGTCGCCGCCCGCGCTCTGCCGCCGGGGTACCTCACCGGAGAGCTCGCCGGAAGCTTCTGTGGAGCTCCAAACTTCACGATTTTGGCCGCTCCTGCCTACTTTCACTCGGGGAACAGGATTCTGGGCTCAGCTCGTCATGACAATGGCCGGTGCATGGTCGGCGACGAGCCGCCGCCTCGGGAAGACTTCGGCCGTGTCGGCCGACCTCCTTAGCACCTCGACCACTCGAGCAACCGGTCGGGGAGCATCAATGGACCTTAGGGAAGGTCGATATGAGCTTGAAGCAGCCCGGGGGAGGACCGAAGTAGGCTCTCACCGTGCGCCCGATGCCTCCCGCAAGCTCCGCCGTCGGCAATCATCAAAATACGCCGGGTACAGGGGTTTTTAGGACAAAAGTTGCGAAGGCAACTTGTGCGCTACCGGGTCTAGTTTGTGTGGGAGCGAATTGAGGCCCTCTGATCCTTTCTATAGTATGAATTCGACAGAACCGTACCTGAAGGTCGGTCTGTACCCAGAAAGGGGAAAACTGGAAATTCGCCACCGGTGAGCAAGCGCTCGGGCTGTGGCTCGGGGTGAGCAGCACCGATCACTAGCGCGTCCAAGGGTGCCTTGGCTCGGGCGTGACAACCTCCCGGTTGGGCTGTCCACGGGAGCCCGAAGTGCGGTGGTTTTAGGTCACCGAACTAAACGCTCGGTATAGCCGAGATCGGCAGGTTTCAGCTGAATTCTAGCAATGGGGAAGAACGAGGAGGGTTCCTAGTACCTTGCCGTAGCTCTGGAGGGGACAGAGAGGCTGTGATCGGAGCTCTCCGATCGGTTCTGAGCGGCGGAGGAAAATTCCCGGCTCTGTGTTCTTGTGAGGAGGAAATGGCGATAGCTTCAGCCGAGGAGGGGGAAGAACGCCTTAAGAAGGCGCTGAACCGACTCGCCCCCGCGCGTGGCCAAGCAGCTGCTGGCGCGGCGGCCTCCTTCGGTGGCGATCGCAGCTGCAGCTCGGCGACCCAAGTGAGAAAAGTCTCAGTCGGTTGAATCATCCCTGTGGCTGACATGTGGGTCCATTTTCATTTTTAACCTCTGAGATTAACTCCTCATCACTGCTGTAAACAGTAAGCCCCAAAATGCCCATGGTGATTCAAATTATTCAACCCTGAGCCATTTAAATTGGTTAGAATTCAAATTGGTTTTGGTTTGGATAAATTTCAGCACATGTTCAGTTTGAAATTCAAATAAAGTTTGAATTTACCCCACTTAGCTCATGTCAAGATCAACTCTAAATGGAGTGAAAATTGGAGTGTGAGCTCATAAAAATGTGCTGAGTAAGAATATGCCTCCTACTCTTGAATTCATGGGATAAAAATCAGTTTGAATTTGAATATGGTTTCAAACTGCCCTCTTTCTAGCTATACGCAAAATGACCTTAAAAGGTTTTGAATTTGGGTGAAACTTGGCATGGACATTCCTAACACAATGTTGGAGTTTTCACATGCCCAGCCCCTATATATCACATGTGGGAAATACCACCTTTGCAATATGTGAGTTTGTTCTCTAATGAGTATGTTGATGGTGGTTACTTGCTCTTCAAATGTGTTCATCAACTTTCTTCAAATAAGGTGTGTGTGTGGTGATGAACACTTTGAATATGTGTCAAAAACTGAGGCCCTTACAATATGGGTCATACGAGTATACAATCATGTCATTCGGATTAATGAACGCACCCGCATACTTTATGTACCTCATGAACAAGGTCTTCATAGGAGCATTTGGATAAGTTTGTGGTGGTATTCATTTATGACATCATGACGTACTCTAAAAGTGAAGTGGAACGTGAAGAGTATTTGACGCTAACACTAACAAAGCTTCGGGAACATCAGCATTATGCCAAATTTAGAGAGTGTCAGTTCTAGCTGAGACAGATATCAGTCCTCAGACATATTATCTCAGCCAGAGGAGTGTCGGTCGACAATGACAAGGTGAAGGATGTGCTGAACTGGAGGCCATTACAAAGTGTGAGGGACATCAGAAGCTTCCTAGGATTGGCAGGATACTTCCGCCGGTTTATAAATGACTTCTCCAAGATATCAAAACCCATGACAATATTCTTGGGTAAAGGAAATGAGTTTGTATGGACTCAAGCATGTCAGGATGGGTTCGAGGAATTAAAGAAGAGGTTGACAGTAGCTCCGGTATTAATCCTGCCAGACATGAGCAAGAGCTTCGACATTTACTGCGACGCATCAAGGCAAGGACTTGGATGCATACTCATGCAGGAAGGACATGTAGTAGCCTATGCTTTGAGATAGTTACGAAAGCACAAGATGAATTACCTAACTTATGACCTCGAGTTGGCAGCCGTGGTCCATGTGCTAATGAATGTACCCAAGAGGGGGGTGAATAGGCTTTTCGACGCTTTGTTGAAACCTGAAACACTTAGTAGGTTTATCAAATACAGGGAAATCGGACTAGTCCGGTAGAGTGCGGACTGGTTTGCTTTCTAAACAGAAAAAAATTGGACTAGTCCGGTGCTGTGCGAACTAGTCCTGTATACGTGGACTAGAAAGATCAAGATTGATCAATGTTCACTTCTAGTACTCTATGCAGCGGAAATTAATTGATATTTAGATGTATTGCGACAGTGATACAATGAATGACAAGAATCAACTTTGATTTTAATGTTTGAACGTGAATTTCAAAGGATTGATTAAACACTAGAATATGATGAACAATTAATCAACAAGAGTAGGAGACAAGTGTTTATCCCGAGGTTCGATTCCACGAAGGAGATCTACGTCCCCGTTGAGGAGTCCACTAAGGACCGGATCTTCTCCAACCCTACCCTCGTGGAATCGCCACAAAGGCCGATTCTCTTCCACCAATCAGAAAGGGGAATAAATCGTTCAAGGTGCCTTCTCACAAGTTGAGGGCTCCCCAAGAGTTACAATGAGTGAACACAACCAAACACACTCAACAGATGAACAATTAACAAACAAGAGTGTGCGAGAGATCAAACCCAAGAGCTCAAGATGTGTAGAACAAGTCTCTCCTTTGATCAATTGCTAATCCCTAAAGAATTGATCCTTTTTGGGTTAGAATGTGTGGAGAGATGTGAATTTTGGGCCCTTGGGAGGTGTGATGGCGTAGGGGGTTGAAGAGTTGTGTTGGTATGGCCGTACACCTCTTTTTATAGTAGGGTTTCCAATGGTTACGTTAGGGTTTCCGATGTCCAGACTAGTCCGTGGTTGACTCCCGGACAAGTCCGGTGTGCGGTGTGTAGAAAACCCTAAGTGTTGTGATATATCAGACTAGTCCGTAGTAGTGCGGACTAGTCCGTTTTCTATCCCGAGACAAAATCAGACTTGTCCGGCTGATACCGGACTAGTCCGTTTTCTGGTCAGAAAGAAAATCGGACTAGTCCGGTTGATATCGGACTAGTCCGCACATGCTGAAATTGTGCAGTTAGTTTGATTTCTTCCACTTGATCTCTTGGGGTGTGTTTCTCCGACACACTCTATACTAAGTATTTTAATATTTTCAGCTCCTGAGCTATTATCAATTTGGATCCTCCTTCTCCTTTCTTTTTGCGCTTTCTTCCTGACTTCTTTTAAGAACCTAAGCTCATCTCAACAATTTTGTTAGGGTCTCATTTGTTTGTCTTAAATAAACCAAAACACACAAGGGATGCCTAGATGCACTTTCAATTTCCCCCTTTTTTGTGATTGATGACAATAAATTGAGATCTCACAAATATGACAATAAGAATTCAGATTTTCATAAAGTGTGCACATATGAGGTTTGGACAAAATAGGCAAAGTAGACATAAGACATATGTGCACTCTTTATGGTGGGGTGTAGAACTATGTGTGTGAGCAATAACTTTGATGTGAATAACTTAATGAGCATAATCATCAAGAGTCTCAATCCTACATAACAGTTTTAAACATAGGCCATTAATCATAAGCATAACATAGTCATCTCACAAAAAGCATGATGATGACATAAGTCTTACAAATGCATAATGGTAGCATAAGTCTTACACAAACTCATTTCTTAAGCTAGGACACAAAAGGAAAGACCTACGACCTAAGACTCCCCCTCAATCCCTCCCCCTTTGGCATCAAGGCATCAAAAAGAAGGAGAGGAGGGATCTACTTATCGTCGTCGGCTCACTCCTCGCTGTCGGTCCTTTCTTCATCTTCGTCATAAGCTTGAGGAAGAGGAGGAGAGGAACCACTCGTCGTGCCAAAGTAGGCACACTCTGATGGAGAGAGAGGAGGAAGCTATGTAAAATCAGATGCAGAGTCCTCTGAGATGACCGGGGATCCAATGGGCTCAATCTCCAGTTTTCAGCATATTTCTTTGACATTGGCCTTCATGTATCTCATTTCTTCTTTACTTGCCTTGTTCATCTTATTAAGCTTCACCTCAGTTTTGTGGCAAGAACTGAAAATAGCAGCCAAAAACTTCATAACTCCACTAGAGGAACCTTTGTGTGGAGAGGCCCTAGTCTTGGATGAAGGCCTTGTATCTTCTTGAGCTCTCTCTGGATGTTCTTCAGGTGATCCAAGTGAGGAGGCAGCTGGGAGGGAGGCCTGAGGAGGCTTCTGAGGCCTTAGAGCAATGTGCTCTACTTCCTTCACAAACTCAATTCCTGTGACTTTCTCAATCATGAACATCAAGTAAGGTGCATAGCCACAGGAACGGTTTGGTGTGCAGGATATGTTCACCATAGAAAGGGCAGCCCGGTGCATGTAGCTCCCGCTTGCGCAGGGTCCGGGGAAGGGTCCGACCAATTTGGGTCTTTTGTACGCAGCCTTTCCCTGCATTTCTGCAAGAGGCTGTTTCCAGGACTCGAACCCGTGACCTCATGGTCACAAGGCAACAGCTTTACCGCTGCGCCAAGGCCCCCCTTCAATATGTTAACCATGTCATTCCAGATATAATCGAAGATATTAAATCTTCTCCTCCTGCTGATTACCTTCATCAAGGTTCTCAAATAACCTTGGACGCTCCCGACATCTCCATCCTTTGGAGCAATGGTCTTCCGGAGCACTCTATTGAGAACAATGAAGAAGGGCTTCATGTTCTTGGTTGAGGGGGGATTGAATGGGAGTCGAGTATCATAGAGAAACTCCATCTTGTCCTTCTCCACAACTCCTAGATTGTGAATCACAATCTCATCATTGCCGGTGTCCTCAAGATGCAGCAGTCTGACAAACTCAGTATAAGAAATTGTGTACTTGGATCCATGTGTCATCCAAGTCACTTTGTCTTATCCATCATGAGCAAAGTGGCAAGTTGAATAAAACTGGGCAATGATCTCATCATTCCAGTTGTACCTGAAGGCGAGCAGGTCCTTGAGTCCATGTCTCTCTGCAGCCTCTATGACCTCCTCAAATGCTTCACATCTCTTCCTTTCAAAGTATGTCCAGTCAATCTATTGACGTCTGACCACTGGAGTCTTCATTTGGAGGTACACTGAACTGTAGTAGTCCAAGTGAAAGTTGCTCCAAAATCTCTTGTCGGCTGCCTTTTTGCCGGAGCTATAGGCATCAACCTTCCTCAGGTTCCATGCCACATCACTCCCCTTGCCATTGAACTTTTTCTCCAAGAGATCCCTATGTCCCTGCCTTGGAGCTGTCATCCTGAGGGGACCAATCGGTCCGGAAGCAAGCCCCTTTTCCCTTGCCCTTGGTTTGGCGTTGAGCCGCCGAGCTAGAACCAGCCACATTTGCTTTTGAAGCTGGTCTCTTGATTGTCACCTTTCGACGCACCCTAGGTGGGGTGAGTGAAGGCTCGGCAGCATGCTCTTGTCGCTTGTTGGAGCGAGACTCCGGAGGATGAGGCATCACATCTTTATCTTGATCCATCTTTGCCTCAAAGTCGGAGAGACTCTCATTTGATCCCGACATGATTTCTGACAAGGAATATACAAATGAGTATGAATAATCAAGGATGACAAAGGATTGCATTCAGTTGACATAAACTAGGATTCCCTGACAAAATCCCTGAATCAGGGCATACCGGACTAGTTTGATGTTCAAGGCCGGACTAGTCCAGAGTACTGGACTTGTCCACCCAAGGAACGGAGTAGTCCGTTATGAGGCTGCTCAAGCCCTAACTTGTCGAAATTTGAGGTTATTCAATGCAAATATGGTCTAAGGTACATGGAATGCATCAAAAGAGCATGCATTGACTAAAGGAGCTAAGCTATTTTAGCAAAAACAAGGAATATCGAAGGTTCTAGGGTTTGGAGTGAAGTTTACCAAATCCTTCGATTCGAAGCGTTGAAGGAGTTCTTGATCCGGACTAGTTCGGGGTCTTTGATCCCTTTGCAGTGGGGATCGATTCCCACGGAAATTTGAGAGGTTTTGATGGAGAACTTGCAAATTCACCTTGGGAGCACTTCAGTGAGGAGAGAGAGAGTGGGTAGGGTTGTGAGGATGAAGAAGGTTAGGTTTGAGCCATCCCTAGGGTTATGGAGTTGAAATATTGGACTCGTCCGGACCATATCGAACTAGTCCGTTTTCTGGTCAGAGAGAAAATCGGACTAGTCCGTGGTTGTCCGGACTAGTCCGGACTAACGGACTAAGTGCGGACTAGTCTGCCAGTGCGGACTAGCCGTGGTCCCTTGTACAGAGGTGTACAAAACATATATATATATATATATATATATATATATATATATATATATATATATATATATATATATATATATATATATATATTCAGAGGATCCTATTAAGTAATAAGGGACAACGACACATACATATTCTTGATGAATATGATCAGTAATCATACAACAATCAAGCTATGACCATGATTCACCAAGATCAAGTAACTAACATAGTTTTTTTAAGAGAAAAATAGAGAGAGATGATTTTTCAACATAATTAACATGATTTTGAGGATGGCATACAGATATGCAAGTTTTTAAGCCACGTTTTGAGCATCAAGAATATTTAGTTCATTTCGGAGCTCACAAAAGCGTTTTTCATCAAGTGGCTTGGTAAAGATATTGGCTAGTTGTTTTTCAGTATTGACATGGGAGATGGCTATGTCTCCTTCCATTGAGTGATCTCTAAAAACATGATGCCGGATGTTTATGTCTTTGGTTCTAGAGTGCTCAACAGGGTTATGGGCAATTTTAATTGCACTCTCATTGTCACAAAGGACTGGAATACGGTTCATATTGTAACCGTAATCCCTTAGAGTTTGTCGCATCCAAAGAAGTTGTGCACAACAACCCCCGGCTGCAACATACTCCGCTTCGGCCGTGGATAAGGCAATTGAATTTTGTTTCTTGGAGGACTAAGAAACTAAGGATCTACCTAGAAATTGGCAAGTGTCGGAAGTACTTTTTCTATCTACCTTGCATCCGGCATAATCTGCATCAGAGTATCCAATGAGATTGAATTTTGAACCTTTGGGATACCGAAGGCCTAGGTTGAGTGTATGAACTAAATATCTCAAGATCCTTTTAATGGCTGTCAAATGACATTTCTTAGGATTGGCTTGAAACCTTGCACACAAATATACACTCAACATGATATCAGGCCTAGATGCATATAAATGGAGTAAGGAGCCAATCATGGAACGATATACCTTTTGATCCACATTTGGTCCGTCTTCATTTAGATCCAAGTGTTCATTTGTCACCATGGTAGTCTTTATGGGCTTTGCTTTATCCATTCCAAACTTCTTGAGAATGTCTTGAGTGTACTTTATTTGGCTTATGAATGTCCCGTCCTTTTGTTGCTTCACTTGGAATCCCAAGAAGTACCTCAACTCTCCCATCATGGACATCTCAAATCTATCTGTCATAATCTTGCTAAATTCTTGACAAAAGGATTTGTTAGTTGAACCAAATATAATATCGTCAACATAAGTTTGGCAAATGAAGAGATCATAACCAAAGTGTTTAGTGAACAAGGTGTAATCAGTTTTTCCAATTTTGAAGTCATTTTGATTCGAAAAGTCTCTAAGGCACTCATACCAAGCTCTAGGAGGTTGTTTGAGGCCATAGAGAGCCTTATGCAGTTTGAACACATAGTCGGGGTCCTCTTGATCTTCAAAACCGGGTGGTTGCTCAACGTACACCTCCTCCTTGATTGTTCTGTTGAGAAAGTCGCTTTTCACGTCCATTTGATAAAGCTTGAAATCATGGTGAGTATCATATGCAAGTAATATACGAAGCGATTCAAGCCAAGCTACGAGAGAAAAAGTCTCATCGAAATCCAAACCTTCGACTTATGAGTACCTTTTTGCCACAGGTCATGCCTTGTTCCTTGTTACTACTCCATGTTCGTCTTGCTTGTTGCGGAAGACCCATTTAGTGCCGACGATGTTGGACTTAGGTCTTTCAACAAGTTCCCACACTTCGTTCCTTTTAAAGTTGTTCAATTCTTCTTGCATCGCCATCGCCCAATCCGGATCTTTTAATGCATCCTCAACCCTGTATGGTTCCAAAGAATATACAAAGGAATAGTGTTAACAAAAATTAGCTATGCGAGATCGAGTTATTACTCCCTTTCTGATGTCACCGATTATGTTATCAATGGGGTGATCTCTTTGGATGCTTTGGTGTACTATTGGATGTGGCACTTGTGGTATTGAATCTTCATTATCATCTTCTTCTCCCCCTGGATAGTTGCCCTCATTGATGTTTTGGCCTTCTTGATTTTCTTGAGGTTGATCTTGTATCGAAGCTCCCCCTCGATCATTTTCCTCCATCTGCGGTTCATTTTCTTCATTCGCATTTGAAGGTGGCACTTGTGGTCGAACATCGCCCAATGCTGTAAGGGCCTAAGTTCTTGGTACATATTCAAGTGTTCATCACACCACACACACACACTCCATTTGAAGGAAGTTGATGAACACAATTGAAGAGCAAGTAACCACCATCAACATGATCATTAGAGAACAAACTCACACAATGCAAAAGTGGCATTTCCCGCATGCATCATATAGGGGCTGGGCATATGAAAAACTCCTACACTTTGCTAGGAATGTCCATGCCAAGTTTCACACAAATTCAAAATCTTTTTGAAGTCCTTTTGGGTATAGCTAGAAAGAGGGTGGTTTGAACCCAAATTCAAATTCAAACTGTTTTCATCCCATGAATTCAAAAGTGGGAGACATATTATTAATCAGAACATTTTTGTGAACTCACACACAAATTTTCACTCCATTTGGAGTTGATCTTGACATGTGCTAAGTGTAGCAAATTTAAACTTTATTTGAATTTCAAACTGCATATTTGCTGAAATTTAGTCAAACAAAAACCAATTTGAATTCTATCCTATTCAAATGGCCCAGGGGTAGATAATTCAAATGCCTAAGGTTAATTTGGTCTCTACTGTTTAGAGCAGTGGAGAAAAGTTAATTTCAGAGGTTAAAACCCCGGGTGGGACCCACATGTCAGCCACTGAACCAAATTCAATCGACTGAAGATTCAACCCTCGGTTTCTCGGGCTTCCTCCGAGGGCGCCACCGAGCTGATCGCCGGGACAGCTCCTGCTCGGGCTGGCCAAGTCGACTGACGTCGCCCCCGCCTTCTTATCCCCGAGCCCGAGCCAGCGAGAGAAGTATTCGGCTGATCCTCTGCTCCCTCGCGCTAGAAAAACAGCTCTCGCCGCCGCTCTCTCTCGGTTGATTGGAGAAGCCCATGACCAAAGTCTCTCCATCCCCTCCAAGCTGTAAAACGATACGAAGAGCTCTCTTTCTCCTTCCCCATCGCTGGAAATTGATTGAACTCAGACGATCTCGACCATGCCGAGAATTCTTTTCGGGGACCTATGTCCGCCGCACCTCGGGCTTCCGTGGACAGCCCAAACGGGAGGGTGTTACGCCCAAGCTAATGCGTCCCTGGACGCGTTAGGGACCGGTGCTGCTCACCCCCGAGCCACAACCCAAGTGCTAGATCGCCGGTGACGAATTTCAGTTTTCCCTTTCACTCGGTGCAGACCGTCCTTCGGGTGCGGCTCTGCCGAATTCACACTTCAGAAAGATTTAGAGAGTCTCAATCCGTTCCTACACCAACTAGACTTAGTGGCGCGCAAGTGCTTTCACAACCTCTAGCATGAGGACCCCTGTACATGCCGTATTTCAAAGCTTGCCGACGGCGGATCATGGGGGAAGCATCGGGCGCACGGCGAGAGCCTACTTCGGACCTCTCCCGTGCTGCTTCGAGCCCATGCCAAGCTTCCTTAGGGACCACTGATGCTTTCCGGCCTTTTTCTCGGTCGGTTGGGGTGCTAGGAAGGTTGGCCGACACGGCCAAAGTTCTTCCGAAGTAGGCAGAGGTGGCCAGGATCATGGAGTTTGGCACACCGCAGAGGCCACCGGCGAGCTCTCCTGCTAGGTGTCGCAGCGGCCGAGCGTGGGAGGCGGGAGGTACACGAAGCCCCCGGTCCCAGGCGTCAGTGGCCGATATTTTAAACCCCAGGATTCGCTGTGGGACGGATCGGATGCGGCTGCACGCGAAGAAATCCGTAGCCCCGTGTGTCGACCGATGAAGAGTTGACACGTAGCCCCGGTCCCACGCGCAGCGGTTTAAACTTTTTCCCGATTTTTAGATTTAGTTCAAACTTCGAACCCACATCACTTTGGCTAGGAAACTCCAAATCGAGTGAACCAATTTTTGTAGGATTCATCTCTCTGAGTAATTTCCAGCAAATCAAGTTTCACTTCATGAAAATCCTTATTTCTCCAGAATTAATTCTGCAAATTTTAAACTGTTTAGAATTTTAACTGGATAATCCTTTGGAGGAAAATTCTGAAATTTTTGGCTAGGATGTTCACCAAAATATCCCTGAGCTAACCAGTCAAAAAATGCAGTAGAGTTGAAACTGTCCAGAAAACAGGGCAGAGCAAATACTCTCTGTAACTCTCTGTTAATTGAGCATAACTTCCTGCATAAAAATCCAAAAATAGAAAATGAGTTAGTTCTGAAAAGTTCATCAGATGGGTCACAACTTTTTAACAGAAAGATTTGTCAGATTGGGAGTAGAATCAACTGGAATTCTTGGATCAAGTCAGTACCTAAACCAGGGAGGTGCTGTCCAATTTTATCCAGAAATTCTGCCAACTTTGAAATCTCCTAACTTTTGTAACCAGTGACATGTCATGCAGGCAGTAGCGTATGTATAGGTAGTGACGACATGAGCACGACTTCTCGGAGACCCGAGAATAATGTATCATGTATAAAGTTTATGCTTTATCAATATATGTGAATGTTGTGCAAATTACTCGTGTCACTTCAATACCTACTGTTTCATATGGAATTTTAAGTATGACATGTGCTGATTGCTGCTGTTTGGAATTTCAGAATGACTTGTACTCGTGCCAACCCGGACGTTGGGGGTTCCAGTCAAGGGGGAGAGACCTCCCAACAACCTCCCGAGGACTCCTCGGGACAGCAAAAGCAGCAACAGCAACAGCAACAACCGCCACCTCCACCGCCAACAGTTACAATTGCCGACATCGTTGCGGCAATGGCGGGTTCTAATCAGCAGCACACGGAGTTGCTGCAAACTCTCATTGCAAATACGTCTTGACTGGAGAGGCGTCAAGATCTTGAGGAGCGCCAACAGAGCTCCTACTATGACTTTCTAGCAACTCATCCCCCGGTATTCTCAAGGGCAGATGAACCCCTCGATGCGGACAACTGGCTCCCCATGAAGGAGATGAAGTTGTGAGACCTATGTGCTGAATACATTGGCAATTAGGATAAAAGTTAGCATTAACATTCAAAGTTTTGAATATTTCCAAAACATTCTTCTGTGGCAAGGTCCGACAAGTTCTTTGTTAGGTCCGCCAAGTGTTGGCAAGGTCCGACGCAAGGTGCGGAGAACTCCTGCAAGGTCCGGAGAGCTTCTGTGAGGTCCGGAGCTTGTTTTTAGGGAGCTCCCGTGAAGTTCAACACGTAGAACTGCAGCGTCTTGCTTTTGCTTTTAACTCGCAGTGTTTCAAACTTGCTTTATGGGAAGGTTTGCTTAGTATTAATTTGCTAAGTTTTTGGTGTGTTTTGGTGGTTATGGCTGTTATCATTTGATATGGTTTGCAACATGCTTATGTGACGTGCTCATGTAAGGAGTTGTGGTTTTCGAACTAACGTGAGTCAAGTCGAGGACTTGTGCTCGGAAGAATTGGTTGTTTATTCATGTGCAGGTGTTGCTTGAGTTCAAGACATGGCTGGTGACGGGATCCTTGGACTAGTCTCAGGGAGGAGATGAGGTTCCAACAACCAAGTTCGGGAGGAGCTGTGGTTGAGTTGATCGGGAGGTCGCGCAACATGTTTGGATCAAGGGCAGTGCATATGAAGGTTGCGTGTATGTCGTTGGAAGGTGTTTGCACGTGTGCAAGGAGTGCATGGACGTGGAAACATTGTTCCAAGGCGTGATGAAGAGAAGTGGACGTAAAGAATTGGTCGGAAAGGTCCAACCGACTATGTTGTGGACTCAGGCTGCGGCTGAGTCGTGTTTGACTCAAATATGGAAAGTTTTGAGTTGGTTATGATAGGATTTCATGTGGGTCACGAATTTGAGTTGTTTTAGTAATGTTTGGGACGTTCCTAAGGTGTTTGGAAGTCTTAAGATTGCTTCTATCTGCGTATAGAAGAGTCTTGAGCAGTATTGGAAAGTTACAGTTTGAATCCAAGTAGGAGTAGGAGTCCTAGTTTGAATTGGATTGGCCATAGAGCTGGTTATATAAGCAAGGGAGGCCAGAGCTCATTGTGCACGACTTTGGGCTGTTCCTCTTGTGTTTCTATTGAATAAAGTTCATAGTTTCGAGGAGCTTTTGTGCCTTGTTCGTCCGACTTGTTTTTCGTCAAGTCTTTCTCGCCGAGTTTCTGGACAGACCGACGTTGCTTCGGTGTTTCGTTCATAACTCGAGTTTTACAGATCCGATTGACGTGATTCTTTTTGGGTTGTCTTCACAACTCAATTATCTATCATATGTGAAATTTTCACGAGCTTCGGATCTGTAATTTTTGATATACACGAGTTTCTTTGCAGCATTGCAGATCTGTTTTATATCGGTAGAACAGATTGATCTTCGTTTAATGTTTTGATCATATCTCAAGTTTTACTTCGTGTTTTCAAGTGATTCTTGTTGCATTAGATCCGTGACTTGATTCTCTACCTATCTACTTGATTTGTCATGGTTGAACACGTTCAAAAACACTTGCACACATGGTTTCTTTAACCGATTGATTTTTTGCTGAGGGATTTTTGTTGTTTCCGCTGCGAAAAGTTTTAATCTACCATTCACCCCCCTCTGGTAGCTTTTCACGTGTTCTTCGATCCTACAATTGGTATCAGAGCCAAGGTGCTCTAATCTTTGTGATTTTCACGTGTTTTGACTAACCATCATGGAGAAGTACTCCGCAAAACCTTGTGTGTTCAATGGCATCGATTTTCAGTTTTGGAAGGCGCGGATGGAGGCCTACATACAGGCGCAAGGCTTCGCCATATGGGAAAAGGTCTACCGGAACTTCGATGTACAACCGAACGATCAAGTTACGGCTGCGAACATGAGAGATGTTGACAACAACAACAAGGCTCGCAACTTGATCATCCAAGGATTGACTCAAAGCGACTTTGACCGTGTTGCACACCTCCGATCTGCATATGATGTTTGGAAAGCTCTTTGTGACTACCATGAAGGATCTGTAGAGAAATAGGCGATGCGCTACTCTAGCAATTCGACCGTATCACCCAGGAAACATGCGAGTAAGAAGGTCATGGATCGTTACCACTAGACGCGCAGCGCAGCGGATCGTAGATGCGCGTCGTAGCCGATCAGCGCAGCAGTAATAGCAGCGCCTCCACGGAGTCCACACGTACAGGGAGGAACGCCGTGCGTCGGTGTGCTAGCACCGTGCGCGCGGCAGAGGTTTCGGCGGCTGACCTGTGAGGGGCGGCGGCTGGGACTACTATCTGGTGGAGTCATCTGTCCCTAACCCTACCCCTCATATTTATAGGCGCACTAATGGGCTTTTAGGTCACAGGCCCATTAGTACCATAAATTCTTATGGATCAAATATCCATCAGGCCTTTATCCGAATAGTTATGATTGCCTCTTGGGCATATCACCAACAATCTCCCACTTGCACTAGAGACAATCATATAGCCAAGTTTTTCAATATTCCATCCCCTTAAGTGTGTGACCCGTTAGGTTCATGTACAGTCGGTTATGAATGAAAACCGTTTTCAAACACAAGTCAGTAGAGGTACCTAGCAAGACATACTGACTCCCGAATGTACATAAAGATCATATCGGCTGAACCTAGATACATTCACATGCTAATTCCATTGCCACACGATACCAGTCAAGCTCAAGGCGAGATACGTGACATCCTTGTGATAGCTCGACCATTCACTCGATCAAATAGTGGATTCAATCTACAACTAACTTTTAGTCATAATGATTACTGTTTAATCATTTTGGCATGGCCATACACTTTCAATCCAACTATATCGAGGGGCCCAGAGATATCTCTCCTGTTATTTAGGAGGGGCAAATCCCATCTTGATCCGCACACATCTCATTCCATGCTTCATCATGCACCTGAAGACTATTTTTATGACCACCCAGTTACGGAGTAGCGTTTGATAGTTTCAAAGTGCACAACTACACATAGTGAGAAACAATGGCGATCTCAGGTCAAAGAATTTAGCAGGTGTATCACTCAAGATCAACTGATGGCACATATGTAAATAACAATCCCAACAGTGTCTCAGAATGGGCCTATCCAACACCATGTTCACTAACATGTGTTCACATTATTAATTTGATATCTCCATATCTATGATCCGTGAAACGTGATCATCAATTAATACATGTGCTAGTCAGCGTACTATCATTATCACATATAACGATGTAGACTAGGGATCATTTTGAGTAACATTATAATTAACAAAGAGTCTCACGAACAAGTCACATACTTGATGATCAATGTGAATAATAGTTACTCAAATAGTACATAAACATAGCTATGACACAAGTCTCCCACTACACACTAGGATCACTGATGTAAGTATCTAATACCCATAGATCTCGTGTGCGTCTCATGCTTTGATTGTGGAAGAGGCTTTGTCAACGGATCTGCCATATTCAAATCCATATGCACCTTGCATATATTCACATCACCTCGGTCGATAATCTCTCGAATCAGATGATAGCGTCGTAGTATATGTTTGGATCTTTTGTGTGATCTAGGCTCCTTTGCCTGTGCAATGGCTCCATTGTTGTCGCAATAGAGATCCACAGGTCCGGACGCACTAGGAACAACACCCAACTCAGAAACAAATTTTCTGATCCAAACAACTTCCTTTGCAGCTTCAGAAGCTGCAATATACTCCGCCTCCGTCGTTGAATCTGCTACTGTGTCTTGCTTGGAACTTTTCCAGCTCACTGCCCCTCCATTGAGGCAGAACACAAAACCGGATTGCGATCTAGAGTCATCCTTGTCTGTTTGGAAGCTAGCATCGGTGTAACCTCTTACAACGAGCTCTTCTTCACCTCCAAACACTAGGAATACATCCTTAGTTCTTCTCAAGTAGTTAAGAATGTTTTTGACAACTGTCCAATGAGCCTCACCATAATCTGATTGATACCTGCTCGTAACACTTAGAGCATAGGATACATCTGGGCGTGTCCACAACATGGCATATATGATAGATCCAATAGCCGAAGCATAAGGAATCGCTCTCATCCTCTTTTGCTCATCAGGCGTCGAAGGACACCGACTTTTGCTTAGAGTGATGCCATGTGACATTGGCAAGAAACCTTTCTTAGAATCTTTCATATTGGACCGATTCAATATCTTGTCAATATATGTGTCTTGGCTTAATCCAATTAACCTTTTAGATCTATCTCTATAGATCTTTATGCCCAAAATGTACGCTGCCTCTCCTAAATCCTTCATTGAGAAACTTTTCCTTAATAAGGATTTAACAGCATCTAGTACTGGAATGTCATTTCCGATCAACAATATGTCATCTACATATAGGACAAGAAATATAAGTGTGCTCCCACTAACCTTCTTGTAAATACAAGGTTCTTCTACGTTCTTGATGAAACCAAACCCTTTGACCACTTCATCAAAACGTAGATTCCAACTCCGAGATGCTTGCTTCAATCCATAGATGGACTTTTGAAGTTTGCATATTTTTCTAGCATTTTTAGGATCGATAAAACCCTCAGGTTGTGTCATGTACACATCCTCAGTCAGACTCCCATTAAGAAAGGCTGTTTTGACATCCATCTGCTATATTTCATAATCAAAATATGCAGCAATTGCTAGGAGAATGCGAACAGAATTTAGCATAGCGACGGGCAAAAATGTTTCATTATAATCAACACCTTGAATTTGTTTGAAACCTTTCACCACCAATCGTGCTTTATAGATGTGAACTTTTCCATCCATATCAGTCTTTTTCTTGAAAATCCATTTGCAATCGATCGGTCTCACACCATCGATTGGATCAACCAAGTTCCAAACTTGATTCTCATGCATGGATTCTATTTCGGATTCCATGGCTCCAAGCCATTTCTTAGAGTCGGGTCCCATTGTTGCTTCAGTGTAGGTCACAGGCTCATTATTGTCTAACAATACGATGTCCTGTGGTTCCGTGGTTAGGAGTGTCAACTTTTCAGTTGCACGACGTACTCTTGTAGACCTTCGTGGGGCTGGTGTTTCATCAAGTGGTTGTAAAACATCTTGTACATCCTGTATAGGATTAGAGGGTGCCGAAACATTTTCAGATATTTCTTGAATTTCTTCAAGATGCACCTTGCTCCCACTAACTCCTTTTGAGAGAAACTCTTTCTCCAAGAAGACACCATTGCGAGCAGTAAACACTTTACCCTCCGTTTTATTATAAAAATAATATCCTTTGGTTTCCCTAGGATATCCCACAAAGAAGCATTTGTCTGATTTGGGAGTAAGATTGTCTGACGTCAAACGTTTGACATAAGCATCACATCCCCAAACTTTGAGGAAAGACAATCCGGGACGTTTCCCGGTCCACATCTCATATGGTGTCTTCTCAACAGACTTAGTTGGGACTCTGTTTAGTGTAAACGCAGCAGTTTCAAGAGCATAACCCAAAAAGGATAGTGGAAGATCAGTCTGGCTCATCATCGACCTAACCATGTCTAACAAGGTTCGGTTCCTCCGCTCGGACACCCCATTCCATTGGGGCTCCAGGTGGAGTCAACTGTGGAACAATTCCACATTGTTTTAAATGATCATAAAATTCATGGCTCAAATATTCACCCCCACGATCAGATCGTAGAAGTTTAATTGTCTTGCCCAACTGATTTTGTACTTCATTCTGAAATTCTTTGAACTTTTCAAAAGATTCAGACTTGTGCCTCATTAGATAGACATATCCATATCTACTAAAGTCATCGGTAAAAGTAATGAAATACTGAAAACCACCTCTAGCTACCGAACTCATTGGTCCACATACATCAGTATGTATAAGTCCCAACAAGTCACTTGCCCTCTCACTTTGACCAGTGAAGGGTGCTTTGGTCATCTTCCCAAGCAAACAAGACTCGCACGTGTCAAGTGATTCAAAATCAAATGAACTTAACAAACCATCTTTATGGAGTTTATCAATGCGTTTCTCATTTATATGACCTAAGCGACAATGCCAAATAAAAGTGGGATTTAGATCATTTTGTCGAGCCCTTTTTGTATTAATGTTATAGACTGTTTTATCCTCAAGATCAAGAACATATAATCCATTCACTAATTGATATTGAGCATAGAAAATATTATTATAATAAATAGAACAACATTTATTCTTTATTATAATCTCATAACCATTAACTTCTTCCAAACATGAAGAAGATATAATGTTCTTGCTCAAAGAAGGAATGCAATAACAATTATTTAATTCCAAAACTAATCCTGAGGGTAATGACAAGTGATAAGTTCCGACAGCTATGATAGCAACCTTTACTCCATTGCCGACCCGAACATCCAACTCGCCTTTTGCAAATCTTCTAGTCTCACTTAGACCCTGCAACGATTTGCAAGTGTGAATCATTGATCCGGTATCAAATACCCATGATTCACTAGAAGATGTAGCAATATTGATTTCTATAACATTTATACCTGAAGTGGAAGTCTCACTCCCTTTCTTCTTCTTATCCTCCAAGTACTTCTTGCAGTTCCTAGACCAATGCCCCTTAGCATGACAGTGGAAGCATTCATCATTAGGAGAAGGGCCTGATTTGCCCTTTGGCTTTGAGCTTGAAGACTCATTGGGAACCTTTCCCTTGCCTTTAGGATGCATCACACGCTTCCTCTTTTTATTCTCCTTTTGAACCATCATCACATGAGTGGTGTTTTTCTTAATGCTTTCCTCGGCTGTTTTAAGCATCCCATGCAATTCAGCCAACGTTTTCTCCATGCCATTCATTTGATAATTCAATATAAATGGCTCATAGCTTGGTGGGAGTGACTGGAGAATAACGTCAATAGCCAGGTCATCCTTGAGTTCAGAACCAAGTTTGTCCAAAGTCTCAATGTAACCAATCATATTGATTACATGGGGACTGACCGGGCTACCTTCTGCCAGCTTGCATGAGAACAAGGACTTTGAGATGTTGTACCTCTCAGCCCTTGCTTGGTTCTCAAACATTCCACGTAGTCCCTGAATCATAGAATAAGCGTCTGCATGCTCATATTGTTTCTGTAGATCAGGGGACATTGTGGCAAGCATGAGGCAGCTTGCATTAAGCGCATCATCGCAGTGCTTCTCATGAGTCCTGCGAGTTGCGGCATTTGCATCATCAGGGAGGTCATTGGGGTATGGTTGCTCAAGAACATACTCAATTTTCTCTTGCCTGAGAACAATTCTCAGGTTGCGGTACCAATCAATAAAGTTAGCTCCATTGAGCTTTTCTTTCTCAAGCACAGATCGCAAATTGAAACCGGAATTGTTACTAGCAGACATGATCTACAATAGAAAATAAATATGCAAGGTTTTAGCACTATGTTATGTACCAATATTTTATTAACAGTTTAATAAAAGACACCACCACTATATGAGCATCGTCCTCCCTCTAACGACATATAGTGGTCCAAGATCTATATTCACTAATTACTAGTGAGCTTTGGCTTCACTGCTAGAAAATTAGTGACATAGGTAAACAACCATTGTTAATCATATCTCTGTATGATTCTTGTTTGTTGGGTGACATCCAATGCCCCGGCTCCCAACACTATGCCATAAAGCCCAAAACCGTTTTGATAGCTTTGTTGAGTAAACCAATACTATGCATGTGAATGTCCAACATTCACCCTATTCATTATGATAGATGACGGTATTTTGCTTTGGCAAACCTACCATACAACGATCAAAACAACATAGGTGCAGCTATAGGTAAATGGCATCAAATACTCAACTTTTCCGAGGGAAGCTATTCTATCATGACAAAACATCCACCATATGAAAAGCATGAAAAGAATAGTAAAACATCACAGGCATACGATCATATCATATATGTGAATAGTATGGCCTTTAGGATCATAGTGGTCTCCATCACCATGGTTCCATCATGATCTACACCGCCATGTCTCCCTTCTTATGGTGATCACCATCGCCATCATGCTTGAGGTTTCTCAATGAATATAAAAGAAGCTAATACATCTAATAGCTATCAAATAAATTACATGAGAGATCAGGCATCACAGGGCGACACGCAGGTCGTTATACAAATATGTGACAACCTCAACCTGGTTGTGTTAAATTTGCAACACGCAGGCTGCACGAATTTTACACACAGATTATCACATCATATTTAGGCCATACCATTCACATCATTCTCTGCAAAAACAAGTTAAGCGTAGAACGATGTCTATCGCGAAACAACTTAATGATGTCACTATAGCAGACAGCAACGGAATTACATAGATCGCATCTATGAAATCACTATGAAAATCTCATCGAATTGATCAGATCAACCCGAATCTGAGCCATTCAGAATGCCTCAATTTTCATTGTGACTGGTTATCCACGAGAAGATCGCGACACATGACCGTGATCTGTTGGCTCAATCTGTTAGCTATGTACACTATTAGTCCCGATGGTGATTCCAGCCGGTAGGGACAGGTTGCGCACACAGCAGAGAAAGAGCACGAACTAATCCTTTAGTCATATGATGGCAATCTATTCTAACCAATTCCAAACCTCAAAAGCCGAACTATAAAAATTCATCATATGAACTTTTCTGCAGTAGATCGCATCTAAGATCCAAACCAAAAACTACGCAAGTCGGCTCTGGTACCACTGTAGGGAAATAGGCGATGCGCTACTCTAGCAATTCGACCGTATCACCCAGGAAACGTGCGAGTAAGAAGGTCATGGATCGTTACCACTAGACGCACAGCACAGCGGATCGTAGATGCGCGTCGTAGCCGATCAGCGCAGCAGTAATAGCAGCGCCTCCACGGAGTCCACACGTACAGGGAGGAACGCCGTGCGTCAGTGTGCTAGCACCGTGCGCGCGGCAGAGGTTTCGGCGGCTGACCTGTGAGGGGCGGCGGCTGGGACTACTATCTGGTGGAGTCATCTGTCCCTAACCTTACCCCTCATATTTATAGGCGCTCTAATGGGCTTTTAGGTCACAGGCCCATTAGTACCCTAAATTCTTATGGATCAAATATCCATCAGGCCTTTATCCGAATAGTTATGATTGCCTCTTGGGCATATCACCAACAGGATCCAATACGATCAAGGAGGTAAGGCAAGATATGTTCAAGAAAGAATACATGCGTTTTGAGATGCAACCCGGTGAGTCAATTGACGACCTTTTTGCTCGCTTTAATAAAATTCTCAGCAACTTGCGTAGTGTCAATGTTAACTTTTCAGATGCTGAAAATGCTAGACAATTGTTAGGAGCATTAGATATGTCAATTTGGGATATGAAAGTTACATCTATTCGTGAATATACTGTCATGAGTTCTCTTACTTTAGACGTGCTTTATTCTAAATTAAAAACTCATGAAATTGACATCATCTCACGTAAAAACCCCAACAAGTCTATTGCATTTGTTTCGCAACGTGACATGTCTCGTTCTAGTCAATCATCATCTAGTGGTGCACTCTCTTTGGTGTCCTCTCTAACCCTTGAACAGATTGAAGAGTTTCCAGAGGAGGAGCTTGCACTCATCTCTACCCGGTTCTCAAAAGCATTGCAAAATGTGAGAACTAGAAGGAGAGGAAGCTCCGGACCTCAACGATGTTTTGAATGTTGTAAGACAGGACATTTTCGTACGGAGTGCGCTAACCTTTCAGGTCCGACTTCACGTGAAGAAAAGCAAACAAGACCGAAGAAATCGTTTGCAAAGAATAAGAAGAAGTAAGATTTATCAATGAGCAACATAGTGCATAGTATGATCTCTGCACTTCAAGATTTCAGCTCAAGTGATGTGGACACCGGTAGTGATGAAGATGAAGAAGCTATGGCAAATATGTGCTGCATGGCGAACAAGTCAAGTTCAAGCTCCGAGGAGGCAGAACACAACAGCGACGATGAAGAGGTATGTCCCACTTGCGAAGAAATGTGTGATGCTATTTCTCGTGCCACTGTTAAAATTGAGTCACTAGAATCTGAAATTAATCGTTTAAAAACTTTGATTCCTAGTGATGATTCTTGTTCCTCATGTGATTTGATTTATGAACAATTATCCTCTGTAAGAAGTACACACGCATCTACACTTGATAAACTTGAACTTAAAATTGAAAAGAACAAAGAGCTTGCTGCACTTAATGATAAAAATTTGAAAGATGCTTGTTGTTCTACAATTGATTTGCATTGTTCTTCATGTGATGATCTGAATAAGAAACTAAATGATGCTATGAATGAGATTTCTATTTTGAACAATGCTTTACGTGTGCATGAAGTTAAATATTGTTCAAATTGCAAACTAAAAGGAAAAACTTCATGTGAAAACTGCTTTGATCTGTCCAATAAACTTGATGACACGCATAGGACACTAGATCGGTTTTCTAATGCAAATAAGAACCTAAACATGCTGCTGAATTCTTCCAAGTCTTGTAATGATAAAACTGGTTTAGGTTTTAATTCTCATGCTCATGCTAAGGCACACCCACCTAAAGTTGTAAAGTCATTAGGAAGCGGTTTGATTCAAACAGCTCCTAGACAAAAAGAGGTGATTTTCAAATCTGCAGGAGTACTGTCCCATTCGGGTTCTAATAAACGTGTTGTTTGCTCATCTAGACATGATAATAAGGTTATTTTTCATTGTACCTACTGTGGTAGAGATGGTCATGTCATGGATTTTTGTTATAGACTAGCTAAACACGATAAGAAACAAAGAATACTTGCTAGATCACATAACAACCAAGCAAAATCTGCTAGACCGAATGTTTGGAGCTTGCAACCTGCTGTAATGAGTCAAAAACTTGCTCCCGGACCTACTGTTTTTTGTGCTACATATAACACATCTTCTAAGTCAGTAGTTGGGAACAAAAATTTTCGATGTTGGGCTCATAAACCTGCTGTACCTTCTCAGCTTTCGCGTGTTATTCCTGCTGGACGTCGTGTGACTCAGTACTGGATTCCTAAAAGTCTTTTAACTAACCCCAGTATTGAGTCATCGACGTATTGTGCTGCTGTGTAGGTTTCACGTTTGAGGAAGGAGAACATTTGGATTGTGTATTCAGGTTGCTCACACCACATGACCGGTAACAAAGAATGGTTCTCCTCTCTCTCTTTTGTGTCACATGTAGAAAATGTTACTTTCGCCGATATCTCTTCTACTCCCATAATTGCTAAAGGTTCAGTTAGAGTAAACAATCTCTACACTTTGAAAGATGTGGCACTTGTTAAAAATTTCAAATACAACTTTCTTTCGGTTTCACAATTGCTAGATGAAAATCTAGAGGTTAGCTTTGCTAAAAATCGCTGCAAGGTTGTAGATTCAAAAGGTGAGCTTTTGTTTAACATGTCTAGGTTTGGAAGATTTTTTAAAGCTGATTTTGATTTGTCAACTTCTAAGCATCGGTGTCTACTTGCTAATGATACAAAGGATCTATATTTTTGGCATCGTAGACTTGGTCACATAGGCTTTGATCATCTCACTCGTGTTAGTGCTCTCGATCGCATACGTGGGCTGCCGAAACTTAAAAAGGACAATGATATTGTGTGCTCTTCTTGTAGACATGCTAAGTTTGTTGAAGGTTCACATGCTCCTCTCACAATGACCATGACAGCTGAACCGGGACAACTTTTACATCTTGACACAGTAGGTCCGGCACGTGTTCAATCCTCCGGAGGTAAATGGTATGTGCTTGTGATTGTTGATGATTATTCCAGATATTATTGGGTTTATTTTATGTCATCTAAGAATGAAGCTTTTAGTCATTTTAGAACTTTATTTCTTAGATTATCTATTGATTACCTAGGATCATTAAGAGCAATTAGAAGTGATAACGGAACTGAATTTAAAAACCAATCCTTTGATCACTTTTGTGCTGAAAATGGAATAGATCATCAATACTCTTCACCCTATGTACCACAACAAAATGGTGTCGTAGAAAGAAACAACAGGACCTTAGTTGAGATGGCTAGGACTATGCTTCATGAATATCAAACTCCTAGGAAATTTTGGGCTGATGCAATTGCAACTGCTTGTTATGTCTCAAATCGTGTTTTCTTGCGTGCTAAGCATGGAAAACCCCCATATGAGCTCCGGTTTGGACATAGGCCTAGTGTTACACACTTTAGGATTTTTGGTTGCAAATGCTTTGTTAAGAAACATGGTAATCTTGATAAATTTGAAGCTAGATCTGTTGATGGCATGTTTCTTGGTTATCCATCTCATACTAGAGGCTACCGTGTGCTTTTACTTGCGAGGTTTCTTTTGATGAAGCTAGCCCAAGTACTAGCTCCGATATTGCAGGTCCGGATCCATATCCGCAGGGGGAGAGTATTTTTATTGAAGAAGATGAAGAAGTGGTGCTGCTGCCCGAAAACTCGGAAGTAAATAACGATCAAGCTGCTTGTTTTGCACTACAACCAGCACCAACAGTCACTACTGCTGGTTCGGACCTTCCTCAATCAACAAGCTCTCCTAATCAAAGGTCCGAACATGAAGAAGAAGGTGCTTGTGAAGTGTCTACTCCCCTCCGAGTACTCAAAAGTCATCCTCCACAACAAATCATTGGAAGATTGCATGAACGAGTCACTCGGTCCAGGTTTTGCGATCCAAACTCTCATGCTCATTCTTCTTTTGTTGCTTCTTTTGAACTCAAGGATATATCACACGCCTTAACTAATGAATCATGGATTAATGCCATGCAAGAAGAGTTAGAAAATTTTGAAAGAAATAATGTTTGGAAACTTGTACCTCCACCTCAAGGTCACACATTAATTGGAACTAAATGGGTATTTAAAAATAAGCAAAGTGAGGATGGGGTTGTGGTTAGGAATAAAGCTAGGTTGGTTGCTCAAGGTTTCACTCAAATTGAAGGTCTAGATTTTGATGAAACATTTGCTCCTGTTGCTAGATTAGAAGCTATAAGAATTTTATTAGCATTTGCTGCATCTAAAGGTTTCAAGTTATATCAAATGGATGTTAAAAGTGCTTTTCTTAATGGCTACATAGAGGAGGAGGTTTATGTTAAGCAGCCATCGGGTTTTGAAAATCCAAATTTTCCTAATCATGTTTACAAACTGTCCAAAGCCTTGTACGGTCTAAAACAAGCCCCTAGAGCATGGTATGATAGGTTAAAAACATTCTTACTTGAAAAGGGGTTTACCATGGGCAAGGTTGATAAAACTCTTTTTGTACTTAAGCATGGCAATGACTCATTATTCGTTCAAGTGTATGTGGATGATATTATCTTTGGTTGTGCTTCTCATGATCTCGTGTCCAAGTTTTCAGCTATGATGAGTTCAGAATTTGAGATGAGTATGATGGGAGAACTCATATACTTTTTGGGGCTGCAAATGAAGCAAACAAAAGAAGCAACTTTTGTGCATCAAACTAAGTATACAAAGGACCTCCTTAAGCGCTTCAACATGGACAAATGCAAGCCTCTTCGGACACCAATGGGAACAGCAACAACACTTGAACTTGATGAAGATGGTCACCCGGTCGATAAAAAAGAATACAGAAGTATGATTGGATCACTTTTGTATCTCACGGCGTCAAGACCGGACATACAATTCAGCGTATGTCTTTGTGCACGTTTTCAAGCTTCTCCACGTGCTTCACATCGCCAAGCCATCAAAAGGATTCTCAGGTACCTACATGGAACTCAAGAATTTGGCATTTTTCTTCCTTCTTCCTCAACCGTTTCTTTGAAAGTTTTTTCGGATGCTGATTTTGGGGGTTGTAGGATTGATAGGAAAAGTATTCGGGTGCTTGTCATTTTCTTGGTAATTCACTTGTTGCTTGGTCCTCTAGAAAACAAAGTTCAGTTGCACAATCCATGGCCGAATCTGAATATGTAGCTGCGGCTAGCGCTTGCTCACAAATTCTTTCAATTGTTCAAACACTTAAGGACTATGGGGTTGATTTAGATAGTGTTCCACTGTTTTATGATAACACTAGTGCAATTTGTATTGCTAAAAACCCCGTGAAATACTCTAGAACTAAGCACATTGACATTAGGTATCACTTTCTTCATGATAATGTTGAAAAAGGAAACATTGTGCTTCACCATGTCGATACCGAACAACAATTGGCTGATATTTTTACAAAACCTTTGGATTTCACTCGTTTTTGTTTCATTCGTAGTGAAATAGGGGTTATGCATCCTCATGGCTTAAATTGAGGGGGAGTTTTTGAAACTTTGAAAGTCTATGTGTGAATCTGAAACTAAAATAATATGAGCATAGTATTTCATACATATATGACTTTGTGATTCCTTTTACAGGCTGAAAGTTCTTACTACATTACTCATGTTATACATTTTGTAGTTTTTGCCATGACTAGTAATTGGAATAATTACTTACACTAAATCTGGTCATGATCGAACTTTCTTGCTGTTTTGAACTTGTTGCGTGCTCACAAGTGCTTTTAATCATAAAAAAATTAATCAAGTGATCAGCTCACATGTTGAGTTTTCAAATAAAAAATTGAGAAAAGATCAAGAGAATATGCATGCATCGCACTTCTTCTTTTGAGATTGCTTATCATTGCACTAAGATATGAACTTGAAACGAATTGTGTATGACTAAAACCATGTCCTTAAGCTTCTGATTGTCAAATGACATAGGTTTGGCTTGGTTGGTTAGAATAAGGCTGATGCGGCATATAATCTCTTGCAAATATCATATGATCAACTTTGTGCCTTAAATAATTATGAATAATAAAAATGCAGCAACAAGTGTCATGTTTTCAGGTTTTGAAATAGTTGAGTAAGGGAGACCATGACTTGCTTTAACTGAAAAATGCATTTGATCTCTAGCATGGCTTACACTACTTTATGTATCTCATTGATGTGATAGTGTAAGTAACCTGATAGTATGACTTGGATGAGATTTGTTTTGTATGTATATGTTATAATATGCTCATAACATTTAAAAATTTCTCTTTTGAACCTTGCTGAATACATTGTCAAAGGGGGGGAAACATGTATAAGGAGAGATTTTTTTACACTTTGCATATGTTATACACTTCCTTCCTTCTCTGATTTTAAAAAATGGGGAGAAATTAATAAAGGGGGAGAAATGAGTTTTCAAAGCTTTTCAAAACTTTTCATAAGCCAATGTTCGGATTTTAATTGGTGTTGCCAATGCATTCATCAAGGGGGAGATTGTGAGACCTATGTGTGCTGAATACATTGGCAATTAGGATAAAAGTTATCATTAACATTCAAAGTTTTGAATATTTCCAAAACATTCTTCTGTGGCAAGGTCCGACAAGTTCTTTGTTAGGTACGCCAAGTGTTGGCAAGGTCCGATGCAAGGTCCGGAGAGCTCCTGCAAGGTCCGGAAAGCTTCTGTGAGGTCCGGAGCTTGTTTTTAGGGAGCTCCCGTGAAGTTCAACTCGTAGAACTGCAGTGTTTTGTTTTTGCTTTTAACTCGCAATGTTTCAAACTTGCTTTATGGGATGGTTTGCTTAGTATTAATTTGCTAAGTTTTTGGTGTGTTTTGGTGGTTATGGCTGTTATCATTTGATATGGTTTGCAACATGCTTATGTGACGTGCTCATGTAAGGTGTTGTGGTTTTCGAACTAACGTGAGTCAAGTCGAGAACTTGTGCTCGGAAGAATTGGTTGTTTATTCATGTGCAGGTGTTGCTTGAGTTCAAGACATGGCTGGTGACGGGATCCTTGGACTAGTCTCAGGGAGGAGATGAGGTTCCAACAACCAAGTTCGGGAGGAGCTGTGGTTGAGTTGATCGGGCGGTCGTGCAGCATGTTTGGATCAAGGGCAGTGCATATGAAGGTTGCGTGTACATCATTGGAAGGTGTTTGCACGTGTGCAAGGAGTTCATGGACGTGGCAACATTATTCCAAGGCGTGATGAAGAGAAGTGGACGTAAAGAATTGGTCGGAAAGGTCCAACCGACTAGGTTATGGACTCAGGCTGCGGCTGAGTCGTGTTTGACTCAAATATGGAAAGTTTTGAGTTGGTTATGATAGGATTTCGTGTGGGTCACGAATTTGAGTTGTTTTAGGAATGTTTGGGACGTTCCTAAGGTGTTTGGAAGTCTTAAGATTGCTTCTATCTGCGTATAGAAGAGTCTTGAGCAGTATTGGAAAGTTACAGTTTGAATCCAAGTAGGAGTAGGAGGCCTAGTTTGAATTGGATTGGCCATAGAGCTGGTTATATAAGCAAGGGAGGCCAGAGCTCGTGGTGCACGACTTTGGGCTGTTCCTCTTGTGTTTCTATTGAATAAAGTTCATAGTTTCGAGGAGCTTTTGTGCCTTGTTCGTCCGACTTGTTTTTCGTCAAGTCTTTCTCGCCGAGTTTCTGTACAGACCGACGTTGCTTCGGTGTTTCATTCATAACTCGAGTTTTACAGATCCGATTGACGTGATTCTTTTTGGGTTGTCTTCACAACTCAATTATCTATCATCTATGAAATTTTCACGAGCTTCGGATCTGTAGTTTTTGAGATACACGAGTTTCTTTGCAGCGTTGCAGATCTGTTTTATATCGGGTAGAACAGATTGATCTTCGTTTAATGTTTTGATCGTATCTCAAGTTTTACTTCGTGTTTTCAAGTGATTCTTGTTGAATTAGATCCGTGACTTGATTCTATATCTCTACACTTGATTTGTCACGGTTGAACACGTTTGAAAACACTTGCACACATGATTTCTTTAACCGATTGATTTTTTGCTGAGGGGTTTTTGTTGTTTCCGCTGCAAAAAGTTTTAATCTACCATTCACCCCCTCTGGTAGCTTTTCACGTGTTCTTCGATCCTAGAGAAGTTCAGGCTTCTCCATGTAAGTGAGCAGCGCAAGACTCAGTTCGCGGTCCAACAGCTCCAGGGATCCGCGAGCGCGTGGTGAGCGAACTACTGTGCTTCACAGCCCACCGATCGAGTTATGACCTGGGCGGAGTTCCGGACGGCCTTCAATGCCTATCACATACCGCCGGGTCTCATGAAGAGGAAGACGCAGGAGTTCTTACGCCTGCAGCAAGAGAGCCGGAATGCACTGGAATACTCCAGGGCGTTCAACGATCTCGCGCTCTACGCGTCGTATCACGCTGATACCGACGAGAAGCGTCGGGATCACTTCTACCAGGGGCTTAACCCACTCCTGAAAGACAAGCTGGCGATGTTCAACCGCGGCAGCCTCAACGACATAATTGATGCTGCGATTGTTCAGGAGGACTCCTGCAAGGAGTTAGCGGCGGCGGAAAGAAAGCGAAGCGCGCCGCAGAGCAGCGGAGAAGGAGGTGGTCCTTCTCAGAAATACCGGGTGGTGAATCGCCCACCATCGGGTCCATGCTGGCAGCCACCACAAAGGCCGATGCCATTTCGCAGTCGGCCGTATTCTTCACCGGCATTTAGGCCGGCGCTGCCAGCACCACCTCCGCAACAACAACAGCAGCAGCGGGCGATGCCGCGTGCGTATGCACCTCAGCAGCGCATGCCGGGCTTTCGTCCCCCAAGCACCGGACCAGCAGCAGCCACATGCTACAAATGTGGTCAACCAGGACACTTCACCAGCAGTTGTCCAGAGAGACAAGGCAGCGTAGTTGCACCGCAACTTCCGGGGAGGAATCCACCGTGGAACCCTACTAATGCGCGGCAGGCAAACCCTAGGCCCGGCACCATCCACCAACTTACCATAGAGGACGTGCCGGAGGGTGAGCCAATCCTTGCGGGTATGTTCCAACTCCACCAGCATCCCGCCATAGTATTATTTGATTCAGGCGCCACACACAATATTATTAGCCAAGCTTTCATTGCTAAACACAGCTTGCAAATACTACCCACCGATAGTCCATATTTGATTTGTTCACCGGGTGGGAAGATTTCAGCAAGCGTAATGGTTTCCAAAGCACCATTATGCTTAGCGGGTAGAGTGTAGCCTACGTCTCTCATAATTTTAGAGGGACAGAAGGTCGATGTCATCTTAGGGATGTCGTGGTTAACCCGGCACGGCGCTGTTTTAGACACCGTCCTTCGAATCGTGCACTTGAACTCAGAAGTGCACGGATCTCACTCCTTATTTCTGGACAGTCCAGAAACAAAACTTCCGAGTGTCTATCAATCCACGACCGTCAGATTGGAAGATATTCCAGTGGTCCGAGAGCTCCCTGACGTGTTCCCGGATGATTTACCGGGGATGCCGCCCGACAGAGAGGTGGAGTTCAAGATTGAACTTGCACCGGGAACCATGCCAATATCCCAAAGGCCGTATAAGATGGCGCCCAAGGAGTTGGCTGAACTGAAGACCCAGCTAACGGACCTGCTGGAGAAGGGTCTTATTAGGACGAGCTCCTTGCCATGGGGCTGTTCGGCATTATTCGTGAAGAATAAAGACGAGAAGTTGCGGCTTTGCGTGGACTATCGTCCACTAAATGCCGTAACCATCAAGAACAAGTACCCGATGCCACGGATCGACATGTTGTTTGATCAGTTGGTCGAAGCAAAGATCTTTTCCAAGATGGATTTAAGATCCGGGTACCATCAGATTAAGATACGGGCTGAAGATATTCCGAAGACGGCTTTCTCGACGAGGTACGGACTCTATGAGTACCTGGTCATGTCCTTCGGCCTCACCAACGCTCCAGCCCACTTCATGTATTTGATGAACTCGGTATTCATGCCGGAGCTGGACAAGTTTGTCGTGGTCTTCATCGACGACATATTGGTATATTCCAAGTCGGAGGAAGAACACAAGAAGCATCTGCGTATAGTCTTGCAATGGCTGCGGGATCACAAGCTATACGCGAAATTCAGCAAGTGCGAGTTCTGGATATCGCAAGTGCTTTTTCTCGGGCATATCATTTCAGCGGAGGGTATCGCTGTAGACCCGAGTAAGATCACACAAGTGCTGAACTGGAAGTTCCCGAGAACTGTTCACGAGGTACGGAGTTTCCTCGGACTCGCGGGATATTATCGGAGGTTCATTCCGAACTTCTCGAAGATTGCCAAGCCTATGACAGAGCTGCTGAAGAAGGCTACCAAATATATTTGGAGTCCAGCATGTTAAGAAGCATTCAAGGCTTTAGTGAAGTACTTAATATCAGCACCAGTTTTGGCGCAGCCATACACAACAAAAGCATTCAATGTGTACTGTGATGCATCCGGCATTGGGCTCGCATGTGTGCTGATGCAGGACTGAAGAGTGGTCGTGTATGGATCACGGCAGCTCAGAAATCATGAGCAGAATTACCCAACTCATGACTTGGAGCTCGCTGCCGTGGTGCTCACTCTTAAAATGTGGAGGCACTACCTACTCGGTAACCTCGTGCATTTATATACCGACCACAAAAGCCTCAAGTACATATTCACTCAGAAGGAGCTGAACATGAGGCAGCGAAGATGGTTAGAGTTGATAAAGGATTACGAGATAGAGATCCATTATCACCCGGGCAAAGCAAACGTAGTGGCGGATGCGCTTAGTCGCAAGTCACACGTCAACAATCTGACCATCACACCTTTGGAAGAGAGCGAACCACCACTGCATGTGATCCCACATGGAGCTCTCTACAACTTAGCTCTGATCCCCACCATCCGTGAAGAGATAGCGGCAGCCCAGAAAAATGACAAGGGCATGTCACATTTGCAGAGACGCATAGATAGTGGGGAACTGAAATGTTTCCGGAAAGACGGAGACGGCGTCCAATGGTTCAAGGACCGAATCGTCGTACCCCGTAACCCAGAGTTACGGAAGAAAATCTTTGATGAGGCTCACTTGTCAAAGTTTTCTATTCACCCTGGAAGCAACAAAATGTATCAAGAACTCAGAAGCAAGCTTTGGTGGACACGGATGAAGCGGGAGATCGCAAAGTACGTGTCAGAGTGTGATACATGTGTACATGTATGTCCTCCAGCGTGAGAGTGGCACCGCGGAGTACAAGTACCCGCCGGTGCAGCAGGGGACTTCTCATGAGCACATGACCTATGCTTGGAGGATGCAACTATGCTCAGCACTCGACTGCAGGAGTGCCAGCAGGAGCTTCAGGATGTCCGTGACACCCTGAAGGAGACGGAGGTGTTGCTTCGCGCCAGCTTGAGGGCGAGGGAGAGAGGAGATGGGAACGAACTGTGTGTCACGGAGAATGACACATGGACTCCTGACTCCCCAGACCGCCAGGCGAACAAGCGTCGCCGCACTTCTCCACCAGCAGCTTCCCCACCTAGAGTGGAGTCCGAGGGCAGCCGCAATGATGAGGAAGACCCCGACAAGCCAGCTCAGTGATACGAGTCGTTTAGAGTTATCTCCCTTATTTCAGTTTGTTATCAAGTAGTCGAGTCAAAAACCTATCTATTTGCTTGTCAATGTTTGATGTGTGACGTGAGTTGTGGGAGCCATGGGCACTTGTCCAAAACCACGTCTTTATGATTGCATTTGCTTTTGTGTGTGAAACCTTATGAATCAATAGTTGCATTTGTTTTTGTATGAGACATGGTGCCTAAGAATCTATGAGAGATTTTCAGAAATTGTCTAAATTTTAATGTCTCAAAAGTTTAAGTTTATACAAGCAATGTGGGAAATTAATGCGTAATGATTGAGTTGACATTTGGTTAACCATAATAGATGGCCGGAAGAGGAAGGGGTCGTGGTGCCAACCCTAACAACAACAACAACAATGAGGCTGCCAATCCTCACCTTCCTGGATGGCAAGGCAGGGGTGGTCGCTGAGGAGGAGCTGATCCTATCAACCAAATGATCGACAATCAAAATCAGCTCATCCAGAATTTGACTCAAGTGGTGGCCAATTTACACCAAGCTCCACCCCCGCAGGTTGCACCACGTCAACCAAGGTTGAGTGAGTTTTTGGGAACTCAACCCCCAAAGTTTCCGAATGCTGCTGAACCTCTAGAGGCAGATGATTGGCTCAGAACCATTGAGAACAAGATGAGGATCATACAATGCCAAGTGTATGAGAGGGTGCTGTTTGCCTCTCATCAATTGCATGGACTCGCTGCTGATTGGTGAACCGCTTACGTGGCAGCCCATCACGACCCCGAGAACATAACTTGGGAAGAGCTCAAGCGCAGTTTCTGCAACCACTACATACCAAGGGGAGAACTCAAGAACAAGAGGAAGGAGTTCTTGGGACTGCAGCAGGGCAACATGACTGTGTGGGAGTACCTCACCAAGTTCACCCAACTGTCCCGTTATACACCACGGGACATCGAAACTAATGAGCAGAAACATGACTGTTTTGTGGAAGGACTTACCATGGAAATGCAATGTGCAATGTCCTCCAATGAATATGAAAGTTTCCAAAAGATGGTGGACAGGGCGTTTGTTGTGGAGAGGAAGTTGAAGGCCTTGGAGAACGAACACAAGAGGAAGATGGGATGGTCACACCAAGCGTCAAGCAGCAATACACGTCCACGTCTTATGCAGCAACTTGCAGGGCAGATGAACCGTGCTGTGGTACCCAACTCAGCACCGAGAGGTTACAACCCAAACTTCAGGCCTCCATCAGCACCAGTACATCCGCAACGTCAGTTTGTGCAGCAGCCACGCCCCACTTATCAACCTCGACCAGCAGGACAAGGGTCACAGAACCCACCCCAAGACAACAAAGGCCAGGCACCTAGAGTTGGGGTGCAATGCTTCAACTGTGGTGAAGTGGGGCACTACGCTCACAAGTGCCCGAAAAAGAAGCCAATGCAGCCACAACAGCAGAACATGATGCGGGGACGGGTGAACCACGTGACCCTGGAGGAGGCGCAAGAGGCACAGAACGTGGTGGTTGGTAAGTTTCCTGCAAGTTTACACATTGCAACCATATTGTTCGATTCTAGTGCTACCCACTCGTTCATTGCTCAAGGATTTGTTAAAAAGCATGATCTAGCAACAACACAAATGAATCATATATTAGAAGTGAACTCTCCAGGGGGAGAAATAAAGACAAGACAAGTGTGTCCTAAAGTGAGTCTAGACATTAATGGGGTAGTATTTACTACAAACCTCATAGTGATAAACTCACAAGGAATAGATATTATATTGGGTATGGATTGGTTGACCAAGCATAAGGGCATTATCCATTGCTCGACTAGAACGGTGGAACTAACCCACACTAGTGGCACAAAAGTGAAGTTCATAGCCGTACAAGAACCTAAGAGGGACATTAAACTCAATCAAGTGGAAGTGGAAGTGGAAGAGATAAGGGTTATCAAGGAATATCTGGACGTTTTTCTTGAGGAGTTGCCAGGTATGCCCCCAGATCGTAAAGTGGAATTCGCGATTGAACTAGTGCCTGGAACAGCCCCGATATACAAGAGGCCTTACCGGATGGACTCCAAACAACTGGAAGAGCTCAAAGAACATATACGGGAATTGACAGAGAAGGGGAATATTCGTCCTAGTTCCTCGCCATGGGAAGCTCCAGTGATATTTGTGCCCAAAAAGGACGGAACCCAAAGGCTATGCGTAGACTACCATGCGTTGAATGAGGTAACCATAAAGAACATGTACCCATTACCCCGCATTGAAGACTTATTTGATCAGTTGAGGGGAGCATGCGTATTCTCAAAAATTGATCTCAGGTCGGGATATCACCAACTAAAGATAAGACCAACCGACATTCCCAAGACGGCATTCGTATCTCGGTACGGGCTGTATGAGTACACCGTCATGCCGTTCGGGCTAACTAACGCCCCGGCGTACTTCATGTATCTCATGAACAAGGTATTCATGTAGTATTTGGACAAATTTGTGGTGGTTTTCATTGATGACATTCTCATCTTCTCCAAAGATGAAGAAGAACACAAGAAGCACCTAAGACTGGTATTGCAGAAGTTGAGAGAACACCAACTATATGCCAAGCTAAGCAAATGTGAGTTTTGGCTGAAGCGAGTCCCCTTCTTAGGACATATAATCTCGGAAGGAGGAATCTCCGTGGATCCCTCTAAGATCGTGGATATGCAGAAGTGGAAGACCCCTGAAAACGTCAGGGAGATCAGGAGCTTCTTAGGATTGGCTGGGTACTATCGATGATTCATTGAGGGCTTCTCGAAGATCTCAAGACCCCTCACCAAATTGTTAGAGAAGAGAATCACATTCACGTGGACACCGGAGTGTGAGGCAAGTTTCCAAGATCTGAAGAAAAGATTGACAACAGCGCCAGTGCTAGTTATGCCAGACATGCAGAAGAATTTTTCGGTATATTGTGATGCTTCTAGACACGGGTTGGGATGCGTTCTCATGCAAGAGGGGCATGTCATTGCCTATGCGTCTCAGCAGCTCCGAAAACACGAGAAGAACTATCCTACGCATGACCTAGAGCTAGCCGCAGTGGTCCACGCATTGAAGCTTTGGAGGCATTACATGATGGGAAAGAGGACAAAGATATATACAGATCATAAGAGCTTAAAGTACATTTTCACAAAGCCAGATCTCAACCTCAGTCAAAGGAGATGGTTAGAGCTAATAAACGACTTTGATGTGGGTATCAACTATCATCCTGGGAAGGCGAACGTCGTGGCGGATGCGTTAAGCCGGAAGGTGCATGTCAACATGTTGAGCTTAAATGACACACCTACGGAATTGAAGGAGGAGATTGCAAAACTCAATCTATGTCTGGTGAATAGTGGTGAGGACATCGCCATGGAAGTGGACTCCATATTGGAGCAAGACATATGCAACGGTCAGAAGAATGACGAGAAGATACAAGAAATCAGAGAACTCATCAAAGAGAATAAAGCTCCGGGGTTTAGAGAGGATGAACAAGGCATGGTGTGGCATGGGAAAAGAATATGTGTGCCAGAAGTAAAGGATATCCGTGAACTAATTCTGAAGGAAGCTCATGATTCCGACTATTCCATCCATCCTGGGAATACAAAGATGTATCATGATCTCAAGAGCAGATATTGGTGGTATGGCATGAAGGGGGATGTCGCGGAACATGTTGCCCTATGTGACACATGTCAGTTGGTGAAAGCAGAACATCAACGACCCACGGGACTGTTGCAACCACTCAAAGTGTCCGAATGGAAATGGGGGGAAATAGGTATGGACTTCATAGTGGGACTGCCTAGGAACCAATCGGGATATGATTCGATATGGGTCATCATCGACAGGCTGACTAAGGTAGCCCATTTCATCCCCGTGAAAGAAAGCTATAGCGGATCCAAACTGGCAGAATTGTACATGTCAAGAATCGTGTGTTTCCATGGAGTACCGAAGAAGATAGTGTCAGATCGAGGAACACAATTCACCTCAAGATTCTAGCAGAAGTTACATGAGACCATGGGGACTCATTTGAATTTTAGCTCCGCGTACCATTCACAGACTGACGGGCATACCGAAAGGACCAATCAAATCCTTGAGGATATGTTGAGAGCTTGCGCACTCAAGAACAATAGGAGTTGGGATAATAACTTACCGTATGCGGAGTTCTCCTATAACAACATCTATCAGGCTAGTATGAAGATGTCACCCTTCGAGGCGTTGTATGGGAGGAAGTGCAGGACTCTATTGTTTTGGAACCAAACTGTGGAAAGCAAAGTGTTTGGGCCCAAGGTACTACAAGAAGCCGAGAAGAAAGTGAGGAAAATCCCCAACAACTTGAGGATAGCCCAGACCCGACAGAAGAGCTATGCCGATGTACAAAGAAGAGAGCTCATTTTCAATGTAGGGGACCATGTCTATCTCAAGGTGTCTCCTATCCGAGGGCTTCGTCGGTTCAAGGTGAAAGGGAAGTTATCACCTCGGTACATCGGACCCTTCAAGATTCTGGAGAGGAAAGGCGAAGTGGCATATCAGTTAGAACTACAGGCTCGCCTATTGGATGTGCATGACGTGTTCCATGTGTCACAACTCAAGAAATTCTTAAGAACACCCGAAGAGAGGTTACCCATGAATGAGGTAGACGTACGAGAAGACCTTTCATATGCCGAGCCGCCGGTCAAGATCCTGGAGACGATGGAACACATCACAAGGAATAAAAGAATTCGAATGTGCAAAGTGCAGTGGAAGCACCACTCGGAAGCAGAAGCGACATGGGAGCGAGAAGACGAGCTCAAGGCATAGTTTCCGGATCTGTTCCCCGAGAGTCACCAATCTCGAGGACAAGATTTCTTTTAAGGGGGTAGAGTTGTAACACCCCAAAATGTGACAAAATATGAATTCAAATTTATTGGACGTGATGCATGTTGGAGGAAATTTCAAATTCAAACCGGAATTCAAATTTGAAGCAAAAACAGAAAAAGAAAAAGGAAAGGAAAAAGAAAAATGGCCAATGGGCCAAAACCCGCCAGCCGGCCCAGCAACCTGCGACCCATTCCCCCCCTCTCTCTCTGTCGCGCGGGGCCCGGCCATCAAATCCTTCTTCTCCCAACCGCCACCGCTCCTCCCGCGCTCGATTGTGCCTGCACTCTCCAAATTCTGCGCACTCAGGCCACGATCTCCGACCCACTCAGTTCCACACGGCGTCAATCGACCCCGCCGCCCTCCCTCATCCATTTAAATGCCAAAGAAACTCCCCAGTCCTCCCCCGCCCGCTCAGTTTTCTCCTCCGGTGAGAACCGAAGTCCACACCGCCGTTTCTTCCGAATTCCTCCCGATTTCGCCGATCTAACGTGCATAGATTGTTCCACCGCCACAGGGAAGCCTTGCAGGTGAAAGAAACGTCGTGTGTCGCGCCCTAGCCGCCGCCCCGACGAGCAACCCCGAGCTCCACCCTCGGACGTCGTCGACGAGCAGTCTCCTGCCACTTCGAGGTCAAGTAAGGCCCACTGGTGAGTTCCCCTACCCCTCCTCACCCGATCCGTGCAAAAGATGCGAGTTCTAGCGCATAGCGGCAAAAACCGAGGCTGTGCCGGCGAGTTCGCCGCCCCCGGCCGCCATGTGCGCGGGCTGGCTCCGGCCAGGGCGACGTGGCCCTCTGTGGCCCGTCCGTTTTAAATCGTGTGATCCCGAATAGACTTAACACGTACCGCTTCGCGATCTAATCTCAGCCCTCCAATTAAAATCCAACGACCCACGTCAGCCCCGCGTTATAAAGGCTGGGAATCTTGCAGGCTACCCCCCCGGGGTTGTGAGGAAAAAGGATCTAGCCCCCGGAAACTTCTAATCTAGCCCGTGGACCCTCGGAAATTCATGTAAATGCATTTAAAAATCAGTTTTAGCCTCTAGACTTAATAAAAATTAGGAAAACTTCCCTGTTTTGCACACTTGAACCCCTGAAAATTTAGAAAATGAGAAATGGGGCCCCACTGCAGTGTGGATTTGCACATCAGCCCCTGAGGATTATAAATTTTAGGAATTTGAATATGTGAATTGAATCTAAATTCAAATAAGTGGTTCAAACTATTATGTAATGATAATTCAAATCCCTTTTGCACCTGGAAAAGGGTTAGAATAAATTGAGGACTGATTTTAGACTGAAATGAAATCTGACTAAGGGCTATTTGCTTTTATTATTGCTGGAAATTCATTCTTAGGCTAGAAATAATTCTGAAAAATAGATAAAAACAAATATAAATTGATCCCATCAGAGAGGAAGTCAAAAGATATTTCGTTGGACATTTTAGATCGAATTATATTCTGTGTAGGTGACATGTCTTGCTATTTTAGTATTAAAGTTCACTTTTAAGTATGGAAAATAAATCTAAAAATATAGGAAAATAGGTATACATAATTAGAAAATGTCAAGTGAGGTCCCCACACTTAAAACTTTAAGTTAAGAATAGTGTAGAAGGTCTGAAAACCCATTTGGAGTGGGAAATTATCTTTCATACAACTTTTGTGGCTAAGAAGGGTATTATCTAATATAGAAAATTTGTTCAAATTGGAAATTCATGTATAGTGTGCACTTTGAAATCTGAATATTAAAGTTAGAAATAATATACATGTTTAAAAGTGCATGTATGCCTAGAATCAACATATCTAGGGTAAACACAAAGCTTAAATAGGTGTATGACTTTCATATGTATGTATGTGTGGGTTGCATTAGTTGAAATGTGGACTATTGCTTATAGAATGTGCTTTCTTTTGTTATGTGTATGATGGCATGATTAGAACCAGCTCTAGAGCAGGTTCTTACCTTTTAAGATTAAGACTTTCCATTCCCGGAGCAGCAGGAAGAAGGCAAGTGTCCTTGACCACTTTGATCCTACACTAGGATGTGTAGTTAGAATTTAATTGCATCGTCAATTTGGAATGTGATACCCATGCTAGGAAGTTTCACTAGATTTTCATTATCTTGCTTCCTTATAGCCTGGTTGGGAGTTATGTTATTATTTCATTCATTTACACTACTCATGCTTAGCCATGCTTAGAATGGGATAAATGGGATATGAGATCATCAACTTGTTTACTTTATCCTTGAATGAGATATTATGAATTATGTAGATGTAGGGATCTAGGAAAGTTGGATGCTTTGGTTGGTGCTGCGTGCACGAGACTCGAGTTGGTGTATAGTACTTGCCTGGATCCTAAGGACCGGTTCATGGAGCATGTAACCTGGCTTTACCGTGCCAACCACATGCTGAGATGGGGTAGCTTGGCCAATTAATTAGGTGCATCCCCGGCGTAGTATAGGTGTTTGGATGGTGCGGGGAATAGGTGTCAGCTGGACTACCATATGAACCACAAGGCTCAAGAGGGGGCCACTACAGCGGGGTTGGAGCCTCTTGGATGCTGTTAGGGGTGAAACCTCAGTGGGTCCACACTCGTCGGGAATTCCTTTGTAAAGGCCTCGTAGTGATCTCCTAGCTACACATCTCGGAAGTGTGAACGTGGTTCGCGGCCACTGGCAAAATGGAGGTTTCTAGTCCACCCGACAATGAGGGATGAAATCACAACATGTGGGTACAGTGGTGCAAACTCTGCAGAGTCAAAACTGTCATTACAGTCGTGCTCACGGTCAAGAGCGGCTTTGACTTATTCATGATTAGAGTATGATGAATTGGGAAGTTGAGGATGTTAAGCGGGGAGCTTAACATTAGAAATGATGTTATGATTACTTGATATTGACGATGGGTTAGGTGATTGGGACCATTTCACCTATGTAGTAATGCAGGTGCTTAATAAGCTAAGGTGATAGGTATTAATTGCGTAGTGCTTTAACCATGAGTTCAACCTCTCCTTGCTCTAGCGATGCATGACATAACTTTCCCACACTTGCTGAGTACCAAAGGTACTCAAGCTTGCTTTTCTGTTGATTTTAATTGCTGCTCAGGCCAAGGGAATGGCGTGGTGTACAACGATCAAGACTTCGGACCTGAAGAAGGATTATAGGTTCATAGAGTCCCCCGGGCAACATCTGTGATGAAGCCCACAAGACTGATCTTCCATTGCTGTTTTATTTACATGTTATGAATATATTATCGTCATCGAGACGTTATGTTATATAAGACTTATTTATATTCGAACACTTGGCTTGTAATATAATGATATTTCACTATTTATCGTCACATGTATGAGAAAATGATCTTGACATACATATGATATTCACTCGGTTATTTTTTGGAGAAACCAAGTGTGACATTATATCTATGTGTAATTTTAAACTTAAATGTGATATGAGCATAATGTTTCATACTTCTGATTATTCGTACATGCTGAAAGTTCCTTGCCACTGGCCCTTCCCAGCGCATAGCCCCGGCGTCGCCGCCCATGACGGCCGGCTCGGGCGGAACCTCCGCCACACCTCGACTCTCCCCCCTCTGCCCCCTCCCAGCCTTGCCACTGCCAGAGCGTGCTGCCACTCGCGCCTGCAGCGGGGCTCGAGTCGATAGTGGTGTTGGGTGGTTCGAGACAGAGCAGAGTCACGGAGATGATGCAGAACGGCGACGCTGTTTCGGTGTTGGGTAGGCGCCAGACGCGGTGGCTCTGAGTGGAGAGCAGCCAGATCCGTGAGGAGGTCGGCGGATCTGTGCCGGCAGCCGCCGGGTCGGTGACGGTGAAGATGAGGCCGCCGGATCTTCGCGTAGCAACTTCCAGGGCTCACACAAGACGAGTTACGGCAACCGGCGCCCTTTCCCTTCCACCACGACGACGGATCGGTGCTGGCACGGCTGGTGGCCAAAACTGCAGGGAAGCGCCGGCAACTGAGATGAGTGGGTGCGAGGTGCAGTCTTCAGTCAACGTCGGAGTTGTGGATGGCGTAGACGGATGTGGTGGAGACGCCAGGAGTGGAGGACATGGTCAGCGCTGATGTTGCCATGGCCGGCGAGGATGGCGCGGTGTTGCTTGGTTCAGGCCGGCGGCCGGGTGCGGGCGGATGGACGCCAGCGACTGCTTTGACCTGACAACATCGGCGATGCTGACACTGGTGCCAAGGGATGGAGCCGAGGACTACAGCAACCGGAAGCTGGTGGGACGATTATGGTGTGAATGTTGCCGTGGCTAGCAGCAACATGAGATTGCAGGATGTGTTGGAATGCAGGTGAAGTCAGTAGAGACGCTGGAGGCGTGCACAATGCCGGCATGAATGAGGGCGCCATGTGAAGGGCGTCACGGAGCCGCTGCATGCTAGTGTCAGAGGGAGTGTCTTGTCAAGCGTGTGTGGTGGCATTGCAAGCTGACTGTGAAGTGTGCAACATGGCTCTATGGTGACTGGGGACGTGTTGTGGAGATCACGGTGTGGATTGCTTCAGCATGTTGGTTGCAGCAAAGTGCGGTGCTGGCTAGCTGTTTTGGGTGGTTTTCAAGGAGATAGGTAGGGTGCCTTGGTTGCGAGAAAGGAGACCGCAGGTGCGGCGTGGACGGCGCAATGTGGTTGGTCGGTGAGAGGTAGACGGTGTGTCGTATGGCATTTTCTGCCATAGACTTTCTAGGAAGATGTTTGTTGTCTGCCCCTAGCAGTCGATGTTGTTGACGGTGGTCTTTATACAGTTGTCATATAGAAGCAGTGGGTAAAAGGGTACAGGCGAAAGGCTAGTCTGACGGTGGTTGGACCGACAATAATGATGCCTGTGGGTGTCGTAATCCTCTTTGGGATGTTGTGTTTCTCATCACTTCTGCTAGTTTCCTCCGGGTGAAAACATAGGTCCAGCTCCACTGGACGAGCGATGACAGCACTTCTATGTCGTTTTCCTCATTGGATGCGTCGTTATTGGAGGTTCACTTATCCATTCTTTACTTACTGACAAGGCGACTAGTCACTTATTGTTAGCCTCTGAACTGTTTGGATGGCGGCACAACTGTGGAGAAGGAGCTGATCCACTTCTCTCTCAGCTTTCTCTCTCTCTACAGTTTGTTGCCATTAGGTAGTTAGGAGGTTCATCTGTTGAATTTTGGTCACCGCGACATAGAGATCACTGTTAGTTAATATTTAGGTTGGTGTATCTCTCCTTCCTAGTGTGGGAAGTGGGTATGTGTTTGTTTTGTGTTAGGTTATGGTAGCTGAAGCTACCGGTAACCATGTTCGTGTTTTGTATTTCCTCTAATTTTCTCCTTTAATGAATAGGCAGAGCACCTGCCATTTGCATAAAAGCAATTCCACGCTACTTTACTCATGTTTATACATTTTGTAGTGTTTGTCATAACTAGCAATTAGGATAAATACTTGTGCTATAATTTGTTCGTGATTGTACTTTGTTTTCCGTTTTAATCTAGTTGTGTGCTCACAAGTGCTTTCAATGTTGAGAAGTTGAACATACATAGCCGACATGTTGAACTTTTATTATCAAAATGAAAAACTAGAAATACCGAGAGAATATGCATGTATTGCACTTCTTCCGAGATTGCTTGTCGTTGCACTTAGATGTAAACATGAAAGGAGTTGTGTATGACTAAAACTGTTTCCTTAAGCTTCAGATTGTCTATCTACATATGCTTGGCTTGATTTGTTATAATAAGGCTGATGTTGTATATAATCTCTTGCTGCATGCAATTTTTTACTTTTATATTGAAAGATAATGGAAAATACAACAATATCAGTCACACTTTAAAGTTTTGAAATTGTGAGACCTATGTGCTGAATACATTGGGAATTATGTCAAAAGTGTGTGTTTACATGCAAAGTTTTGAGTATATCTGAGAAGCTCACTTTGGATTATTCAAACTTACGGGAACTCATTTCGGAATGTCTGAACATAAGCTGCATGTGTTTTTCACTTTGGACTGTCGAACTTTTCTTTGTGTAATGTATAGTGGCTGTTTTGGACTGTCCGAACTTTCTACATGCTGGAAAAATTGTGCGGCTGTTGTGTTTTAACTTGCAATATTTCAAACTTGCTTTTTGGCTTATGGGAAGTTTGCTTAGTATTCATTTACTAAGTTTTTATTGCATTTTGGCTGATCATGGTGGATATTATCTTGCTATGTTTGCAACATGCTTATGTGATGTGCTCACATAAGGTGTTGTGGTTTTCAGACTAACGTGAGTCAAGTCAAGGACTTGTGCTTGGAAGATTTTCTTGCTTATTCATGTGCAGGTGTTGCTCGAAGTCAGGACATGGCTGGTGATGGTGATCCATTGAACTAGTCTTAGGGAGAAGATGAGGTTCAACAACCTAGTTCGGAAGGAATTATGGTTGAGTTGATAGGAAGGTCACGCAACATGTTTGGGTCAAGAACAATGCATATGAAGGTGTCGTCGACGTTTTGAAAAGTGTTTGCTCGTGTTCAAGGGGTGCATGGATGTGGCAATATTGTTCCAAGGCGTGGTGAAGAGATATGGATGTGAAGATATGGCTTGAGAGGTCCAACCGGCTGGATTATGCTTCAGGCTGCGGCTGAAGTGGTTATCGTGTGTTTATGGAAGGTTTCGAGTTTGGTTTGGTTAGATTTCATGGTAGGCACGAAGTTGAGTTGATTTAAAAATGTTTGAGACGTTTCTAAGATTTTGGAAGTTTTAAGTTTGCTTCTATCTGTATATGGAAAAGTCTTGAGCAATTATGGAAAGTTTGGGTTGAAACTGAGTAGGAGTAGGAGTCCTAGTTTAGATTGGATTGACCTAAGGGCTGGTTATGTAAGCAAGGGAGGCCAGAGCTGGAGGTGTACGACTTTGGGTTCTTCTTCTTGTGTTTTTGGTCAATAAAATTCGTAGTTTATATGAGCTTTATGCCTTGTTCGTCCGACTTGTTTTTGGCGAGTTTTTCTCGTCCAGTTTCTAGACAGACATATGTTGCTTCGGTGTTTCAATCATAACTCGCGTTTTACTGATCCAATTGCCGTGATTTATTTTGTGTTGTCTTCACAACTTTATGCTTTATGATCTATAAAAAGTTCAGGGTCATTGGACTTGTGGTTTTTGAGTTACACGAGTTTCTTTGCAGCATTGCAGATCTGTTTTTTACTCGGGTAAAACAGATTGACCCTTGTTCGATATTTTTATCATAACTTGAGTTTTACTTGACGAATTTTAGTGATTTTTGCTCTGCTGTCTCCATGACTTGATTCTATATAAACTCTACTACTTTTTTCATGGTTTAACACGTTTAGGTTGATCACACACACTTGTTTCTTTAACATATTGGTTGCTGCCGATGGGTTTTGTAGCTTCCGCTGAAAAAGATTGAATCTACCATTCACCCCCCTATGGTAGATTTTCACGTGCTCTTCAATCCTACAATTGGTACCAGAGCCATGGTGCTCTAATCTTTGTGATTTGCACATGCTTTTACTAATCAACATGGAGAAATACTCTGCAAACCCTGTGTTTTTACTGGCGTTGATTATCAAGTTTGGAAGGCTCGCATGGAGACTTACATACAGGCGCAAGGTTTCACAATATGAGAAAAGGTCTTCAAGCGCTTTGTCATGCGTTCAAAAGATTCAGTTAGGGCTGCCAACATGAGAGAGGTCGACAACAATAACAAGGCGCGCAACTTGATTATTCAATGATTGACTCAAAGTTACTTCGACAGTGTTGCACACTTCCGATCTGCGTATGACGTGTGGAAAACACTATGCGACTTTGATGAATGCTCCAACACGATCAAGGAGATAAGACAAGATATGCTCAAGAAATTATTCATGTTTTTTGAGATGATATCCGGTGAGTTGATCGATGACTTCTTTTCTCGCTTTAATAAAACTGTCAGCAACTTGCGTAGCGTCAATGTTGATGCTACGCAAGTTGTTGAGAGTTTTATTAAAGCGAGAAAAGAAGTCGTCGATCGACTCACTGGGTTGCATCTCAAAAACATGTATTCTTTCTTGAGCATATCTTTTCTTACCTCCTTGATCGTGTTGGAGCCTTCGTGGTATTCGCATAGTGCTTTCCACACGTCATACACTGATCGGAAGTGTGCAACAAGGTCGAAGTCGCTTCGAGTCAATCCTTGAATAATCAAGTTATGCACCTTGATATTGTTGCCGACGTCTCTCATGTTGGCAGCCATAACTTCATCATTTTAAGGCATGACAAAGCGCTTGAAGACCTTTTCCCATATTATGAAACTTGTAGCCTGTATTGTGGGGCCACCCCATGGTCCTCCCACTTCGGGATCGCAGAGGGTGGTGTCGTGCGACACAACACCCAACAGCACACATGAAAAGATTAAGAAGAACATACGAACTTTTATTTTACATAAAAACAGCTGAAGTCATTTACAATACTTAATAGACAGCGGAAGTATTATTTATAACCACACCCTCATTCTAACTAAGCAAAAAAGTGCAGCCATCCAGCCTGGGGATACTACACACTAGCAATACTCATATGTAGATCACGGCAGCGTGCAGGGCTCCAGCTCGGCCGTGTACCCCGATGGGGGCATCGCCTCGTCCTCAGACCCTTCCTCATAACCCTCACCTGCAGCAACTCAATTATTGCAACTGTGAGCACGATGGCTCAGCAAGACTTAACCGACACTCCTAAAGGATAACAAGAAATAGGTAAGTCAAGTATTGTGAGAGATTAGTAATATAGGAAAATGATATTGCGATAAAGACATACCTACGTGTTGATCCTTACTTTCAGTTTTACGACTTTTAGTTTTACAGAAGCAGATTAATATGCCTTAGGCAGCCCTCACATCAGAAGTCCACAATCAAACAAGAAACGCTTTCCTCCGATGTTGTTATGCCTAAAGTGGAATGTAAACTTAATGAGCTCTACATCTACAACATACATGGTTTCAAGACAATAATAGATCAATGCATCATATTCTTCTGGCTTCTTTCAACTATTACTACGTCACAGCGCAGTGAACAAGTGGTACTCAAATAACCATGAGGGACGGTGATTGCAATCAATAGACACCCGTATAACACGTTCAGAAGTGTGGTGCTTCACACATTCATACTATGTTGTCTGCAGCAACCTTTCAAAGGAAACCCAAATGCCGAACCGATCCATCCGTAACGGGCAGGAGGTTCCCCTGTGGAGCGTGTCTTTTCCCACCAGCAGATTTACACCTTGCTACCCTCAACCCACTTCTATAAAACAGTTGGGTAAGCCTCGGCACCCAGGTTAACCAATTACATCGGTTTCCTGGTTCCCATATGCCAGTATGCATCTGGTACTGTTCAAACTTGTCCAGCAGGGCCGCATAAGGCTCGGTCCTCAATCGACACCAACAGGGCTATGCACGTGAGACCTCCGCTCACTGCGTCCTACCCCCTGCTGGGTTTCAGTTTGACATTTTTAAGTTATTCTCTACTTCTTTCCACCCCGTGTGAAAAAATCTTATCTCGTGAGTAGATTCCAACTATTCGACTTCTACCGAGATCCTAAGAACATTAGCATGGCATTCCCTACTCATCGAGCGGTAAACTACCGAAGCCTTCATAGGATTTAGAGGTCATGCAAGTGGGGTTTCAATCAGCTTAACTCTAATGCAAGCATTTCACCCTAGACATAAGTTATGCAAATGAAAACTTTGCAAAAGGTAATTAAATGCAAAACGGGGCTTGCCTGGTTGCAAATCAAAGGGAAAGTTAGCGTCGGGTGGGAGGACTTCCAACGGCTGCAGAGTATCCTCAACTTCGGTCACTATATGATATGCAACAAAATATGTGTATAAGTGCTAATGAATTATGAGAATTAAACTTCTATTACTAGCTACTACTATTAAGGTTTCTTAATTGGCTTTGGGATATTTCCAGTGGACACTAGACTATAAGGATGATCTGAGCAAAATTTGGAGAAGTTTCATGGAAGCTTGTGGTCTCCAAAATTCCCACAAGTACAAGGCTTCTCCGAATTTCGATCCAAAATCTGAAGTTTTGACATGGCTAACAGTGGAAGATCTAACTAGAGCAAGTCTTCCTGGTTCTAACAATTTTTTATAATTTCTCCAGTTACCTACAGGGAGAAATGGAATTTTGAAGTTGATATGAAATGTGGAAAAGGTTTCTGTTTATTTTGGGGAATTTTCAATGATGTCTGAAATTTAGAAGACTGTTTGACCCAGTAAATAAAGCCTAATGGACTTCAAATTTTTACTGATGGCCAAGGTTATTTGGAGAAGTGTCCTGACCAAAATTGGGAATTTCCCATTACAGGAACAGTGGTAAATAATTTCCAAAGAATTAGCTCAAAGGAAATAATTACAAAAACATTGGGACTTTCATGTTTAGGAATTTGTATCACTGCGAAGTTTAGCATCTGAGGGTTCTAACAGAATTTATTTGGAATTTTTGGAGCACATCTACTAGGCATAATTGAATTTATAAGATGAGCTAATTTCTGGAATTAATTGCTAATAGAAAACTTCAGATTATTGCAACCGGCTCCACTGTTTTAAATCGGGCCAGTGAAATTGTGGAAACACCAGGGCTACGGAGTTAACCAGCACAGCCACACCCGATTTCGTGCCGCACCCGGATTCCACGCCTGAGCCGAGACACCGACAGGTGGGCCACACCCCTCCGTCGTCTTCCTCTCGCCCGGGCGGTTCCGTCGCCGGTGGAGTGGTGGCGACTCGCCGGGAAAGGCTGCCCAGTGACCCAAACGGCTCAAATATTGCCTCCTGTGCCCAAAACTCGACTAGGAACAATCTGGGAATGTCGGTGGTGACTCTAGGTGGCCGGAAATACCTCCCCGACAGCGGCAGCGGCAAACTCCACCACGGCGCCGTCGTTCTCGCATGGGAGAAGGGTATTCCAGCTGGGGAGAGCACCACGAGCACCAGGGTGATATGAGGACCACGTTATTGCATCCTAAAATTTGTAGAACTCCGTGCAAAGGGGCTCGACGGTGCGGCTAGGGTTGCGCGTCGGCGGCCGTGAAAACTCGGATTACGGCTTCATTTCTCACGGTTTCCGATGGTTTTGCGTCGAGGATCTGCGCTAGGTTGCATAGAAGCATCGAGCTTAAGCAATTAGACGACTTCACCTTGGAACCAAATTTCCGAGTAGACGGGCTTCGACTCTTGCAGTAACTCGGAAGAACCGGAAGGCGATCATGGCCGGAGAGGAAACACGGCTGCTCCTAGGCTGGACAGTCGCACCCCGTACCGTCGGCGACCCTGCTGAGCCGGAGAACACTCGGTCTAACGCGTGGAGAGCAGAGGAGCGGTGATTTCCGGTCCGGTGGCAAAAACAGGGGAGGTGTGCATGTTTTCTTCACCGAGCGAGTAGAAACGTCGATATCTTTGGGTGTCAGCTGCAGTGGAAACGCTCGGGCAATCGGTTACTTCGGCGCCAAGACAAAGATGTCACTGTGGCGCGCAGGCTTCATCGCTGCGGCGGCCGTAGAGAGAAAACAGGAACCGACATGCTTGGTGAGTGACTGACCAGATGGTCCCACATGTCATCCTCTCTCGTCCCCTCCTACTGTTTCTCATCTTTTAATTCTACCACCAAACTTTGTCCAAAAATCCTAGGTATTTGCAGGGAAGCAAAATCAAATACGTAGCATTCAATTTTGGACTTCATTGCTGCATTTGATCAAGTTAGGTTTGAATTCCAAATTCAAATTTTAAATTCTATTGGTTTTTTATGTCACCCTAGAATTAAATAGCAAACCTGCTTCCAAAATCATGGAATTTTACATGAGGACTCTTTGAATTATTTGGAACCAAGTGGCAAGCTCAGGCTTGAATTTGCAATAGTATCATATGTATATGACTAGTTTCCAAAAAGTTTACAAATTTGAATTTCCTCCACCGTTTTGATGCTACACCGACCGTGTAAAACTGGGCATTCATATCCCTCCCCTCTTAAAATGATTCTCGCCCTGAGATTCCAAAAGAAAAGCGAAGTGGGGAAAATTTACCGGGTACACGATGATAGCAAGTCTGGATAATTTGCTTGTAGATAGTCCTCGCTTTCGCATGTCGCTTCCTCAGCGGTATAGTTACTCCACAAGACCTTGTAAAACCATAAGGTCCGGTTTCTTGTGGTGTGAGTCTTTTCATTGATAATCCGGATCGGATACTCCGAGTATGTGAGGTCTGGTTGGAGAACTTCTATGTCATCGGTGCGGATTTCAGCCGAGGGCTTGAGGCATTTCTTTAGCTGAGAGAAGTGGAATATACTGTGAATCCCGCGAGTGACGCCGGTAACTCCAAGCGAAAGACCACGAGTCCACATTTTTCAATGACGGCGAACAGACCAATGAATCACGGAGCAGGCTTTCCTTTTACTCCGAAAAGATGAACTCCTTTCATCGAGGACACACGGACATAAACATGGTCCCCGATGTCGAAGTGGAGAGGATGGCGTCTTTTATCCGCATAGATCTTCTGACGAGATTAAGCAGCCTTAAGATTAGCTTGTATTACTCATACTCGTTCTTCGTCCTCATTCACAAGTTCAATGCCGTAGATAACTCGCCGGACTCACACCAGTTGAGTGGTGTGCGACATTTCCGGCCGTAGAGAGCTTCATACGGCGCCATCTTGATGCTAGCTTGATAGCCATTGTTGTATGAGAACTCCGCCAAAGTCAAATGATCGTCTCAGTTTTTACCATGGTGGATGGAACAAGCCCGTAGCATGTCTTCAAGCACTTGATTCACCTGTTCAGTTTTACCATCCGTCTGCTGGTGATATGCGGAGCTTCGAATCAGTTTGGTCCCTAATAACGCGTGCAGCTGTTCCCAAAACCGAGCGATGAACAGCGCACCGCGATCTGAAATAATTGTGCGAGGAATACTGTGCAAGCACAAGATCCTTGCAATATACAACTCCGCATATTGCTTGGCCACGTACTTTGTATGTACGGGAATAAAATGAGCCGACTTGGTCAGTCGATCGACTATCACCCAAGTCGAATCATGTTTGTGGGAGGTGAGAGGTAACCCAACTATGAAGTCCACACTGATATCCTCCCACTTCCACGCCGGAATCACTATAGGAAAGAGGTCAACATACGACAGCCGGATTAACATATGACGGCCAGCCGTCGTATATAAACTTATATACGACGGTCCGAACAGGAAATCATATATAAGGTTATATACGACGGTACAGCCGTCGTTTATTATCTGGCTGTCGTAAATACAGCTTATATACGACAGCCAACCCTAGGCTGTCGTACATATAACTTATTTACGACAGCCCTTGTGGCTGGCTGTCGTATCTAACAGAGGCCCGTATCTAACACCATGGGCCATCGTAAATAAGTCTTATATACCCACGGGCCTGGGTCGGCACGGCCATTCACGCCCGTGCCGACCCGAGCCCCCGCCCTGGTTGCCGCCGCCAGCCACCGCCGCCCCGGACGCCGCCGCCAGCCGCCACCGCCCCGGACGTCCTCGCCCCGGCCGCCACCCAACAGCCGCCGCCCCGGCTTTCCCCGCTCCGGGCGCCACCGCCCGCCCTGCACCCCGGCCGCCGCCGTACCGAACGCCGCATCCCCGGCCGCCACCACCACGCCCCGGCCTTCCCTGCCCCGGCCGGCGCAGCCTCACCGCAGCGCACCTGGCCGCCGCCGCCCCATAGCGCCAGCCCACACGCTTCCTAGCCCCCCCGCGCTGCCACATCGCCGCACCGCCCGGACCTGCGCCCGTCGCGCTGCGCGCCGCCGCACCGTGCCGGTCCGCCTTCCACGCCGTGCACCGCCCGCCTCGCCGTGTGCCGCTCGCCGCGCCGCCTCCACCGTGAGGTAAGTCGCCCGCCTCCCTCCCCATCTAGATAGCTCGGTTTTTTTAATTTCCAATTGTTTAGATTATGCTTGTTTGGTTTTGATTGTTTAGTGGCTAATTGTTTAGATTTAGATGAATTGATATGCTTAGGTTTAATTATTGCCCAGGTTTATTTGAATTGCTAGATAGGTGTAATTTTTTTAATTGCTTAGAATTGATAAGCTTGTTAACTATGGTAATTATGCTTGTTTAGATGATTTGTTAATTGCTTATATGATTAATGCATATGAGTTAATAGTTTAATTGATTATTGTTTCGATTGTTTGAGTGTTTAAAAGTACTATATGTACATAAATGGGCTTAGGGCCCGACACGACCCATTTAGTGGTAACATATACATCTACACAAGCACGGGGTGAACAACCTAGGCCGCCTCGCCCTACCCCCAGCCCCCCTCCCCCCCACCCCCCCCGCGGCGTTAGGCTTCCGATCCCCCGCCCCCCTCCCCCCACCCCCCGCGGCTTAGCCAGCGCTCGGCCTCCGACACTCTGCCGCGGAACAGCCGATCCTTCGGCGCTCGGCCTCCTCCGCCGCGGGACTGTCGATCTGCCGACACTCGTCGGCCTCCATTGACCGGCTGCCGCGGATCTGCTGGCGCTCAACCTCCCACGGGCGTAGGTCAGTGTGCTTCCCCTCTCCCCCCATTGGTTTCCTTCATCGACGGCGCCACCCCTGCCCCTTCCTTTCCTGGAAGATGTATCACCTCCTGTGCGCGGGCGCCACCGCCGCCTCCCTTGTGTGCGAGCGCCGCCGCTGCCTTCACCCGCCTTACGCCGGGATCTGAGGCGACGGGACGCCTTACGATCCCCAGGCGCCTTACCGCTTAAGCGTCACTTAAGCGATGCCTTAACAATTATGGTTCTTTCCGTCTCTCTATTGTTCTTTCCTCTCTCTCTTTGAAATGACTCAAAAATGAAAGATTGACGTAAACCTTTACAATATGCGTCACCCGTTTCAAACCGGCCCGTCTCACATGTGTTACGCATGTGAGGCGTGTAGGTTCGGAATTGTCCCTTTTTGGACAGCCTAGGAGTGACCGAGAGGGCGTGCTTATGATGAGACGCGGGGTCTAGATTTAGACGTAGTTTCGACAGCGTAACCCTAATGTTCTCCGCTGCTCCATGTTCGGGCGTGCAGTTGGAGAACAGCGGGGTTATGCTGCCGAAATTTCGTCTGAATCTAGACCTCGTGTCTTTTCATAAGCACGTTCGTCTCGGTCACTCTTGGGTGGGTTTAGGACCTATCCTTTCCAATCCGTGACATAAATAAATAATAAACCAACTATAAATTCTTTGACTTAAAACTGTAGAGTTAAACATGAGTGAAGACCGTAGTTTGATGTATACCGGTTGGAACAAGGCAACTGGTCACTCAGATGAGTGGTATGCCGGGACAGACGACTTTATTGATCGAGTGTTCTCGTTGTCTACGACCGATAAAGTTCGTTGTCCATGTGCGAAATGCCGGAATACTAAGTTTCTGGACAAAACGACATTGTCATTACACTTGTGCAGAAATGGTTACATGCCATATTATGAGGTCTGGAGTTTCCACGGCGAGTCTGCTCCTCGAGCGGTTCATGTAGTGGAAGATGATGATGATTGTCCGGGTGTTGATAGGATTGATGAGATGTTACAAGATATACAAACAGAGGATCCGCCTACAAATGAGGCACAAACATTCTTTAATCTCTTGAAAGCTTCTGAAGAGGCGTTGCATGATCATACTGAAATGACTCTTCTTACTTTCATGACCAGATTTATGGCAATCAAATCTAAGTATTTCTTCTCTAATTATTGCTACAATGATATGATGAAACTTATCATCTATGCTCTTCCACAAACTCATAAACTGCCCAAAGATTTGTATCACTCAAAGAAATTACTATCTGGTTTGGGTATGAAATATGAGAAAATTGATGTGTGTCCAGATAACTGCATGCTATTCTAGAAAGAGCACGACAAAGAGAAGAATTGTTTAAAGTGTGGAGAGTCGAGGTTTGTCGAAGTTGTCAATGACGATGGTGATAAAGTAATGACAGAAGTTGCACATAAACAATTGCGTTACTTGCCTGTGACTCCATCGCCGCAGCTAAGGGCACCAGGTTCGACGCGGCAGGATGACTGCTTCGCTCCCGGAGGTAGTGGAGGGGCTAGTAATAAATAGACTTGTGATTTTGTTTTTGATTGTCGTGGATGTCAGACTTCGTGATTGTGGATGTGTAATATTGCACCTTGTTTTGATTTTGTATGTCAAACTGTTTTGTTATTGTCATGTTGTGGATGTGTAGCTGGCCATCGAGCCAGGTTAGCTATTTTCTGTTTTTTTTTAAAAAAAAATGGAAAAGCTTATATACGACGGCCTGTATAGTTTATATACAACGGTCGCTATACAGGGCCGTCGTAAATAAGCCTAAATTGAATACGACGGCTAGGCCCATACTGTCATTTATAAGCTCTTATATATGTCAGCCTAGGCCCAGCCGTCGTATATAAAGGCCCTGGCCCACTGGCCCAAGTCTACGAAACGGGTCGTTGTATATAAGGGGCCGTCGTATATATACTATTATATACGACGGCGCCGTCGTATATAACTATATATACGACGGCCAAAAACCGTCGTATATAAACACCTGCCGTCGTATATAGGTTATATACAACGGCTTCTACTTTATATACAACGGTTTTGGCCGTCGTATGCTGACGGGAATCCTGTAGTGAATGTTCAATGGTTGCAGCTGTCCGGCTTTACGCATATGGTCTGCTTTCACCCGCCGACACGTATCAGATTCGGATACGTACTTTGCGATTCTCTTTTTATCCGAGTCCACCAAAACCTGGTTTTCAGATCTTGGTACATCTTGTTGTTGTCCGGATGAATAGAATACTTGGACAAGTGAGCTTCATCCAAGATTTTCTTCCGAAGCTTCATGTCACGGGGTACCACTATACGGTCTTTAAACCATAGAGTATCGTGTTCATCCCTTTGGAAGCATTTCATTTCGCCATTCTTCATTCTTCTCCGAATGTGCGACATCCCCACGTCTTTCTTCTAAGATTCCATAATCTCCTCTCGTATGGTAGGGACAACAACAAGATTATATAATGCCCCATATGGAACCAAGTATAAACCTCGCTCCTCCTCTTCAAGCGGAGTGATGGACAACTTGTTGACGTGAGATTTGCAGCTCAAGGCATCGGCAACCACGTTTTCCTTGCCGAGATGATAGTGAATCTCGATCTCGTAATCTTTAATCAGCTCTAGCCATCTCCGTTTGTGACGCCCGGTCCCGTAAAACACGGAACACAGCTAATGCATATGTGCGCCCAGGATGTTCATCACACAGATACATGTAATCCACAAACTGAATTCAGAATATAACAACGAATAAATAGTGTTTAAGTACTTTATTACATGAATCTCTAGCTTATTCTTGCAGTGGAAGTCTCTAACTTATTCTAGCAGCGGAAGTCTCTAAACAATAGCGGAAGCGACTAAACAGCAGCGGCTCCATCTCCAACTCCACAGGCAAGTTGACGGTAGTTCGCACTCCTAGTACTCCACATGATCTTCGAAGTACTCATATCCTGTTGCTGATGTTTGTATGATAATGCAAGGGTGAGTACATGTCGTACTCAGCAAGTGCGGGAAAAGTATGACATGCAGCTTACAGCAAGGTTGGGAATAAAAAGGCTCATTGCAGAAAGCAAAGTTTATTTCACAAACATGATAAAAACAACAACTATCTTTAAGTGAATTTAATCCAAACATATATTTAAGTAAAACAACAACATAGCGCCTTCATAATTCACCACTTTTCATGTCTCAACCAACCATTAATCTTTCTCAACTTTATCTCATTGCTCATAATAACCATCTCATGTTCATATCCATCTCATAATCATATAACCGAAAACCAAACTCATTGTCCTGACTCAACAGTCCCGAAACCAATCTTATTACCAAGACTCAACAGTCCCGAAACCAATCCCAAGACCATACCATAACCATACGAATAACCATCCCGATAACCATTCCATCTAATCATGTGAGTTCGCCAGGCGCTTGTGACCGTAAGCACGGCTATCATGATAGTTTTACACTGTTAAGAGGTGGCACCACTGTACCCACAAGTTTGTGATTTCGTCACCCGTCGGCGACTGCAGAACCTCCATTATACCAGTACAAAACCGCCGGTGTATGGCCAAGAGATCACAAAATAGTCTTTACAAAGGGGCTACTAGATGTATGGACTCACTAAGGTTTCACCAACAGGGTCGAATCACCATTCTCCCACCTACGGGCCCCCTCTTGTGCTATGCAGTTCCCATGGCAGTCCTCTCTCGACTCCCATTCCCCGCGCCTTACACAGTCCATAACAATCTAGCAACTTACCTAATTAGTCAGCTAAGACGCACCCATATTTGGCCTTGTGGTGGCACTGTTTTCGTGGCTTGTGCTGGTATGAACCGGTCCTTAGATCTACAGCAAGTAAACCACCATCTCATTCTACCACATCCAGGAACCAAGCATGCCTAGATCTCCCTCGATTCTATGCTCATTATTATCATCAAGTTCTCATTATCATTATTCATATGAGTGCAGTAGCTAGACATGTTCTATCTCGGCTTCCCGTAACCAGTAAGCTAAGCGAAGCAAAAAAGTAAAAACGGCCATACCCGACTCAACAACTTTCCCGGCGACAAGGATGGTTAATCAAACTAGTAAACTCCTATAAAAGGGTTTCGCATCAAGTTGACTCAAGCAAACACGTTTTCACGAACAAAACAATTTTCAAAACAAGGGATCAATATGGTCAAGGGGCACTTGCCTTGTTCCTGTGGCTTTTGTTGTTCACGTGTCTTGAAGTCTTGGTGCTGTAGTCCTTCGTAGACAGCTTCCTGAGCTTGTCCTTCTACTCACGACCACACACATACAAAATTATAGCAATCAAACATCATGCATAAACTCTACTCAAGATGCAATGGTGCAAATCCTATGATATTGTCTTGTTTAGATCAGTTTGTACGTGTTCTTGCATGTTTTACTGGCTTGCATGGGGTTTTCTGGTGAACAAGGGTGTAAGGATCAAGTGTGGATGTGGTGATGATCTTGACTCAAGATCTAGATCAATACCACCATAGAAAACCGATCAAGACGTGATCTGTCCACACGAAAAAGCTTATGTTCGAAGAAAACGAAGAAAACAGATGCGACGATGTCGTAAGATGGATAACAAAGACCTACCTCACTTCTCTTATGATCGTCGGCTCTTTTCCGGTGACGGACAGGTGTGACGGCTCGTCGGCGGTGCTCACCGGCGACTGAACTCCGGCAAGGGGTGGAACTCGGCGAGTTGGAAGCTAGGGCCTCCAAGTCGTCGACTCGGGTGGTGGAAAATAGGTACGTGGTTGCGGCCAGGGGGTTTTGGGTTCTATTTATAAGGGGTGAAAGAAGAGTCCTACTCCAATTGGATTTCAAATAAGAGTCCTATTCAATTTGTTTTGGATCCTAACAACTTATCTCCAATTGATTTGGTGCGGTACCAACGTGGAAGAAATTGTGTCAGTTTCCTCAGTACCGAGTATTCCTGCATACACAGAAGAAAAACCGCTTAAGGATATCGTCCTTCCGCAGGGATGAGCTCCGGAGGCGCCACGCGTCCAGCGTGGGCCGGGCCTCCCTTGTCCTCAGGGGCGGGCTCCGGTTGCGCCACGTGTCTGGTGGGCAGAACCTCCCTCTCCCTCACAGGCGAGCTCCGCGTGCGCCACGTGTCTGGCGGGTCGGACCTCCCCTCTCTACAGAGGCGAGCTCTGGGGGCGCCACGTGTCAGTGACGGACCTCTGCTCTCCTCAGAGGCGAGCTCCGAGAGTGCCATGTGTCCAGCAGCGCTGGACTTCCTTTCTCCTCAGAGATAAGCTCCGTGGTCGCCACGTGTCCAACAGCGTTGGACCTCTCTTCTCGGAGGTGAGCTCTGAGAGCGACACGTGTCCAGCAGTGTCGGACCTCCCTTCTCCTTGGAGGTAAGCTCTGAGGACGACACGTGTCTAACAGCATCGGAGCTCTCGAAGGCGAGCTCCAAGGGTGACACGTGTCCATCGGGGAGGACCTCTCGGAGGCGAGCTCCGAGCCTGCCACGTGGCCAGCAGTGCCGGACCTCACCCCCTCCGCAGGGATAAGCTCCGAAGGCGCCACGTGGCCAGCAGGCCGCGGGAAGTGTCGACGGCGCTCCTCGGCGAATTGGAATTAGCTCTTTTCAGCTATATTTCTCCCATTTTTATGATTCTTTCCCATTTCTATTTCTTTTATAATGTTTTTCTATATGCAATGCATGAATATGAAATTGAGGGTGTTACAAACCTACCCCCCTTAAAATGAATCTCGCCATCGAGATTCGATAGAGTAGAGAATAGATGAGGGAATTCTGCCTTGAGGTCTTCCTCACGCTCCCATGTAGCTTCGGCTTCCGTAAGATGGCTCCACTGTACCTTGCACCAACGGATCACTTTGTTCCTCGTGACCCTTTCCTTCACGTCCAAAATTTGGACAGGGTGCTCTACGTAGGTCAGATCCTCTTGAAGCTCGAGCTCATCCATCGGTACTTGTTCTTCTAGTAACACATCTGAAAATTCTTGAACCACCAGACTGCTTTCCAATGTTGCTTCTTCGACGTGGTTCAACGTTGCCTTCTCGGTTGCCGGTTGGGCTGACTCGAACTCAATATGAGTACCGTTCTTATTTGTCAACTGCACGCTCCTTTCAGCACATTGGATCACTCTTTTGTGCTTTCTTAACCAATCCATTCCAAGTATTATATCAATCCCTTGAGAATCCAAGACAATAAGGCTGGCAAGGAAGTCTACCCCCCTTATTTTAAGCTTTACTTTCAGACATACTATATTAGTCCTCATCTCCCCACCAGAAGAATTAACCAACATAGTATATTTCATGTGTGATATGGGCAGATTATACTTGGCAACTTACTTGGATGATTTGAATGAATGTGATGCTCCGGAATCAAATAAAACAGTAGCTGGGTTGGAGTTGGCAAGGAACATACCAATCACGACGTCCTCAGCCTGTTGCGCCTCCTCAGCGGAGACATGATTCACGTTGCCACGAGCGTAGTTCTGCTGTCCACGGTTACCTTGATTAGCTCCTCCGTTCGGCCGTGGGTTCTGCTTGGGCGCGTTGGTCGGCTGTCCAAGGCCTTTCCTCGGGCACTGACTTGCAAAGTGTCCCATCTCTCCGCATGAAAAACATGCCTTGTTGCCCAAGACAGCAGGAACGTTAGGGCGGGGGTGGTTTTGAGCAAAAGCACCCATGTTGGGACGGGGTGCAGGTGGCGAAGGCACACGAGGTGCTTGCACAAAAGGACGTTGCTGCGGCGGTGGATTAGGGCGAGGTGGGTTTGCAGGGCGGAAAGCAGAAGCGGACGAGCCATACTGTGGTGCAGATGGGGGCATGAAACGGGGACGTACATTGCTCCCTTGTGGCTGGTATAGCATCTTCCTCTTGCCCTCTTGCTCGATCTCACGGATCTTGCTCGCAACCACTATAGCTTTGTCAACAAGTTTCTGGAAGTTTGCATAGTCATTGTTGAGCAGTTGAACTTGGATCTCATTGTTCAACCCTCTCATGAACAAGTATTGCTTCCTTTGATCCGAGTTGACATCCTCGGGGGCATATCTAGACAGCTGTGTCAACTTCTTGAGGTACTCATTCACGCTCTTCCTGCCTTGGCGGAGACCTTCGAACTCTTGCCTTCTTAGCATCATGACTCCAACAGGTACGTAATGAGACCGGAAACTCTCCTTGAACTCAGCCCAAGTGATAGTCTCCTGGTCGACATGAGCATTGCAAAGAGCGTCCCACCAGTCAGCGGCTGCTCCCATAAGTTGGTGCGATGCGAAGAGAACTTTCTCCCGATCATTGCACTGAACAATAGCAAGCTTCTTCTCCATGGATTTCAACCAATCGTTGGCCTCCATGGGATCATTAGCTTGTGCAAAAGTAGGCGGTCGAGTCCTCATGAACTCTCCAGTCGGTTGTGAGCCGGCGGTGGTGGTGGTGCAGGAACGGGGTTATGATTTTTGTTGTTGTTGGCTTGCAGCTGACCCAAAGTTTGGGTCATAGTTTGCATGAGCTGGTTCTGCATAGCCATCAACCGTTCAATGTTATTTGCACCAGCCCCGGGGTTAACATTCTCAGGAACTTCATCGTGGCCATCCTCTTGTGGTTCATGGTTGCCACGGATGTTCCTCCTTTGTCGGCTGGCGTTTTCCCTCACCATCTGTGAGAGAGAGTTGAATAGAATAGAAGTTTAGATGGATCCCCCTAACTATATGCATCAAGGTGGATGGACTAAATATATTTACTTTTATATGAGGATGTGAACACATGCTGAAGCATCTCACATCTCTCTACTATGTGTGGATATGGATAATGCTAAAGCGTCCCACAACTCACACTAAGCACACAAACACAAACAATCATCACAAAAGTTCAACACACCACTCCTATTCACGCTTATTCAATGGAAGTCCTAAACTTAATCATGTGAACTGGTGCTGTTCCCGCCCTTTGACGGGGGTGGTCCATCGGACACCTCAATGGGGTTAAGTGCACTCCCACGTGGTGGTGAACGAGTACTCGTGTTCCGGATCACTGGCATCTATAAATAGGACATGAGACACTTTAGAGAAGGAAGAAATAACTCTAAAAATTCAGAAGCTATGGAGTAAGAAGCAAAGGTGTTGCTGTCCAAAGAAGAGAAAAAGGGGCTGAAAATAGCACTTTGTGGTGGCTGAATTGACAAGGAAATGTAGCAGAAAGCAATTTTCAAAAATAGCAGTTTAGAGGGGTGTGCCTATGTGTTTTAGAGTGTCCATTCTACCTAGGCTTGCGTCCTACGGTCAATGTGGTTCTGATGCCAATCTGTGCATTCTACCTAGGCTTGCGTCCTCCGATCAACGTGGCTCTGATACCAATCTGTGCATTCTACCTAGGCTTGCGTCCTACGGTTAACATGGCTCTGGTACCAATCTGTGATGCCCGGTCCCATAAAATACGGAACCCAACTAATGCATATGTGTGCCCAGGATGTTCATCACACATATACATGTAATCCACAAGCTGAATTTAGAATATAACCATGAATAAATAGTGTTTAAGTACTTTATTACATGAATCTCTAGCTTATTCTTGCAGCGGAAGTCTCTAACTTATTCTAGCAGCGGAAGTCTCTAACGATAGCGGAAGCAACTAAACAGCAGCGGCTCCAACTCCACATGAAAGTTGACGGTAGTTCGCACTCCTAGTACTCCACATGATCTTCGAAGTACTCTTCTCCTGTTGCTGATGTTTGTATGATAATGCAAGGGTGAGTACATGTCGTACTCAGCAAGTGCGGGAAAACTTTGACATGTAGCTTATAGCAAGGTAGGGAATAAAAAGTCTCATTGGAGAAAGCAAAGTTTATTTCACAAACATGATAAAAACAACAACTATCTTTAAGTGAATTTAATCCCAACATATATTTAAGTAAAACAACAGCATAGTTCCTTCATAATTCACCACTTTTCATGTCTCAACCAACCATTAATCTTTCTCAACTTTATCTCATTGCTCATAATAACCATCTCATGTTCATATCCATCTCATAATCATATAACCGAAAACCAAACTCATTGTCCTGACTCAGCAGTCCCGAAACCAATCTCATTACCAAGACTCAACAGTCCCGAAACCAATACCAAGACCATACCATAACCATCCCGATAACCATCCCGATAACCATCCCATCCAATCATGCGAGTTGGCCAGGCGCTTGTGACTGTAAGCACGACTATCCTGATAGTTTTACGCTCTTAAGAAGTGGGACTACTTTACCCACAAGTTTGTGATTTCGTCACCCGTCGGTGACTGCAGAACCTACTTTATACCAGTACACAACCATCGGTGTATGGCCAAGAGATCACAAAATAGCCTTTACAAAGGGGCTACTAGATGTGTGGACTCACTGAGGTTTCACCAGCAGGCTCGAATCACCATTCTTCCACCTACGGGCCCCCTCCTTTGCCATGCAGTTCCTAGGACAGTCCTCTCTCGACTCCCATTCCCCACGCCTTTCACGGTCCATAACAATCTAGCAACTTACCTAATTAGTCAGCTAAGCCGCATCCATATTTGGCCTTGTGGTGGCACTGTTTTCCTAGCATGTGCTGGCATAAACCGGTCCTTAGATCTACGGCAAGTAAACCACCATATCATTCTACCACATCCACGAACGAAGCATGCCTAGATCTCCCCCAATTCTATGCTCATTATTATCATCAAGTTCTCAGTATCATTATTCATATGAGTGCAGTAGCTAGACATGTTCTATCTCGGCTTCCCATAACCCGTAAGCTAAGCCAAGCAAAAAAGCAAAAACGACCATACCCGACTCAACAACTTTCCCAGCGACAAGGATGGTTAATCAAACTAGTAAACACCAATAAAAGGGTTTCCCATCAAATTGACTCAAGCAAACACGTTTTCGCAAACAAAACAGTTTTCAAAATATGGGATCAATATGGTCAAGGGGCACTTGCCTTGTTCCTGTGGCTTTTGTTGTTCACGTGTCTCGAAGTCTTGGTGCTGTAGTCCTTCGTAGAAAGGTTCCTGAGCTTGTCCTTCTACTCACTACCACACACATACAAAATTATAGCAATCAAACATCATGCACAAACTCTACTCAAGATGCAATGGTGCAAATTCTATGATGATGTCTTATTTAGATCAGTTTGTATGTGTTCTTGCATGTTTTACTGGCTTGCATGGGGTTTTATGGTGAACAAGGGTGTAAGGATCAAGTGTGGACATGGTGATGATCTTGACTCAAGATCTAGATCAATACCACCATTGAAAACCGATCAAGACGTGATCTGTCCACACGAAAAAGCTTCTATTCGAAGAAAACAAAGAAAACGGATGCGACGATGTCGTAAGATGGATAACAAAGACCTACCTCACTTCTCTTATGATCGTCGGCTCTTTTCCGGTGACGGACAGGTGTGACGGCTCGTCGGCGGTGCTCACCGGCGACTGAACTCCGGCAAGGGGTGGAACTCGGCGAGTTGGAAGCTAGGGCCTCCAAGTCGTCGACTCGGGTGGTGGAAAATAGGTACGTGGTTGCGGCCAGGGGGTTTTGGGTTCTATTTATAAGGGGTGAAAGAAGAGTCCTACTCCAATTGGATTTCAAATAAGAGTCCTATTCAATTTGTTTTGGATCCTAACAACTTATCTCCAATTGATTTGGTGCGGTAGCAACATCGAAGAAATCGTGTCGGTTTCCTCAGTACCGAGTATTCCTGCGCACATAGGAGAAAAACCGCTTAAGGATCTCGTCCTTCTGCAGGGATGAGCTCCGGAGGCTCCACGCGCCCAGCGGGGGCCGGGCCTCCCTTTTCCTCAGGGGCGGGCTCCGGTTGCGCCATGTGTCTGGTGGGCGGGACCTCCCTCTCCCTCAGAGGCGAGCTCTGCATGCGCCACGTGTCTGGCAGGTCGGGCCTCCCCTCTCTACAGAGGCAAGCTCTGGGGGCGCCACGTGTCAGTGCCGGACCTCTCCTCTCCTCAGAGGCGGGCTCCGAGAGTGCCACGTGTCCAGCAGCGCCGGACTTCCTTTCTCCTCAGAGACGAGCTCCGAGGTCGCCACGTGTCCAACAGCGTCGGACCTCTCTTCTCGGAGGTGAGCTCCGAGAGAGACACGTGTCCTGCAGTGTCGGACCTCCCTTCTTCTCGGAGGTGAGCTCCGAGGACGACACGTGTCCAACAGCATCGGACCTCTCGGAGGCGAGCTCCGAGGGTGACATGTGTCCAGAGGGGCAGACCTCTCGGAGGCGAGCTCCGTGGGTGACACGTGTCCAGCGGGGCGGACCTCTCGGAGGCGAGCTCCGAGCCTGCCACATGGCCAGCAGTGCCGGACCTCACCCCCTCCGCAGGGATGAGCTCCGAAGGCGCCACGTGGCCAGCAGGCCGCGGGAAGTGTCGACGGCGCTCCTCGGCGAATTGGAATTAGCTCTTTTCAGCTATCTTTCTCCCATTTTTATGATTCTTTCCCATTTCTATTTCTTTTATAATGTTTTTCTATATGCAATGCATGAATATGAAATTGAGGGTGTTACAAACCTACCCCCACTTAAACTGAATCTCGCCCTCGAGATTTGATAGAGTAGAGAATAGGTGAGAGAATTCTGCCTTGAGATCTTCTTCACGCTCCCATGTAGCTTCGGCTTCCGTGTGATGGCTCCACTGTACCTTGCACCAACGGATCACTTTGTTCCTCGTGACCCTTTTCTTCATGTCCAAAATTTGGACAGGGTGCTCTACGTAGGTCAGATCCTCTTTAAGCTCGAGCTCATCCATCTTGTACTTATTCTTCCAGTAACACATCTTAAAATTCTTGAACCACCGGACTGCTTTCCAATGTTGCTTCTTCGACGTGGTTCAACGTTGCCTTCTCGGTTGCCGGTTGGGATGACTCGAACTCAATACGAGTACCGTGCTTATTTGTCAACTGCACGCTCCTTTCAGCACATTGGATCACTCCGTTGTGCTTGCTTAACCAATCCATTCCAAGTATTATATCAATCCCTTAAGAATCCAAGACAATAAGGTTGGCAAGGAAGTCTACCCCCCCTTTTTTTAAGGTTTACTTTCGGACATACTATATTAGTCCTCATCTCCTCACCGGGAGAATTAACCAACATAGTATATTTCATGTGTGATATGGGCAGATTATACTGGGCAACATACTTGGATGATTTGAATGAATGCGATGCTCCGGAATCAAATAAAACAGTAGCTGGGTTGGAGTTGGCAAGGAACATACCAATCACGACGGCCTCAGCCTGTTGCGCCTCCTCAGGGGAGACATGATTCACGTTGCCACGAGCGTAGTTCTGCTGTCCACGGTTACCTTGATTAGCTCCTCCGTTCGGCCGTGGGTTCTGCTTGGGCGCGTTGGTCGGCTGTCCAAGGCCTTTCCTCGGGCACTGACTTGCAAAGTGTCCCGTCTCTCCGCATGAAAAACATGCCTTGTTGCCCAAGACAGCAGGAACGTTAGGGCGGGGGTGGTTTTGAGCATAAGCACCCATGTTGGGACGGGGCGCAGGAGGCGAAGGCACACGAGGTGCTTGCACAAAAGGACGTTGCTGCGGTGGTGGATTAGGGCGAGGTGGGTTTGCAGGGCGGAAAGTAGAAGCGGACGAGCCATACTGTGGTGCAGCTGGGGGCATGAAATGGGAACGTACATTGCTCCCTTTTGGCTGGTATGGCATCTTCCTCTTGCCCTCTTGCTCGATCTCACAGATCTTGCTCTCAACCACTATAGCTTTGTCAATAAGTTTCTGGAACTTTGCATAGTCATTGTTGAGCAGTTGAACTTGGATAGCTCATTGTTCAACCCTCTCATGAACAAGTATTGCTTCCTTTGATCCGACTTGACATCCTCGGGGCATAACTTGACAGCTGCGTGAACTTGTTGAGGTACTCATTCACGCTCTTCCTGCCTTGGCGGAGAGCTTTGAACTCTTGCCTTCTTAGCATCATGACTCCAACAGGTACGTAATGAGAACGGAAACTCTCCTTGAACTCAGCCCAAGTGATAGTATCCTGGTCGACATGAGCATTGCAAAGAGCGTCCCATCAGTCAGCAGCTGCTCCCTTAAGTTGGTGCGATGCGAAGAGAACTTTCTCCCAATCATTGCACTGAACAATAGCAAGCTTCTTCTCCATGGATTTCAACCAATCGTCAGCCTCCATGGGATCATTAGCTTGTGCAAAAGTAGGCGGTCGAGTCCTCATGAACTCTCCCAGTAGCGTGTGCAAGCTTGGAGAAGCTCGGGGTGAATATCGGATAAAATCCCGCTAAACCAAAGAAACTTCTGACTTCATGGACAGAGGTGGGGGATTTCCATTCAGCACATGTTCAATTTTGCCTGGATCAACTGCAATGCCTACCGCGGAAATAATATGACCAAGAAATGGCACTTTGCTAATCCAAAACTCACACTTGCTGAATGTGGCATAAAGTTTATGGTCTCGCAGTCGTTGAAGCACGATATGCAAGTGTTCAGCGTGTTCTTCTTCAGACTTGGAATAAACCAAGATGTCGTCGATAAACACCACCACGAACTTGTCCATCTCCGGCATGAACACTGAGTTCATAAGGTACATGGAATGTGCCAGGGCGTTGGTTGTAAGGGCCTAAGTTTTTACACACAATCAAAGTGTTCATCACACCACACACACACCTCATTTGAGGAAAACTTATGAACACATTTGAAGAGCAAGTAAATACCATCAACATGGTCATTAGAGGATAACCTCACAAAATGCAAAAGTGGTATTTCCCACATGCATCATATAGGGGATGAGCATATGAAAAACTCCTACACCTTGCTAGGAATGCTCATGCCAATTTTCACCCAAATCCAAAACTTTTTTGAGGTATTTTTGGGTATAATTAGAAAGAGGCTAGTTTGAACTCAAATTCAAATTCAAACTCCTTTTATCCCATGAATTCAAAAGTGGGATTCATATTCACACTCAGCATATTTTTGTGAGCTCACACACCAATTTTCACTCCATTTGGAGTTAATATTGACATGAGCTATTTTGGCTAAATTCAAATCAAGTTTGAATTTCAACTAAACCTTTGCTGCAAATTTGATCAAGTCAAATTCCAATTTGAATTATTCAAATTCAATTGGCCATTTTGAAGTTTGATCAACTCACCAAGGGTATTAGTGTCTCTACTGTTTAGAGCAGTGGGGAAAATTAAATTTCATGGGTTAAACTAGGGGGTGGGGCCCCCTTGTCAGTCCCTCATTGAGCCAATCGACTGAAGAACAGAACCACTCGGGTTCTCGGGCTGCAGCCGCAGTCGCCACCGCGCCAAGGCTTCTGCGCCAGCAGCTGCTTCGCCCACGCCCTGCTGGAGCCGCCGTTCAGCGTAGATATCCTTCCCCGAGCAGCTTAAAGCCGGGTTTTCCTCTGTTCTCACGCGTTCACTCGCCCTCAGTGCTACTCCCGTGAAAAACATCACCACAACCTCGCTCTCGGTGTCGCCGATCGCACACCGCCACCACTTTGGTTGAGCGAGTCCTCCACAGAAAAAACGATCGCGATCTCATGATCTACCGTGCTAGCACATCACACCGGGGTTCCATTGTGGGGTTTGGCGGCAAATTGAGGATTTTCACCGAGCTCTCACGAGTACTGGCGGAACTCCACTTTGGGTCGCCGTCGACAGCACGCTACATCCATCCTCGCCTCCACTTCTCTACACAAGAAAGGTGTGTCACCGTGTGTAGAAGGTGTAGCCGGAAGCCGTTTGGCATATGATCAACATAGGACAAGAATTTCCAAATATACCGAAAGCTAGTTCATATGGCTCGAGCTCACCTTAGACTGAAATTCGGATTCCACGCACTCTTGTTGGTTGAGCCTGCAGGTCAGTAGGTTCTACACATGCTAGCACACAGCCTCGAGGAATAATCAATGAAAACAGTTGAGGATCGGCCGTGGTATGGCCGTTTTCCTCGCCGCCGATGCAAAATACCTCGGCTCACCGTCGAGAGTATGTTTGCCGGCGTTTCTAGCTTTCAAAAGGTCTCGTTTCATGTTCCTCGTGCTCCACTGATGCTCTGCGAGCAATTTCTGATTGACTTGGTGCCATGTAGTGCAAGAGCTACTTTGCCAGAACCCTAGGTTCCCTGTCAGCGGTGCACACGTGTTTCCGGTGATCGCCGGCGGTAAGCAAGCCCACAGATGAGTTCACGAGGTCGGAAACACAGGGAGGCGGCGAGTTTCGGGCCAAGGGATGGCTAGGAATTCGATTCCGGCGAGTCTCGCCAGAGGGCGCCGCCGGGGGACTCTGTTGCCGTGAGGTTGAAGAAGCTCCGCGTCGTGGGGCCCACCGGCCAAAGTTTAAACTTTTCTCTGATTTTCAGATTTAGTTCAAACTTCAAACCCACAGAACTTTAGCTAGGAAACTCCAAATCAAGTGAACCAAATTTTGTTGGATTCAGCTCTCTGAGTACTTTCCAACAAATCAAGTTTCACTTTATGAAAATCCTTATCTCTCCAGAATTAATTCTTCAAAGTTTAAACTGTTTAGCATTTTAAATGGAGAACCCATTGGAGGAAAATTCTGAAATTTGGCCAGGTTGTTCATCATAATATCCCTGAGCTACCATAAAAATTTCAAATCCATTTGAGCTCATTTGATCCACCTAATGGTGTGATTAATAAAACTATTCCAGAGAAAATGGAAAATGTCCAGAAACATTTTTAGATTTTCACTGAAATTGATTAGGTCATATATTTGGCTAGGAGTGTTCAAATTAAGTGAAACTAACTCCATTAGAACCCTATAAAAATCTAGTTTTCAGAAGATCATTGCTTGCTCCATGAAAATCCCTAGAACACCCTAAGAGCTCCAATTAAGGCCAGGTACATAATTATTTGTGGAGGGCACAAATGAACTTTTTCTGCAAATGAAACCTAACCAAGTCTCTTTTTAGGTTGTATCCAAACCAAAGTAAAAATTTCAGAGTCATCGGGCCTATATAGCAATACTTATAGTCTTAACAAATTCAACTTCAAATTCAAATGCATTCAAACTGATACATATATGTATTTATCTCATGTAGTCGCTAAGGTTGAGGAGGAGCCTGAAGTCTTAGACTTCATCACTCCAGAAGAACAGTTAGCCTACGACCAACAGCAGCAAGGAAAGCTCCGGTTTACCTTAGCCTTTTTATAAAGTTTACTGTTTTGAGAACTTACTTTGAGTACCCACTTCAATTATGCATTAAAGCCTTGTTTGAAAACCCAAATGCATAGCCAAGAAAACCCGGGGTTGGGCTTAGGTTTTTAAACCTCGATTAGCTACTGCAATGCTAAGATAGTGTAGGATTCGGTACAAGTCGAGTAGTTGGAACTGCTCATGAGAATTGGCTAGAGGTACACTACTCGGATAAAGATAGCAAATGGAACACATGGCAAGAAAAATGAGACTGAGCAGAGAGTAAGGGCAGCAGGATGTTGAGGCCTGGGTTCCATAGCTCCGCTTGTGTCGATTGAGAACCGAGCCGTGTGCGGACCCGTTGAACAAGCTAGAACAGTACCAAAGACCTACCGGATATATGGGAACCAGGAAACCGATGTAATTCGGGTAGCTGGGTGTTGAGGCATTGCTTATCATCCAAAGGGTAGGTTGACAGCTTGAGGTGTAAATCAGCTGGCGGCACTGCAGATGCGCGCGCATAGACCTCTTTCTCGGGACGATAGGACGGTTCAACATTTGGCTGACAGATGAAAGGTGGTCGCGTACGACGTCCGTGATGGTTGCTGTAGGCAACATCGAGTACGGGCGTACGTCAGGGGTTATTCGGGTAACCCTGCAGGTGTAAATCGATTATAATCGCCGTCCCTTGAGGTCAGTGAGTACCACTTGTTCACTGTATTGTGACGTAGAAAGAACAGCCTAGATTCATGTTAAAAGTTTGCTGATTTGAAGGATGTTCCTTGATTGTTAATGGATTGCTATAGTTTAGAGCTAATTAAAGTTCTTTTCAACCTTGGGCAAAGCACATGAGAGAAATGCATTTCTTGTTTGATTGCGGCTCTCTCATGTGCCTTAGCGCGAGGTTCTCCACAACTTGCTGCTAAAACTTGAAAGTAAGGTCCAACTACTTAGACGAGTCCTTTGCAACTTATTTTCTCCATGTACCCTGTAATCCCTCATGTAGAAATTTCATGTATAGGAAAAACGGGTCAGACTTGCTTTGCCATCATGCTCACTGCTTGTGTTTGAAGATTTTGCAGGATGTTATGAGGAAGAGACTCCCGAGGAGGAGACGGAACCCTAGAGGGAAACCTCGTCGAGTGGGAGTCGTGTACACCGCCGTGTTAGTGTGCGTGTGTGCTAGCGGGAACACTTTCACGGGCTGAACGTGAACTCGGTGCGTAGAGTTTAGATTGAACATATTTTGTTGTAAAAATGTTCATAAACTCGTTTATGTAATAAAACTTTGCTTCCGCTTTGTACCTTTTATGTGTGTTATCCGGTGCTGTGCAACGCAGCACCCCTCAGCGTGATCCTGGCTCGACGAGGCCGTGGGGCCGTGTCATTGGTGAGACCAAAGGACATAACGATATATTCATACAACCCATGTCTCGTTGAGATGGACGTCTTCAGAATATCCTCCGCTCAGATCTTTATTTGATGATATCTGGAGCAAAGATCCATCTTCAAAAATACACTCGCACCCACAATTTTATCGAATAGAATATCGATGTGGCGCAGTGGACATTTATTTTTTATGGTGACGGCGTTGAGAGGTCGGTAATCAACACAAACCTCAAGGTTTCATCTTTTTTCTTCACAAACAGCGCCGAGCATCCCCATGGCGAGGAACTCGGTCGAATAAAACCCTTACTCATCAGATCGTTGAGCTGCTCCTTCGATTCAGCTAGCTCATTCGGAGCCATCTTATACGGCCTACGTGATATGGGTCTCGTCCCGGGTACAATTTCGATCTTGAACTAGACATCCCTTTCGGGTGGCATGCCCGGGAGATCCTACGGAAATACGTCCGGGTATTCACGGACCACACGAATATCCTGAAGTTTTGTGGCTTCCGTGTTATATGTGGCTGGGATTTCTTGAACCGAACGGTCAAGAATGAGAATATGTGGTTCATGAAGTGAAGAGTTTAGACGAACCACACGTGGAACGATGTCAAGAACAGCACCATGACAATGTAGCAATGACATTCCTAAAATGACATCGAGTTTTTGACCCTCTAACATAATTAGAGAAGTCGGGTATAGATTCCCACCTAATTGCAATGGTGCTATATAGACCATCCTATCAGCCGCGAGGACGGGTTCGCCTTCCGGCACATCTTTGATGGCTAAGTGGTGGATGTTGCCGGGTTTTGGTGCTGGTTTCTTGGGCTGGTTGCGGGGCTGATTTGCACCCTGATACCGTGCTGGCCCCCTGCCCTGTCGCTGATAGGGGAAGTCCTTGGCAATATGCCAGACACGGCCACATGTGAAGCACGTTTATGGTGTCGGGGTCCCTCTGAATTGAGGACAGAATCCCGGTGCACGCGGTTGAAATGAAGTCGCACGCGGGACCATCCTTTGTTGCTGCTGTTGGTGTGGTGGATACGACGGTCGGAAGCTTGGCGCATTAAATGGATGACCGCGAAACTGAGGCGGTCGCGCCGGTGACTGCCATCTCTGACCGGATAGTGAGCGATACACCACGCGGTACTTTTGTGGCGCCCCACCACTGCAGCTTACCAGCGTGCTGCATTTCCTCTTATCATAACCACGCTCGTGCTGAGCATCTTCTTGTACGATCGCGACATTGACAAGGTCGTTGAATGTGCCGCGGTTGCTTTGGGTATGATGGACCTTCATTTTTCAGTTCAGGCCCTGGAAGAAAGTGTTCCGCTTCTGTTCTTCCGCCCCCACATATTCTGGCGCATATTGCGCCAGCCGGTTAAATTCTCTGGAGTACTCATGAGCACTCCTCTCGCCCTGTTTCAACTCCAGAAACTCATGGAGCTTCCTCTGCATAACCCCGGGAGGTATATGATAGGCGCGGAACGCCTCCCGGAACTCTGACCAAGTGACAGCATGGCCAGCTGGTAATGAGGCGATGTAGTTTGCCCACCATGTACAGGCTTCACCTTGAAGCTGTTGCGCTGCAAAAAGCGCCTTCTAGTGTTTGGTGCACCAAAGTAGATCGAACTTCGCCTCGAGAGTGCGGATAAAGGTTTCCACCTCCAAAGGCTATTCGGCCTCTGTAAAGACCGGTGGATGGGTCGCCAAGAAGTCTGAGTATGAACTCTATTGGGGCTGGCGTTGCCCATTGTCTTGGCGTCCTCCCTGACGGGACGCATTTTGCTGCACCAGCATCCGCAGCAACTCAGTTTTCTCGTCGCGCGAGCCGAGTACTGCAGCGAGAACCTCCGCGAGATTTCTTGGAAGTTCTGTTGGTGGAGTAGGTGGTTGTTGTTGCGTCGTGGTTTGCTCCAAGGGTGGAGACTCGTCACCACGAATCTGACTTGGGCTTCCCTCCTCGTGCGTGCACCGTGTAGGCACCATTCTGCATTCACACCATTCAAACGATCAGCACATGTTTGTTTACTTCATCCAGCCTATACAATAGTAGTGCAAGAATGAAACAAATGACACGCATAACATTCACACATATGTATAAAGTATAAACTTTATAAAACGTATACATCCCTGGACCATGTCACCACAATCGGATTCCAAAACAATGAACTTCATGGATTAGAAGTTCATTTCGACCATCGTGGGTCGCCACGGGATGTTAAGTGCGTTAGCATGCGTAAATCCTCGCTATTGTACTGGACCCAAACATGTCCTCGCTCGAAGTGATATGTTGAATGCATAATATTTTCGACTCCAACTCACTGTTTTACAACAGCCGCTGGATATTGAAATGTGAAACCAAGTGTTTTGAATTGAAAACTTCAACATGGTTTTCTCTGTCCAGCTTCTGGTCCAGCTGACCAGTCTGGAAAATTCAATTGTTTTGACCACTTTGGAGGCAAAATCTGGACTGGAATTCAACAACAAAGTTGTAGTAGACTCAAAAACAAATCCATATTGTACCTATTTGCCTCCATATCTTTTCTAGTTTAGGAGTTACGATTTTTACAAGTTGACAGGTTTTTCTTAGGAATTTTGACAGCACCTCCTTTGCAAGTGGCTGTTTTGTTCACAAAATTCCAACTATTTCTGCCCCCAATCTGGGAAAACATTGAACTATAAAGTTTTAGCACATATCCTACACTTTCTAATGGTATCTTACATGACCCTTAGAAATTTTTCTACAAGAAGTTTTGGTCGAAATACAGTAAATTCTAGAGAGCATTTTTGGTCTGCCCTGTTTGTGGACAGTGCATAATCATCTGAGATTTTCATCCATTTGGAGGGAGATTCTGTTCTGGAATTCTACAGAAAAGTTGTAGAAGACTTTAAAACCATCCCAGAATAGTATCACACACCTCCATTGATTCAACCAATCATAAGTTATACCCAGTTTAAGTTCAGAAAAAATTCTGCCAAAAACAGGAGAGGTTGTTCCTAAGTCTTTGGAAATGAATATACACTCCCAATTGACTCTTAGTTCAATATGGGAGTTCAATAACACCTAAATTGAATCCTAAACTCAAAATTGACTCTTTTCTTTCAAAACATCCTTTTTATGCAATTAAGAACTCATCTCGGTACTACGTTTCCTTACCAGAGAAAATTCCTAAGCAGGTATTCAAGCATATACGTGTCAAATGGTGGAACTAAGAACGTCACTCACAAACGATTTCTAAGTGTCATGCTCTAACGTGGTTAATTTACCTGCAGAAAACCACTCAACAATGGAGCACCACAGGGGTTTAACATTTCAGGCAGGTCCATATCATAGTGAAAACATACGGTCCGTATCATTTCCATACGGATCATCCTTGAGTCATGCCACGTCTCAAGGTACATGGTCGTGTTTTACACCACACGACGAGGAACCCGAGTAGAGCACGAACAGGTCATCACGGTTGGGAATTTCATCAACCCAACGGATACCACCTACTGCCTCATTTCCGTTGAGGCACACTGATGGCGAGTGCTGCATATGGCCCTTTGTGAGACCTATGTGTGCTGAATACCTTGGCTATGACGATAAAAGTTTTGAATTCTGCCAAAACACTCTTTTTGTCAAGGTCCGACTCTAGGTCCGAGCTCCGAAAAGATCCGACATAAGGTCCGACTTGCTATGGCTAGGTCCGACATGTGTTTGGATAGCTCCGGTGGTAGGTCCGACTAGCTTTGCTAAGTTCCGGTGCTAGGTTCTGCTAGCTTTGGTAAGCTCCGGCTCAAGGTCCGGTTAGCTTTTGCAAAGTTCGGAGCTAAATCGCAATGGTTCTGTTTTTACCATGCAAATGTTTGAAACTTGCTTTACATCTATGGAAAGTTTGCTTAGTATTCTTTTACTAAGTTTTTGAAGTTTTATGGCTGTTTACGGTGGTTAACATTTTGCTATGGTTTGCAACATGCTTATGTGAGGTGTTCACGTAATGTGTTGTGGTTTTCGGAACTAACGTGAGTCAAGTCGCGGACTTCTGCTTGAAAGTATTGGTTGTTTATTCATGTGCAGGTGTTGCTTGAGTTCAAGATATGGCTGGTGACGGGATCCATTGAACTAGTCTTAGGGAGAAGATGAGATCCAACAACAATGTTCGGGAGGAATTGTGGTTGAGCTGATCATGAGGTCGCGCAGCATGTTTGGATCAAGAACAATGCATATGAAGGTATCGTGGACGTCGTTGGAAGGTGTTTGCACGTGTGCAAGTAGTGCATGGACGTGGCAACATGGTTCCAAGGGGTGATGAAGAGATGTGGACGTAAAGAATTAGTAGGAATGGTCCAACCGGCTAGATTATGGACTCAGGCTGCGGCTGAGTCAGTTATGGCTCAAATATGGAAAGATTTGAGTTGGTTATGATAGGATTTCATGTGGGACACGAAGTTGAGTGGTTTTAGTAATGTAGGATACGTTCCTAAGGTGCTTGGAAGTCTTAAGATTGCTTCTATCTGCGTATAGAAGAGTCTTGAGCAGTTACGGAAAGTTTCTATTCAGAAACTATGTAGGATTAGAGTCCTAGTTTGAATTGGGTTGACCTCCGGGCTGGTTATATAAGCAAGGGAGGCCAGAGCACTTGGTAAGATGAACTTGGGCTGTTCCTCTTATGTTTTGACCAATAAAATTCGTAATTTAGAGGAGGTTTTGTGCCTTGTTCGTCCGACTTGTTTTTGTCAAGTCTTTCTCGTCGAGTTTCTGGACAGCACAACAGTGCTTCGGTGTTTTGATCATAACTCAAGTTTTACAGATCCAATTGACGTGATTATTTTTGAGTTGTCTTCACAACTTGATTATATATCATCTGTGGAAATTTCATGGTCATTGGTTTTGCAGTTTCTGATCTACACGAGTTTCTTTGCAGTGTTGCAGATCTGGTTTTTACTCGAGTAGAACAGATTGACCATTGTTTGATCTTTCGATCATAACTTGAGTTTTTCTTGACGGATTTCCGTGATTCTTGTTGTCATGTCTACGTGACTTGATTCTCTATAATATATATATCAGTTTTGTCACGGTTGAACACATTTAGATAAGTCGCATACACGGTTTCTTTAACAGATCGATTTTCTGCCGACGGGGTTTTTGTTGCTTCCGCTAAAATGTTTAAATCTACCATTCACCCCCTCTGGTAGCTTTTCACGTGCTATTTGATCCTACAATTGTTATCAGAGACACGGTGATGTAATCTTTGTGATTTGCACGTGTTTAACTAATCATCATGGAGAAATACTTCGCAAAACCTTGTGTGTTCAGTGGCATTGATTTTCAGGTTTGGAAGGTACGTATGGAGGCTTTCATCCAGAAGCAAGGCTTCGCAGTATGGGAAAAGGTGTACAAGCTTTATGGAGTGCCGCCAAACGATCAAGTCACGGCTACGAACATGAGAGATGTCGACAACAACAACAAAGCATGGAACTTGATCATACAAGGATTAACTCAAAGTGACTTCGACCGTGTTGCACACCTCTGATCTGCATATGATGTGTGGAAAGCACTTTGTGACTACCATGAAGGATCCAACAAGATCAAGGAGATAAGAAGATATGTTCAAGAAAGAATATATGCGCTACTAGATGCAACCCGATGAGTCAATTGATGACCTCTTTGCTCGCTTCAATAAAATTCTCAGCAACTTGCGTAGTGTCAACGTTAATTTTTCAGATGCTGAAAATGCTAGGCAATTGCTAAGTGCATTAGACATGTCAATTTGGGAGATGAAAGTTACATCTATTTGTGAGTCTACTATCATGTGTACACTTACATTAGATGTGCTATATTCTATGTTAAAAACTCGTGAAATTGACATAATATCACGTAAGAGCCCCAACAAGTCTCTTGTATTTGTTTCACAACGTGACATGCCTAGCGCTAATCAATCTTCATCTTGTGGTACACTTTCTTTGTTGTCCTGTCTAACCCTTGAACAGATTGAAGAGTTTCTATAGGAAGAACTTGCACTCGTCTCTACTCGATTCTCAAAAGCATTGCAAAATATGAGAACTAGAAGGAGAAGAAGTGTCGGACCTCAACAATGCTTCGAATGTGGTAGGAAAGGACATTTTCATACTGATTGCCCTAATCTTTCAGGTCCTACTTCCCGTGATGAAAAGCAAACTAGGACTAAGCACTCCTCTGCAAACGATAAGAAAAAGAAGAAGGGTTTTATAGGACGCCAATTGGTAAATAATTTTATCTCCGCACTTCAAGAACTTGGCTCAAGCGATGTGGACATCGGAAGTGACGAAGATGAAGATGATTAGGCAAACTTATGCTTCATGGCGGGCAAGTCAAGTTCAAGTATGGAGGAGAAAGAACACAACAACGGCAATGAATAGGTATGTCCTACTTGCGAAGAAATGTGTAATGCTATTTCTCGTGCTACTGTTATAGTTAACAAAAAGGACAAAAATCTTAGGGACAATGCTGTTAAAATTGAGTCACTAGAATCTGAAATTAATCGTTTGAAATCTTTGATTCCTAGTTATGATTCTTTTTCGTCATGTGATTTAATATATGAACAATTATCCTCTCTAAGAAATGCACATACCTCCACACTTGATAAACTTGAGTTAGATATTGAAAAGAACAGAGAGCTTGCTGCACTTAATGATAAAAACTTGGAAGATGCTTGTTGTTCTACAATTGATTTGCATTGTTCTACTTGTGATGATCTTAATAAGAAACTACAAGATGCTATGAATGAAATTTCTATATTGACCAATGATTTACATTCTCATGAAGTTAAGTATTGTTCCAATTGCAAACTAAAAGGAAAAACTTCATGTCAAAACTGCCTAGACTTGTCTAAGAAACTTGATGATATGAATAGGACACTAGAGCGGTTTTATAATGGGAATAAGAATCTGAACTTGCTGTTGAATTCTTCTAAATCTTGCAATGATAAAACTGGTTTAGGTTTTGATTCCCATGCTCATGCTAAAGAACATCCACATAAAATTGTAAAGTCATTAGGAAGTGGTTTGATTAAAACAGTTCCTAAACGAAAAGAAGTGGTTTTTAAATCTGCAGCAGTGCTATCTCATTCGGTTTCAGATAAACATGTTGTCTGCTCACCTAGGCATGAACATAAAGTTAAATTTCATTGTACCTACTGTGGTAGAGATGGACATGTCATAGATTTTTGTTATACACTAGCTAAGCAACAGAAAAAGGAAAGAATGATTGCTAGATCACATAACAACTGCGCAAAACCTGTTGCGTGTGCTGAACTGAATGTTAGGAATATGCAACCTTCTGTAATGAGTCAAAAACATGCAAAGTTTGCTTCCGGACCTACTGTTTTTAGTGCTACTCATGTAACACCTCGTAGGTCAGTAGTTGGGTACAAAAATCCTCAAACTTTGGCTCATAAACCTGCTATTTTATCTCAGCCTTTGCGTGTTACTTCTGCTGGACGTCGTGTGACTGAGTACTAGATTCCTAAATGCCTTTTGACTAACCCTAGTATTGAGTCATCGACGTATTGTACTTCTATGTAGGTTACGAGCTTAAGGAAGGAGAACATTTGGATTGTGGATTCAGGATGCTCACGCCACATGATCGGTAACAAAGAATGGTTCTCCTCTCTCTTTCGTGTCACATGTAGAAAATGTTACTTTTGCCGATAATTCTTCAACTCCTATAATTGTTAAGGGTTCGGTTAGAGAAAATAATCACTACACTTTAAAACATGTGGCACTTGTTAAAAATCTGAAATACAACTTGCTTTCTGTTTCAAAATTTCTAGATGAAAATCTAGAAATTATTTTCACTAAAAATTGTTGCAAGGTTGTAGATTCAAATAGTGAGCTCATTTTTAATACGTCTTGGTTTGGAAGAGTTTTAAAGCTGATTTTGATATGTCATCCTCTAATCATAGATGTCTAGTTAATAATGATTCAAAAGACTTATATTTTTGGCATCATAGACTTCACTACAGGAAACGTCGCACCTTACGACGGCCACTGTTATTTACGATGGCTAGCCATCGTAAGTAAACAAACTTACGACGGTCGTCATGGGCCGTTGTAAGTAAACTAACTTACAACGGCTACCGGCCCATGGCCGTCGTAAGTTAATGGACCATCGTAAGATAACGGTAACTTATGACGGCCGCAACCCTAAGCCGTCGTAAGTTACACCACCATCGTAAAATAAGAGTAACTTACGACGGCCGTAACCTAAGCCGTCGTAAGTTACGTGACCATTGTAAGTCGATGGTTTTAACCTAAGCCCCAGCCTGGGCTCGGGCTAATTAGCCCGAGCCCGAGGACCGCAGCGCCGCCCGCCGCCGCCGCTGATTCGCCGCCGCCGCCGAGCCGCCGCCGCCGCCTAGCCGCCGCTGCACCGCCCGGCGCCGCCCCCGAGCCGCCCGGAGCCGCTCAGCACCGCCCGAGCCACCCCGGGCCGCCCCGACCTCGCCCCGAGCCGCCCGACGCCGCCCCGAGCCACCGAGCCGCCGTCTCCGTCGCCACCGCCGTCGTCGCCAAACCGAATCAAGTAATTTTTTAGTTTTTGTAATTAGTTGTTAGTTAGATTAGATAAATTTTTTATTACTTAATCAATTTGTATATATTTAGTAGATAATTAGTTTAGTTGCTAATTATTTTGTTTAAATTAGTAATTGTTTCTGATTTTAGTTCTTTAATTTAGTTAATTGATTGATTTGTTGGTTAAGCACATTTTTTTGCTTTACCCCCAGCCCCGCTGCCACCAGCCCCCGCCGTCGCCGACAGCGTACCGACGCCTAGGCGTCCAGTCGGTGGCGGGGGGATGCCTAGGCGGCTCGCCTCGCCTGGCCGAGCGTCGCCGCCTCCGCCCGCCGCCGTCGCTGCAAGGCGCCACCGGCCCCCCGCCGTGCTCTGGAGAGGAGAGAGGGAGGCGGATGAAAATGAGTGTATTAGGGTTGTGGGCCCTTTTTCATGACCCTTATAGAACGCGTGGATCGTCGGATTAGATCCAAAGGTCGTGGGCACTTGGGCTGCTCAGCCCGATCCCGAGCCAGACTCTCAGCCCGAGCCCGAGCCAGATTCTCAGCCCTGCCCCGAGCTGACCTCCGCCGCCACCTCCATCGCCGCCCGTCGCCGACGCCTCCACCTCCGGCCGCCAGCCACAGCCGCTCTTCACTACAGGAAAATCAATATTTTATGACGGCTGAATTTATTTACGTGGGTCAGCCGTCGTAAATTAACGTACTTACGATGGCGCGTGGTAGCCGTCATAAGTTTACTAACTTACGACAGTTGCTGGCTCTTGACCGTAGTAAATAAAATGACCGACAGAATTTAAGTACCATTTACGACAGCTAAAAGCTAAACCGTCGTAAGTAAAGAAGCCGTCATAAATAAAGAACATAACTCTACATCTCACAGGCCGCGTGCGCGGCCCACTCATGCCCGCGCCGCTCGCCCCGCCCCGCCTCGAGCCCTGCCCTGCTGTGCCGCCCGACCCGCCTCGCCTAGCCCCTGCTCGACGCGCCGCCTGGAGCCCCTGCTCGCCATGCTTTGAGCTCCTGCTCGCCGCGCCGCTCGGCCCCTGCTCGCCGTGCCGCCTCCCGACGCTGTGTATGTGTGACCCGACACCGTGTTTATGTGTGATTACATGTTTAATTTGATCTTAGTTGATTAATTGTTTAATTATTATTGTAATTGATTATTGTTGAATTAATACTTTGATTGATTGCGTGATTAGTTACTATATGTAAATAAATGGGTTTCGGCCCGGTCCGGCCTGACACGACCCATTTAGGGTCTGTCACGGCCCATTTAGTGGTAATGTATTAGTCGAGACAGGCACGGAGGACGGCAAGCTCCCGCGCGTGGACGGCGGGCCACGACGGGGCGGTTTCATCTTTGACCCACTTACGAAGGGGCATAATGTACGACGGCTAACCCTAAAGGCGTCGTAAGATAATGGCAGGCCCCAGCGGGGCATAACTTAGGATGGCTGACCCACTTATTTGTCTCTCTCTCGTTCTTTCCTTCTCTCTCATTCTTTCCTCTCTCTCTTTTAAATGACTCAAAAATGAAAGATTGACGTAAACCTATACAACATGTGTCACCCGTTTCGAACCGGCCCGTCCCACATGTGTTACGCATGTGAGGCGTGTAGGTTCGGAATTGTCCCTTTTTGGACAGCCTGGGAGTGACCGAGGGGGCGTGGCTTGTGATGAGACACGGGTTTAGATCTAGACGAGGTTTCGGCGGCATAACCCTCTTGTTCTCTGCTGCACCGTTTTCGGGCGTGCAGTGGAGCACAGCGAGGTTATGCTGCCGAAATTTCGTTCGGATCCAGACCACGCGTCTCGTCATGAGCACGCTCTGCTCGATCACTCTTGGGTGGGTTTAGGACCTATCCTTTCCAATAGATGTAGGGTCGTGACATAAATAAATTATAAAGTGACTATAATTTCCTTGACATTAAACTGCAGATTCAAACATGGGTGAGGACCATAGTTGGATGTATACCGGTTGGAAGAACAGTTCTGGTGGTCACTCGAATGAGTGGTTCGCCAAGACAGATGCTTTTGTAGATCAAGCTTTTTCATTGTCAAAGATCGATAAGGTGCGGTGCCCATGTACGAAATGTCGGAATACCAAGTTTTTGGACAAAATGACGGTCTCGATACACTTGTGTCGAAACGGTTACAAGCCACATTATGAGGTGTGGACCTTCCACGGCGAGACAACTTATAAAACTGTACAAGAAGTGGAAGAGGAAAATGATGATAACACGGGGGTTGATAGGATGGATGAGATGCTTGAAGCTATACAACCAGAGTTTACGGAGGATTCTCCTACAACGGAGGTTGAAGCGTTCTTCAAGCTTCTCAAAGCTTCAGAAGAGCCGCTGCATGAACACACTGAAGTGACCCTCCTCACTCTCAAGGACGTGAAACTAATTATTATGGAATCATTAATAAAATCCTTGAATTTTTTTTGACGGGAATAAGGATCTTCGAGTAGTATTCTTTGACTGTGATTGGTTTGATATCAATCATGGAACTCGACTAAACAAATTTGGCATGGTGGAAGTCAAACACAACGAACGGCTATGAGGATACGATTCATTTGTTCTTGCACACCAAGTGGAGCAAATGTATTATCTATCTTATCCATGCAAAAAACTCAAAGCTTGGTGGGTTGTACATAAGGTTAATCCTCGTGAGCGGTTATACACTCCAGGAGATGATGGTTACCATGATACTGATGAGGTTGACAAAGTTTACCAAGAAGAAGAGTTGTCAGACTCGTTTATCATCGAGCCTGGTGTAGGACTCGATGACTTAGTTAGAGACGCTCAAGATGTCGAGACTTCTGATATGCGTAAACGGAAACGAAATCCAGTTCAGACGCTCACGAAAGAAGATCGATGGTCTGGTTTAAGGAGTAGGGTACATGATCATGACATTGATGAATTTTGAAATTGATGATGTAACATTTTCTTCACTAACTTAACATGAATTTTGTCGTCACCAAAGGGGAGCGGCGATATTTATCAATTATTCCTTGCAACAGGATGTTGTCATCAAAGGGGAGCAGGAAGAAGGGGACACGAGGGTTCCTCAGTCAGTCACGGGAACTCTTCTCAGGTAGCTCGTCAGGTGCGAGCAAACGCTCTCAGCTGATGAGGCACCTACCAGACTTTGCGGGCCGACCTCTAGCCTTACAGCGCGAAGAGGTAAATTTCAGTTGTCAATCATGTTATTTTAAATTGCATTATAAATAATTTATTCTTATCAATCCTTTAATTTTGCGGTCTGACTCACAGTCGTTAGATTCGGAGTCAGAGGTTAGTCCGCCACCACAGGCTAGCCAGCCCTCGGAGCAGGCTACCCTACCTTTGGAGCCAGCGAGCGTGGAGCCTTCGGGCTCTAGTGGTGACCAGCCTTCTGGGTCACCGGACATGGTGCCCGCGCAGAGACGACGGACGAGGAGGACCCACTTTGCGGCTTTTCCTCCTGTTCTTCGTGACCGGGTCACTATTCGTCCAGTTGGAGACAGGTAAAAAAATCATATAATTGGTACATATTTCATGATGTCTACAGATACTTACTGAGATAACAAATTTTGCAGATCTTGGTACGACTGTTCGTTCACGGGCCAGGGACACCACAAGCAGGTTAACGGTGTCATCGGGGCTTTAGTGCGTTTGCACTACCCCGGTGTCATCGATGGTGTCCTTGCTTTGTCGTGGGACGACTACGCTCGTGTCTCGCACGAGGTGCACGACACTCTTCAGGGGGCCGTGTGGAACGATTTTATGGTAACTTTAAATGTTTACATTCTTCAACTCATTTAAATTGTTAATGCATATTGATTAAATGTTTGTTTCCTTAACGCTGAGGTACCAGTTAGAGGAAACGAGCGAGAGCATGATGGAGCACGCGACACTCGTGTTCCACACAAACGCTCAGAAGCTCGTGACGCAGGCGTTGTCGTACACCCGCATATAGGCCGTTAACGACTACCAGAAATGGCATCAGCAGCAGGAACAGAGTCCCTTTAGAAGGGACTCCGACATGTACTTGACAGAGTATCAATACGCAGAGGTAAGTTCTAATTGTTAAAAAAACTCAATAGTTACTTATGTTAACAGTTAATGATATACTAAATATGTGTAGGTTAGTATTTCCTGTTTAGAGGGTCAACCCGACGCATACCGAGCTCTCTGTCGGTATTGGGCTAGCGATGACTTCAAAGCTAAGTCCATGAGGGCTTGAGGATGCAGAGGGTCCGACGGGAAGCACACCTATGGCGCCGATGGTCATTTGCGTTTGGCTAAATGCATGGTAAGTGTATTATAAGTTCGTTTATGTGTTCATAACATATTTATCCTACTAACACGCATCTACAGGAACGAGAGACCGGCCAGGATCCTAGCGCGATCGAGGTTTGGAAGAGAGGTCACAGGGTAAGTGACCCGTCGCAGCCGGGGCAGTGCAGTCAGGTCGCGACCGATCGATTGGTAAGTTTACAGAATTATTCAATTCAATTATAACTAATATTATTATTGACACACTAAGACCATTTCTATGTTTTTTAGGAAAAGTACGGGCAGGAAGTCATCAAAATACACGGTGAAGGGTACGATTGGGAAAACGCGCCAATCGACCCTCAAGCCGTGTATGCAAGCGGCGGCGGGAAGGCCCATGGCCGGTGAGTTGGTTTCTTTGATTTAGGTTTTCCAATCTTCCTTATTTTACTTATTATTTTTCTTTCTTTTGTAGGTTTGCCATTTTCGATGGAGTTGTCGACTCGAGGTCGGCGCTACCTGCGAGAGGCACTTCATCGACGTAGGCTTCGTCGGTTGGTCCATCGAGTGGCCGTCTCTCTCAGAGGGACATGGAGTTCCGTGCCATGCAGGAGAGGCTGACGCGGACCCAGGAGGAGCTCGACACGACGAGGGTCATCCAGGAGTACCAAGCTCACTACATGGCCTAGATGCAGGCAGCGGTGGATGTAAGTAATTTCAATTACTGTAGTTTACTTTCATAACATTTCAGAAATACATATGTTCTAATATTTTTCAATTATAGGCCTTAGCTCAACAGAACGGCTAACAAATCACGATTCCTGCGTGGCAGCCGCCACAGGTGACCCCGTCACAAGAGCCCGCAGCCCATGTGCCTCCGGTACAGGTAATAAACTCTTTAATATTGTATTTTTCATCTAACATAAGGAGAGAGGGAGATGTAGAGTGGTACAGAAGGGAGAGAGGGATTGTGAGAGAGAGTGAGAGTGAGATGGAGAGATCGAGTTGCAATAGAGGGAGAAAGAGAGTGCGAGAGAGGGTGTGAGTGAGAATATCATAAAGAGGGGATGAATAGTACAGAGAGAGGAAGAGAGTGAGAAAAAAAAGAAAGGCATTGATATCTGAATCCAAACCATCGTAACTACTCATATGTTTTATAGGGTTCGGCGATGGAGGCCTCTACTCCATCGCCACAGGTACCGGTTCCAAGAGAGACGCATAGAGATGATATCTTCGGCTCCGAAGGTAGTCGAGAGGGTAGTGCGTAGCCCATTTGTAATTTGTGTTGTGTGGATGCATATGAACTATTTTATAAATGTTTACTCATAACTGTTTGTTCTGTGAGCTGGCCATCATGCCAAGTTAGTGTGTTTCTTTTTTTTAAAAAAAAATTACAAATATAACTTACGACGGCTACTGCCCAGAAGCCGTCGTAAGTTAGCCTCTGTTACTTACGACGGTCACCAGAACCATTGTAAGTTAGCCTCTGTTACTTACGGCAGTCACCAGAACCGTCGTAAGTAACGTGCCTTGGGCCACCACGTGGCCTGGGCCGTTACTTACGACGGATGCGCGACGCCGTCGTAAGTTATGTTATTTATGACGGTAGCCGTCGTAAGTTAGGTTATTTACGATTGGGTAATTACCTCGGCTGTACACCATCGTAAGTAAAGAAATACCGTTGTAAGTAGCTAGCTTACGACGGTTTATGACTTAATTACAACGGCCTCAGCCGTCGTAAGTTTGTCTAATCCCTGTAGTGCTTGGTCATGTAGGCTTTGATTATCTCACACGTGTTAGTCCTCTTGATCGCATACGTGGGCTGCCTAAGCTTACATGGTACAAAAAAATTGTGTTCTCTTCTTGTAGACATGCTAAGATGGTTGCAGGTTCACATGCTCCTCTCACAATGACCATGGCAACTGAACCGGGTCAACTTTTGCACCTTGACATTGTAGGACCTTCACGTGTTCAATCCTTCGGAGCTAAATGGTATGTTCTTGTGATTGTTGATGACTATTCTAGATACTCTTGGGTTTACTTTATGGCATCTAAGAATGAAACTTTGAGTCACTTTAGAACCTTATTTCTAGATTATCAATTGATCACCCAGGATCTTTAAAGCAATTAGAAGTGATAACGGAACCGAATTTAAAATCAACCGTTTGATAACTTTTGTGCTGAAAATGGAATAGATCATCAATTTTCTTCACCATATGTACCTCAACAAAACAGTGTTGTAGAGAGAAAGAACAGAACCTTAGTTGAGATGGCTAAGACTATGCTTGATGAATATCAAACTCCTAGAAAATTTTGGGCTGATGCAATTGCAACTGCTTGTTATGTCTCAAATCGTGTTTTCTTGCGTGCTAAGCTAGGTAAAGCACCATATGAACTTCGGTTTGGACATAGGCCTAGTGTCACACACTTTCTGGTCTTTGGATGCAAATGCTTTGTTAAGAAACATGGTAATCTTAATAAATTTGAACCTAGATCTTTTGATGGCATGTTTCTTGGTTACCCATCTCATACTAGAGGCTACCGTGTGCTTTTACATGACACTAACAAAATTGTGGAGACTTGTGAGGTTTCTTTTGATGAAGCTAGCCCAGGTACTAGCTCTAATATTGCAGGAGCAGACCCATATCCACAGGGGGAGAGTATTTTCATCGAAGAAGATGAAGAATTGATGCTGCTGTCCGAAAATTCAGGAGCTAATGACATTGATCCAGTTCCTGATTTTGATTCACAACCAGCACCGACGACCACCATTGCTGGTCCAGATCATCCTCAAGTCACAATTTCTTCAATTTGTGATGAACATGAAGAAGAAGGAGCTTGTGAATTGTCTACTCCCCTCTGGGTCCTCAAAAGACATCCTCGACAACAAATGATTGGAAGCTTGCACGAACGAGTCACACGGTCCAGGTTTTGTGATCCAAACACTTACACTCATTCTGCATTTGTTGCTTCTCTTGAACCCAAAGATATATCACATGCACTCACTAATGAATCTTGGATTATTGCCATGCAAGAAGAGTTAGAAAATTTTGAAAGAAATAAGGTTTGGAAACTTGTACCTCCACGTCATGGTCACACTCTAATCGGAACTAAATGGGTGTATAAGAATAAACAAAGTGAGGATGGGGTTGTGGTTAGGAAAAAGGCTAGGTTGGTTGCTCAAGGTTTCACACAAGTTGAAGGACTAGATTTTGATGAAACTTTTGCTATTGTTGCTAGATTAGAAGCCATAAGAATTTTGTTAGAAAATGCATCTAAAGGTTTCAAGTTATATCAAATGGATGTTCAAAGTGCTTTTCTTAATGGCTACATTGATGAGGAGGTTTATGTCAAGCAACCACCGGGTTTTGAAAATCCAAATTTTCCTAATAATGTTTACAAACTGTCCAAAGCCTTGTATGGTCTTAAACAAGCCACTAGAGCATGGTATGATAGGTTAAAAACATTCTTACTTGAAAAGGGGTTTACCATGGGCAAGGTTGATAAAACTCTTTTTGTGCTTAAGCATGGCAATGACTCATTATTCGTTCAAGTGTATGTGGATGATAATATCTATTGTTGTGCTTCTCATGATCTTCTGTCCAAGTTTTCAGCTATGATGAGTTCAGAATTTTAGATGAGTATGATGGGAGAACTCACATACTTTTTGGGGCTGCAAGTCAAGCAAACCAAGGAGGGTACTTTTGTGCATCAATCAAAGTATACAAGAGACCTTCTTAAGTGCTTCAACATGGACAAAAGCATGTCTCTTCGGACACCAATGGGTACAGCAACGACACTTGAACTTAATGAACATGGTGAACCTGTGGATCAAAAAGAATATAGAAGTATGATTGGATCACTTTTGTACCTCACGGCATCAATACCAGACATACAATTCAGCGTACGTCTTTGTGCACCATTTCAAGCTTCCCCACGTGCTTCACATCGTCAAGCCGTCAAAAGAATCCTCAGGTACTTACATGGAACTCAAGAATTTGGGATTTTTCTTCCTTCTTCCTCAACCGTTACTTTGAAAGCTTTTTCGGATGCTGATTTTGGGGTTGTAGAATTGATAGGAAAAGTACTTCGGGTGCTTGTCATTTTCTTGGTAATTCACTTGTTGCTTGGTCCTCAAGAAAACAAAATTCAGTTGCAAAATCCACAGCCGAATCTGAATATGTAGCTGCTGCTAGCGCTTGCTCACAAATTCTTTGGATTGTTCAAACACTTAAGGACTATGGGGTTGATATCGATAGTGTTCCACTATTTTGTGATAACACCAGTGCCATTTGCATTGCTAAAAACCCTGTGCAACATTCGAGAACAAAGCACATTGACATTAGGTATCACTTTCTCCGTGATAATGTTGAAAAAGGAAACATTGTGCTTTACCATGTAGATACCGAACAACAATTTGCTGACATTTTTACAAAACCTTTGGATTTCACTCGTTTTTGTTTCATTCGTAGTGAAATAAGGGTTATGCATCCTCATGGCTTAAATTGAGGGGGAGTTTTGAAACTTGGGAAGTCTATGTGTGAATCTGAATTTAAAATAATATGAGCATATTATTTCATACATATATGACTTTGTGATTCCTTTTATCTGCTGAAAGTTCTTACTACATTACTCATGTTATACATTTTGTTATTTTTGCCATGACTAGTAATTGTAATAATGTTTTACACTAAATCTGGTCATGATCGAACTTTCTTGCTGTTTTAAACTTGTTGCATGCTCACAAGTGCTTTTAATAATGAAAAAATAATCAATCAACTATTCACATGTTGAGCTTTTATGTTCAAATGAAAAATTGAGAAAAAGAGCAAGATAATATGCATACATCGCACTTCTTCTTTTGAGATGGCTTATCATTGCACTTAGATATGAACTTGGAAGAAGTTGTGTATGACTAAAACCATGTCCTTAAGCTTCTGATTGTCAAATGACATAGGCTTGGCTTGGTTGGTTAGAATAAGGCTGATGCATCATATAATCTCTTGCAAATGTCATGTGATCTGAATTTGTGCTTTGAAAAATAATTAAAATGCAGCAACAGGTGTCATGCTTTCAGGTCTTGACATAGTTAAGTTTGTGAGATCATGACTTGCTTAAATTGAAAATTACACTTGATCTCTAGCATGGCTTACACTACTTTATGTATCTCATTAATGTGATAGTGTAAGTTACTTGATAGTATGGCTTGGATGAGCTTTGTTCTATATGTATTTGTTATAAATATGCTCATAACAATTAAAATTTCTCTTTTGAACCTTGCTGAATACATTGTCAAAGGGGGAGAAATTGATCACACATTGCTCGATTCACAAGTGTTTTGGCATGATTCTTCTCAGGGGGAGAATATTTGTTTTTCTTCTCATTTGATTGTTTTCAAAACTTTTCATGTGAATAAGCCAATGTTCGGATTTTAAGTGGTGTTGCCAATGCATTCACCAAGGGGGAGATTGTGAGACCTATGCTTGCTGAATACATTGGCTATGACGATAAAAGTTTTAAATTCTTGCAAAACACTCTTTTTGTCAAGGTCCGACTCTGGGTCCGATCTCCTACAAGATCCGACGTAAGGTCTGACTTCCTATGGCTAGGTCCGACATGTGTTTAGATAGCTCGGGCAGTAGGTCCGACTAGTTTTGGTAAGTTCCGGTGCTAGGTTCTGCTAGCTTTGGTAAACTCTGGCTTAAGGTCCGGTTAGCTTTGGCAAGGTTCGGAGCTAAATGGCAATGGTTCTGTTTTTACCATGCAAATGTTTCAAACTTGCTTTACATCTATGGAAAGTTTTCTTAGTATTCTTTTACTAAGTTTTTGAAGTGTTACGGCTGTTTACGGTGGTTAACATTTTGCTATGGTTTGCAACATGCTTATGTGAGGTGTTCACGTAAGGTGTTGTGGTTTTCGTAACTAACGTGATTCAAGTCACGGACTTGTGCTCGAAAGTATTGGTTGTTTATTCACGTGCAGGTGTTGCTTGAGTTCAAGATATGGCTGGTGACGGGATCCATTGAACTAGTTTTAGAGAGAAGATGAGGTTCAACAACCAAGTTCGGGAGGAATTGTGGTTGAGTTGATCGGGAGGTCGCGCAGCATGTTTGGATCAAGAACAATGCATACGTATGTATCGTGGACGTCATTGGAAGGTGTTTGCACGTGTGCAAGGAGTGCATGTACATGTCAACATGGTTCCAAGGGGTGATGAAGAGATGTGGACGTAAAGAATTGGTAGGAAAGTTCCAACCGGCTGGATTATGGACTCAGGCTGCGGCTGAGTCGGTTATGACTCAAATATGGAAAGATTTGAGTTGGTTATGATAGGATTTTGTGTAGGACACGAAGTTGAGTTGTTTTAGGAATGTAGGATACGTTCCTAAGGTCTTTGGAAGTCTTAAAATTGCTTCTATCTGCATATAGAAGAGTCTTAAGCAGTTATGAAAAGTTTCGATTCAGAAACTGAGTAGGATTAGATTCCTAGATTGAATTGGGTTGGCCTCCGGGCTGGATATATAAGCAAGGGAGGCCACAGCTCGTGGTAAGACGACATTGGGTTGTTCCTATTATGTTTTGATCAATAAAATTCGTAATTTAGAGGAACTTTTGTGCCTTGTTCGTCCGACATGTTTTTGTCAAGTCTTTCTCGTCGAGTTTCTTGACAGCACAACAGTGCTTCGGTGTTTTGATCATAACTCGAGTTTTACAGATCCAATTGACGTGATTCTTTTTGGGTTGTCTTCACAACTTGATTATATATCATCTATGAAAATTTAACAGTCATTAGATTTGTAGTTTCTGATCTACACGAGTTTATTTGCAGTGCTGCAGGTCTTGTTTTTACTCGAGTAGAACAGATTGACCCTTGTTTGATCTTTCGATCATAATTTGAGTTTTTCTTGACGGATTTCCGTGATTCTTGTTGTCATGTCTTCATGACTTGATTATATATAATATATATCACTTTTTTCATGGTTTAACACATTTAGATCAGTCGCATACATGGTTTCTTTAACAGATAGATTTTCTGTTGATTGGGGTTTTGTTGCTTCCGCTAAAAAGTTTAAATCTACCATTCACCCCCTCTGGTAGCTTTTCAAGTGCTCTTCGATCCAACACCCTTTGAACATTGAAAGTTCAAGAGTTGCATACTATCGTGTTGCTTACCACACGATGGAGTATTCTCACTTTTGCCTAAATCGCACTGGAGATAAGCGTTTTCATATGCTCTCAGAACCATGAGAAGGTTTAGATACTCATATTTGCTACCGTGCCAAGACACGGTAAACCATTCTATACCACTGCTCGTATGGCGAGATTACCGCAATTGATCCTCCTGCGGTGGCGTACCTTACCTCTTACCTGACGTCGGAGCATCGTTACGAATTAATAACAAGTATGTTAGCATTTCTACCTTAGTAGCTAGTACTATAATAGACCTTATGTGGGCATAGTGACTAATCCTCACTCGACTACTTCTAAATTTTTTAAAATCGACCCTTTTCGAGCATGCTATTCCCAATGCGGCTCTGATACTACGTCTGTGGGGGCCACCCCATAGTCCTGTCACTCCAGGATCGCAGAGGGTGATGCCGTGCGATGCGGCACCCAACAGCACACAAGAAAAGATTAAGAACAACATACAAACTTTTATTTTACATAAAAACAGCGGAAGTCTTTTACAATACTTAATAGACAGCGGAAGTATTATTTATAACCACACCCTCATCCTAACTAAGCAAAAAGTGCAGCCGTCCAGCCTGGGGACGCTACACACTAGCAACACTCATATGAAGATCACAGCGGCGTGCAGGGCTCCAGCTCGGCCGTGTACCCCGACGGGGGCATCGCCTCATCCTCAGACCCTTCCTCAAAACCCTCACCTGTAGCAACTCAATTATAGTAACCATGAGCACGATGACTCAAAATACTTAACCGACACTCCTAAACATGAGACTCTACATGCAGGGATTAGTAATATAGGAAAACGATATTGCGATAAAGACATGGCTACATGTTGATCCATACTTTTAGTTTTACAACAGCAGATTAATATGCCTTAGGCAGCCCTCACATCGGTGTAACAGCCCTAACTTTTGTAAAGTTTAATTTCAACATATGAAACAAAGTTAAGGCAATAAAAGGCTATAGTCGTGTCACATGAAATGATGAACACAAATATGGACATGTGTGGGAGTTAAAAATTTTCTCTAGCCCATGCTCAACACATGTTAACCTAGGGGAAAGAATTACACTCCCAAAAACTCTAACTCATGTGCACCCTTCTCTATGAGGAGAGTGGAGGAAATTTAAACACCATTTTGAACCTTTTGGAAGGAATCATATTCAGATTGCCAAATACTTGCAAATGGATTCACCAATGCAATCTCTAGTCATTAAGGAGCTTCTGGTCCAAATTGGAATAATTTTGGGGCTTGTATACTATTTATTCCGAGGATTAAATGAGGGCACGTTCAAATTCAAACTTAAATTTGAATTTTGAACCAAACAAACTCAATTTCAAAATCTGGTTTCAGATTTGAGTTCCTCATAATTATTTTGACCTATACTCCAAGTTTGATCAAATTTGGAGCTTATTTGCTATTTTAAATCAAAATGGGGAGGGAGAATTATGGCTGTGGACCCCACCGGTCAGTCTCACAAATTGCAGAACCGACCCTGTCCACGGGAGCACGCCACCTCCTGCTCACCGGCGTCAACCGATGTACCACAGAGGCCAGCTCCTGCTCGTGATCGTCCTCATCACCTCCCTCGAGTGCAGCACGCCGTTTTGCTTTCTCCCAACCGAGCTCCTGCTCTCTGTTCGTTCTCCCGAGCAGAACTCCGCGGCTCTGTTGTCTCCCGAGAACCACAGCCACTGTAGCTCATTTGCTCGAGCTCCCCACAGAGAAAAGCTTCGCCCATGAGTGCTCTAGCCGGCTAGCAACCTCACCCCGGTGATCCATGCCTGCTGGCGCCTAGAAACAGCGAGGTTTCCTCTGCTCCCGAGTTCAAACTCAAGCAACCGAAACTGGACGCCGTGGACAGCCCAAACCAGAAGGGATCACGCCCAAGCAAGCCACCCCATCTGTGCACCAACAAGTGTAGTTGCTCACCTCCAAAGCTCAGCCCCAGCCATTGATCACAGAGGGAGAATTTCAAGTTTTTCTGCCGGGCGGCAGAAACGGACCTTGAGGTAAGGAATTGTAAAATTCGCCCTCAAATCGTGTTTGTTGGGTCTCAAACTTCACACACAGGAAGTTAACTGCCTAGCACACCTCCTCCATCGATTTTAGACCAAGAAATTGAGTGTAGAGTGAGCAATCCGAGCTCTTTTAGAGGGTATGCCGCTGGACCCTATCGGGCACACGGTGCCGATAGGTTTAGAGCCCTCTCCAGCTTGTTTAGACCTCATGCCGGTCTTCTACATGATCCCCTGGTGCTGTAGAGCCTAAGAACCGACCGTTTGGTGGAGAAATCACCGTGCAAGACCTCGTCGGAGCCCTAGGGTTTGCTGTGGCCGGTGCGCCCTGTTTTCCGGCGAGTTTCAGCCGCCGGCGACCTCACCAACGTGTTCAGCGTGGGGAAATATGGGGGGGCAGCCAGCAGGGGGTCTGGAGGTGGCTGGAAAGTGCTTTTCCGGCGACCTCGCCGGAGAGGGCCGCCACTGCCCTGTTTGGCGCGAGTCTGGAGGTTAGGGATGACAGGTGGGACCCACTGTCGGCATTTAAACATTTTCCAGATTTTCCCACTTTAGTTCAAAATTTGGAGAGCATTACTTTGTGTTGGAATGTCCAAAAATTGTGAAACAAATTTTGTTGGATTCCTCTCAAAGAGTACTGTCAAGGGGTGCAGCCCAATGTTTATGAAAATCCCTGAATTTGGCTCATTAATTCATTTAAGGAAAATATTGTAGGAATTTTTACAGGTGTACTGTTTATTGGAAAATTCCCAAATTTGGACAGAGCATTCTTCCAAAATTCCTTGAACTCCAGTAAAAATTTAAGAGGCATTGGACCTCATTTGCTTTGTCAAATGATGTGTTCATTCCTTATGTCTCTGAAAAATGGGAAAATAAACAGAGACATTTTCAGCTTTTTCCCAATCCTTCTAAAATCCATATATCCATGTAGGAAACTCCAAAAATGGTAAAACCAATTCCTATTGACTCAGGACATTTTGTACTTCACAAAAAGTCTACTTTGCAGCATAGGAAAGCTTAATATCTAGGGGGTAAAGGCAGATTAGTGAAAATCACATAAGGAATTATTGTGATCACCTTGAGCCATTTCTGAGCTCAATTTTTGCACACTGCCTAACTAGCTTCCATAGAGGTTGTGGTTAAATTCTCAGCTTCATTGGACCTCTGGAACTTGAGCCACCATCTTTTAGGTTTAAGTGTTCATATAATGGACTTAATCACATGGTGATTACTAGTATCTCTTTTCACCCTAGCTTTCATCTTCTCTAAGTTTTAGATCCAACAACAGAAACCTTGCTGTTGTTTGTCCCTTTTAGGTGTGAGTTAACTGGTACAACAGTTTTGAATCGGTTTCTAAATTGCTTTTGAAATATATGTGCATTGCAATATAATAGCTCACGTGACGTCGACGTTCGACGAGGACTCGACTCTACAGCGAGGATCTCCATCTCGTGACGAGTTTGGCGGATTCTCCAGAGGAAGACTAACTCCTAGCTTCTAACAAAACCGTTGAGCAAGGCAAGTCCCGGTTTGCATATTGTTACCGTTTTAAATTTTGCTTTACTTCACCTCATTGTATTAGACTTGATATTGAGCATTATGTCTAGGATGTTTGAAACCCACTTGCATGGCTATTACATCCCTGAGTAGAAGGTTTAGTGTAGGCTTTGCCTCGTCGTAGATGCTAGGCTAATGTTGTAGCTAGCTCGGTAGAAGTCGAGTAGTAAAAAGATACTCGTGAGAAAGTTCGAGTAATGGAGTTACTCGCGAGAGGTTGATGATAAGAGCACCCTAATGAAAATGAGATGGGGACGGGGATGTTTCTGTAGGATGGAGCGCTCAAGGTTGGTCTCGACCTGCGATGGGTGTGACAATGCTTGAGACCACATTTGGCCTGGACCGGGATGGTAAGGCAAATGTGGAGGTTGGTTGTAGCCCCGTCCGTGTCGGTTAAGGACCGTATGTATGCAGCCCTGCTGAACAAGATTGAGCTGTACCGGATATATAGTGGGGTATGGGACCCATGAATGACACGACCCCATTGGTCCTGTCGAGCCAGGATCACGCTGAGGGGTGCTGCGTTGCACAGCACCGTATAACACACGTCAAAGGTACAAAGCGGAAGCGGAAGTTTTATTACATAAACAAGTTTATGAACATGTTTACATCAAAATAAGTTTAGTCTACACTCGCGGGCGTAGACTAAGCATCAAGTGCACGTTCAGCCCTCGAACGTGTCCTTGCTAGCACACACGCACACTAACTCTGCGGCGTGCACGACTCCCACTCGACGGGGTTCCCCTCCTGGGGTTCCGTCTCCTCTTCGGGAGTCCCTTCCTCATAGAACCCTGCAAAAGCTTCAAACACAAGCAGTGAGCACGAAGGCTCAGCAAGTCTGACCCGTCTCACCTAAACATGGAACTTCTACATGAGGGTAATGGGTTGCATGAGGTAAAAATCATTTGCAAGGACTCGCCTAATTAGTGGAACCTTACTTTCAAGTTTTAGCAGCAGGTTGTGGAGAACCTTACGCTAAGGCACATGAGAGAGCCGCAATCAAACAAGAAACGCATTTCTCTCATGTACTTTGCCCAAAGTTGAAAAGAACTTTAATTAGCTCTAAGCTACAGCATATCATTAACAATCAATGTCCAGCTTTCAATCAGCAACATTTTAACATGTAACTAGCCTGTTCTTTCTACGTCACGGTACAGTGAACAAGTGGTACTCACTGACCGCGAGGGACGGCGATTATAATCGATTTACACCTGCAGGGTTACCCGAACAACCCGTCACGTACGCCCGTACTCGATGTTGCCTACAACAACCATCACGGACGCCGTACGCGACTACCTTTCACCCGTTAGCCAAATATTGAACCGGTCCCATCGTCCCGAGCAAGAGGTCCCTGCACGCGCATCTCTGTGCCGCCAGCTGATTTACACCTCGAGCTCTCAACCTACCCTCTGAACGACGGGCAATGCCTCAATACCCAGCTACCCGAGTTACATCAGTTTCCCGGTTCCCATATAGCCGGTAGGTCTTCGGTACTGTTCTAGCTTGTTCAACAGGCCCGCACACGGCTCGGTCCTCAATCGACACAAGCGGAGCTACAACACACAGGCCCCAACGTCCTGCTGCCCTTACTCTCCGCTCGGTCTCATTTTCTTGCCATGTGTATCATGTGCTATCTCTACCCGAGCAATGTGCCTCTAGCCTATTCTCGCGAGTAGTTCCAACTACTCGACTTGTACCGAATCCTACTCTACCCTAGCAATGCAGTAGCTAACGGGGTATGCAATCCTAAACCCCAACCCATGGTTTTCTTGGCTATGCAGTGGGGTTTCCAAACAAGACTCTAATGCACAGAATAAAGGAAACAAGTATGTGCTCAAAACAATAAAAATTTATAAAATGGTTAATGCAAACCGGAGCTTGCCTTGCTGCTCTTGGTCGTAGGCTAGCTGTTCCTCCGGAGTAACGAAGTCTAGGACTTCGGGTTCCTCCTCGACCTTAGCGACTACATGATAAGAGCAATGTATGTATTAATTTAAATGCATTTGTACTAACTTTGAAGTTATGAAGTCTATAACCTTTGCTAGATAGACCTAATGACTGTGAAACTTTTGCTGTGGCTTGGTTACAACCTAAACAGAGACTTGGTCAAGTTTTAGTTGCAGCAAAGCTCATTTGAGCCCTCCACAAATAATTATGTCCTTGACCTTAATTGGAACTCTTAGGGTGTTCTAGGAATTTTCATGAGACAAACTAAGATTTTCTGAAAACTAGATTTTCAGAGGGTTCTAATGGAGTTGGTCTCACTTAATTTGGAAGTCTCTAACTAAAGATATGAGCTAAACAATTTCAGAGAAAATTCTGAAAATGTTTCTGAACATTTTCTATTTTCTCTGGAACAGTTTCACTAATCACACCATTAGGTGGACTAAATGAGCTCAAATAGATCTGAAATTTTTATGGTAGTTCAAGGATATTCTGGTGAACATCTCAGCAAAATTTCAGGATTTTCCTCCAAAGGATTCTCCAGTTAAAATTCCTAACAGTTTAAACTTTAAGGGATTAATTCTGGAGAAATAAGGAATTTCATGAAGTGAAACTTGATTTTCTGGAAAGTACTCAGAGAGCTGAATCCAGCAAAATTTGGTTCACTCAATTTGGAGCTTCCTAGCCAAAGTTATAAAGATTTGAAGTTTGAACTAAAACTGAAATTCGGGGAAAAGTTTAAACCCTGGCTTGTGGGCCCCGCACACAGTGCGTCGTCTCCCTCCTCGCGCCAACTGCGCGGCGGCGGCGTTCTCCGGCGACCCTCGCCGGAACTGAGTTCCCGGCCACCCCCCGGCCCGAAACTTGCCGCCTGCCCCTTTTCCGACCCCCTGGACTCGATGGTAGGGTCGCCGGCCGCCGGCGATGACCGGAAACCCGTGCGCACCGGTGACAGCAACTGCTAGGGTTCCGGTGAGGCCGGTCCCGCTCTCCCGTGCACCAAATCGACCGGAAATCGGTTGGAGAGCATCAGTAGGGCATGGGAAACACGAACTAGGGCTGGGTGGAAGCTAGAAATACCGGCAACTAGGCTCTCGACGGTGAGCCGAGGTGTTCAGCCATGGCGGCGGGGAAAACAGCCATATCATGGCCGATCCTCGATGGTTTTCTCCAATTCCAGTCCGAGCGTGGGCGCTAGCGTTCATAGAAGCTACTAGGTAACGAGCTTGTCCAACCTTCGTGCATAGAGCACGAATTTCACCCGAAGGTGAGCTCGGTTCTTATGAACTGATCAAGAGTAAATTTGGAAATTCTCGGCCGAGGGTTGATCAATCGCCAAACGGCTTTCGGCTACTCCATCTACATACAATCACATACCTTTCTTGTGTAGAGAAGAGGACGTGACAACGGCTGCGCCGTGCTGTCCACGGGAGCCCAATCGGCGGCGATGTTCGGCTCGCCGGAGAAATGGCTCGTACAGCTCGAGGAAGCTTGCTCACTGGCCAACACGGAGTGTGGGAGGTTGCTCTCGATCCCTTGGTGCCGTGTTGCTGTGGAGGAGGCTGTGCTCGCGAGTGATCGGCTTGATCAAGCGGGAGCTCGAGCGGCGGTGATGGCAGTGGAAAAACGGCCGAGTATGCCGGCAGTTTGGGGAGTGAGTGATCGGAGCACGCCGGGGAGGGAATAAATAGCCCGGCGGCTGGTCTCCGGCTTGGGGCGCGCAGCAGGAGCTGGCGCCGGCTGCCCCCCTTCGGTGGCGCGCGCACACAGCAGCCGGGAACCGACTGAACTGTGTTTCAGTCGGTTTGTATTGAGGCAGAGGCTGACATGTGGGTCCCACCCCTCCTTTTAACCTCTGAAATTTACTCCTAACAGCTGTGGTAAACAGTGAACCCTATACTACCCTTGGCAATTCAAATTATTCACCCATAAGCCATTTGAATTGATCAAAGTTCAAATGAGGTTTGGTTTGAATGAATTTCAGCACAAGTTCAGTTTGAAATTCAAATAAAGTTTGAATTTCTCCCCCTTAGCTCATGTCAAGATCAACTCCAAATGGAGTGAAATTTGGTGTGGGAGCTCACAAAAATGTGCTGAGTGAGAATATGCCTTCCACTTTTAAATCCAGTGGGTGAAAACAGTTTGAATTTGAATATGGTTTCAAACTGCCCTCCTCCTATCTATACCCAAAATGACCTCAAAAAGGTTTTGAATTTGGGTGAAACTTGGCATGGACATCCTTAGCAAAGTGTAGGAGTTTTCATATGCCCAGCCCATCTATATCACATGTGGGAAATACCACTTTTGCAATGTGTGAGTTTGTTCTCTAATGAGCATGTTGATAATTGTTACTTGCTCTTCATTTGTGTTCATCATTCTTGCTCAAATGAGGTGTGTGGTGTGGTGATGAACACTGCAAATGGGTGTCAAAAACTGAGACCCTTACATTCCTCCCCCCTTAAAAGAATCTTGTCCCGAGATTATAAGGTGAAAATGAGAGAGAGGACGGTGGAAAATTACCGGATATGCGACGTGAGAAAGTCGGGGTAGTTAGTGCGAAGGAATTCTTCGCTCTCCCATGTCGCTTCGTCCATGGAGTGATTACTCCACAGAACCTTGTAGAACCACAACGTACGGTTGCGTGTGGTTCGGGCCTTTTTATCAATAATCTGCACCGGTTCCTCCCGATAGGTGAGATCCGGTTGCAGTTCTTCAATGTCTTCCAGCTGAACGGTAGTTGATAGCTTTAGACACTTCCTCAGCTGGGAAACGTGAAAGACGTCGTGCACACCGGAAAGTGCTTCTGGTAATTTCAGCCGGTATGCCACCGATCCACATCTTTCGGTAATCTGGAATGGACCGATGAAGCGGGGTGCCAACTTTCCTCTTACCCCAAATCTGTTTACACCCTTCATTGGAGACACCCGTAGATATACGTGATCTCCAACTTCGAATTGTAATGGGCGCCTTCTCCGGTCCGCATACTGTTTCTGTCGGGATCGAGCAGCTCTTAGGTTCGCTTGAATCAGTCGAACCTTTTCTTCCGCGTCGTTGATAAGGTCAATCCCGAAGGTAACCCTTTCGCCAGACTCACACCAGTTCAGTGGTGTGCGGCATTTTCTTCCGTATAGCGCCTCGTAGGGCGCCATCCCGATGCTGGCTTGGTACCCATTGTTGTACGAGAACTCGGCTAACGGCAAGTGATCATCCCAATTCTTGCCGTGGTCGATAGCGCAAGCTCGTAGCATGTCTTCTAGGATTTGATTTACCCGCTCAGTTTGCCCATCCGTCTGCGGGTGGTAGGCTGAACTACGGATCAGCTTCGTCCCCAAGGCAGCGTGTAGCTGCTCCCAAAAACGGGACACAAATAAAGTGCCCCGGTCCGATATGATGGTACGGGGTACGCCATATAAGCATAGGATCCGTGAGATGTATAGTTCAGCGTACTTCTTGGCGTTGTAGTTGGTGTTGACCGGGATGAAATGGGCAACTTTGGTGAGCCGATCGACGATTACCCACACAGAATCATGTTTCTGTAAGGTGGTGGGTAAACCGACGACGAAATCCATGCTCACGTCCTCCCACTTCCAGGCAGGAATGCCCAGTGGTTGCAGCAGTCCCGGTTTCCGCATGTGGTCTGCCTTCACCCTTCGACATGTATCACACTCGGACACGTATTTTGCAGTCTCTCGCTTCATCCGTGTCCACCAAAACCTTCTTCTGAGTTCTTGATACATTTTGTTGCTGCCGGGGTGAATAGAAAACTTTGATAAGTGAGCCTCATCAAAGATTTTCTTCCGTAACTCCGGGTTTCGGGGTACGACGATCCGGTTCTTGAACCATAGGACGCCGTCTCCGTCCTTCCGGAAACATTTCAACTCCCCACTGTCTACACGTCTCCGCAAATGGGACATGCCCTTGTCATTCCTCTGGGCTGCCGCTATCTCTTCACGGATGGTGGGGATCAAAGCTAGGTTGTAGAGAGCTCCGTGTGGAATCACATGTAGTGGTGGTTCGCTCTCTTCCAACGGTGTGATGGTCAGATTATTGACGTGTGACTTGCGGCTTAGCGCGTCCGCCACAACGTTTGCCTTGCCCGGATGATAATGGATCTCTATCTCGTAATCCTTTATCAGTTCTAACCATCTTCGTTGCCTCATGTTCAGCTCTTTCTGAGTGAATATGTACTTGAGGCTTTTGTGGTCGGTATATAAATGTACGAGGCTACCGAGTAGGTAGTGCCTCCACATCTTCAGTGCAAGTACCACGGCAGCGAGCTCCAAGTCGTGAGTTGGATAATTCCGCTCATGGTTCCTAAGCTGCCGTGATCCATACGCGACCACTCTTCGGTCTTGCATCAGCACACATCCGAGCCCAATGCCAGATGCATCGCAGTACACATCGAACGGTTTTGTTGTGTCTGGCTGCGCCAAAACCGGTGCTGATGTCAGGTGCTTGACTAAAGCCTTGAATGCTGCTTCACATGCTGGACTCCAAACATATTTGGTGGCCTTCTTCAGCAGCTCTGTCATTGGCTTGGCAATCTTCGAGAAGTTCGGAATGAACCTCCGATAATATCCCGCGAGTCCGAGGAAACTCCGTACCTCATGAACAGTTCTCGGGGATTCCCAATTCAGCACATGCGTGATCTTGCTCGGGTCCACAGCGATACCCTCCGCTGAGATGATATGCCCGAGGAAAGGCACTTGCGATATCCAAAACTCGCATTTGCTGAATTTTGCGTATAACTTGTGATCCCGCAGCCGTTGCAAGACTATACGCAGATGTTTCTTGTGCTCTTCCTCCGACTTGGAGTATACTAGGATGTCGTCGATGAAGACCACGACAAATTTGTCCAGATCTGGCATGAACACCGAGTTCATTAAGTACATGAAGTGAGCTGGAGCATTGGTGAGGCCAAAGGACATGACCAGGTACTCATAAAGTCCATACCTTGTCGAGAAAGCTGTCTTTGGAATGTCCTCCGCCCTTATCTTAATCTGATGGTACCCGGATCTTAAATCCATCTTGGAAAAGATCTTTGCTTCGACCAACTGATCAAACAACATGTCGATCCGTGGCAACGGGTACTTGTTCTTGATGGTTACGGCATTTAATGGACGGTAGTCCACGCAAAGCCGCAACGTTTCATCCTTCTTTTTGACAAATAATGCCGAACAGCCCCATGGCGAGGAGCTCGGTCTAATAAAACCCTTCTCCAGAAGGTCCGTGAGCTGAGTCTTCAGTTCAGCCAACTCCTTGGGCGCCATCTTGTACGGCCTTCGGGATATTGGCATGGTTCCCGGTGCAAGTTCAATCTTGAACTCCACCTCTCTATCGGGTGGCATCCCTGGCAAATCGTCCGGGAATACATCCGGGAACTCTCGGACCACCGGAAGGTCTTCCAATCTGATGGTTGTGGCTTGATAGACACTTGGAAGTTTTATTTCTGTACTGTCCAGAAATAATGAGTGAGAACCGTGCACTTCTGAGTTTAAGTGCACGACTCGAAGGACGGTGTCTAAAACAGCGCCGTGGCGGGTTAACCACGACATCCCTAGAATGACATCGACCTTCTGCCCCTCTAAGATAATGAGAGACGTGGGGTACACTCTACCCGCTAAGCATAATGGTGCTTTGGAGACCATTACGCTTGCTGAAATCTTCCCACCCGGTGAACAAATTAAATATGGACTATCGGTGGGTAGTATTGGCAAGCTGTGTTTAGCAATGAAAGCTTGGCTAATAAAATTATGCGTGGCGCCTGAATCAAATAGTACTATAGCGGGATGCTGGTGGAGTTGGAACATACCCGCAAGGATGGGCTCGCCCTCCGGCACGTCCTCAATGGCAAGCTGGTGGACAGTGCCGGGCCTAGGGTTTGCCCGCCGCGCATTAGTAGGGTTCCGGGGTTGATTCCTCCCCGGAAACGGTGGTGCCACTCCGCCGCCTTGCCTCTCCGGGCAACTGCTCGCGAAGTGTCCTGGACGGCCACACTTGTAACACGTGGCCGCTGCTGGTGGAGTACTTGGTGGACGAAAGCCCGGCATGCGTTGCGAAGGTGCAAACGCACGCGGCATCGCCCGCTGCTGCTGTTGTTGTTGCGGTGGTGCTGGCAGTGCCGGCCGGAATGCTGGTGAAGAGTACGGCCGGCTGCGGAACGGCATCGGCCGTTGTGGTGGCTGCCAGCGTGCACCTGATGGTGGGCGATTCACCATCCGAAACTTCTGAGAAGGACCGCCTCCTTCTCCGCTGCTCTGTGGCGCGCTTCGCTTTCTCTCCGCCGCTGCTAACTCCTTGCCGGAGTCTTCCTGAACAATCGCAGCATCAATGATGTCGTTGAGGCTGCCGCGATTGAACATCACCAATTTGTCCTTCAGGAGCGGGTTAAGCCCCTGGTAGAAGTGGTCTCGCCGCTTCTCGTCGGTATCCGCGTGATACGACGCGTAGAGCGCGAGATCGTTGAACGCCCTGGAGTATTCCAGCGCGTTCCGGCTCCCTTGTTGCAGGTGTAGGAATTCCTGCGTCTTTCTCTTCATCAAACCGGGCGGTATATGATATGCCCTGAAGGTCGTCCGGAACTCCGCCCAGGTCATCGCTCGGTCGGTGGGCTGTGAAGCACAGAAGTTGGCCCACCACGCGCTCGCGGATCCTTGGAGCTGCTGGACCGCGAACTGAGTCTTGCGCTGCTCGCTGATTTGGAGCAGCCCGAATTTCATCTCTATGGCGCGGAGCCAGTTGTCCGCGTCAAGTGGTTCATCCGCCCTTGAGAATACAGGGGGATGAGTCGCCAGGAAGTCAGAGTAGGAGCTCTGTTGGCGCTCCTCACGATCTTGACGTCTCTCTGGGCGAGACGTATTCGCAATTAACGTCTGCAGCAGCTCTGTGTGCTGCTGATGTGAACCCGCCATTGCCGCGACAATGTCGGCCAATGTAACCGTTGGCAGTGGCGGTGGCGGTGTTTGCTGTTGCTGTTGCTGCTGCTGTCCCGAGGAGTCCTCGGGAGGCGGTTGGGAGGTCTCTCCCCCTTGGCTAGTACCTCCAACATCAGGGTTGGCACGAGTACGCGTCATTCTGAAATTCAACACAGCAGCAATTAGCACATGTCTTACTCAAAATTCCATAAACAGCAGTAAGTATTGAAGCGACGCATGATTAACTTGCACAACATTCACATATGTTGATAAAGCATAAACTTTATACAAGATACATTATTCTCGGATCTCCGAGAAGTCGTGCTCATGTCGTCACTACCTATACATACGCTACTGTCTACACGACATGTCACCGATTACAAAAGTTGGGTTACGCTACCCTAGCTGCCCTACTTGGCAACCGTAACCCCCTACTCGGAGTAGAACTCGACCTCCTTTGGGTCGTCCTCCTCCGGTACCTCTGCTGGTGGCTCGGGATCTACCACCTCTTCCCCCATTCCAGGTTCTCCCATGGCTGGAAGACCCAAGACTATCGGTACGCCCAGTACCGGGGGTACGAGGTCCTGCAATGCATGCACCTCGTCCATAGCCTGGTTGTAGTCCTCTTCCCAGCCTTGTCCTTCCTCAATAGCGTCGTCCCGCTCTTGAGCAAGGTCCTCATTCTGCTGGGTTAGGGTCTGCACCAGCTCTTGCAACGCCGCGATGTCAACACGGCCCTTCTTCTTTGCCTTCTTCAGACGACGCAACTGATTGTGTTGTTCATTCAGTCGCTTAATCGTCGGAAGGAGCACATTGCGGAGTGCACTGTGAACACTCTCAAAATGATCTCCACGGCTTGTGCTCTCCTTGAGCTTGGTGGCGAGATGCTCCGTATGAACAGCTTGGCTGTCCATCACAGCGTTTCCCGCCCTCATTTGGAGACTGAGATTTGCCTCCGCGGGGTTGTACCTTGGGCAAGTCGGGTCTGTTGCCTCCAGGTACCTCTCTTCCCACACATGCTGAGCTCGCCCCTCCACCGGAACGAGTGCGTATGGTGTGCCCTCCATAGCCTGCACGTGTAGTTGGCAGAAGCGTGACATGGTGTCACGGGCTGCCACTTGCCACATCCCTTCCGGTTGTCTTCCTCTCACCGTGACGGTGAATGGCACCCAACCGGGTGGCGTAGGTCCTGCGGGAACCTCGACATGGATCATCCACGTCTTGCTCCCCTCTTCGCCTTCCTCCTTGGCGAAGTATTGCGGCATCTGGTTGTACCCCAAATATTGGAGCATTTGCCACAATGCTTCCGGGTAGCCGCTACGGTCAGAACAGTGGGAAACTACCCACCCGTTCTCCAGCCGTTTATCTGCTGCCATCTGTAAAAATATATTTGAGAAATGTCAAATATTTATTTAAACAGTAAACCCTTGAGTTATAACATAAGATATGTCATTGAACCCATAACACTTGGAAACATAGTTCAAATTTTTAAACAAATTTGACTGCTGATCTGCTGTTACCATGACAGCCCTGACCAGTTTCCATATCAATCTGATTTAGGCCAGGTTAAAAGCAAAACCAGTCCTGGAGCTCAACATCAAAGTTAAAGTTAACTTCAATAGCTTTCCAGAAAGTATTTGGTTGGCCTAAGATCTGTCCTGGTTCAAAAGTTATGAGATGTCAAAGTTAACAGAATTTCTGAAAACAATTGGACAGCACCTCCCTGCCTTAGGTACTGATTTGATCCAAGAATCCCAGTTAATTCTGTTCCTAATCTGACAAAACTTTCTGTTACAAAGTTGTAACCCACCTCATAAGATTTCCAGAACTACCCCATTTCCTATTTTTGGATTTTTAAGCAGGAAGTTATGCTTAATTTACAGAGAGTTTACAGAGAGTCTTTGCTCTGTCCTGTTTTCTGGACAGTTTCAACTCTACTGCATTTTTCGAGTGGTTAAGGGATGAAACACCTCTGGAACTCAACAGAAAAGTTGTAAAGCTCCTCCAAAGCTTTCCAGAAATGTATCATACGACCCCAACCTCGAAAGAACTCAACCTCTAACCTCTGATTAACTTCAGCCTTGATTCAGCTGAAAACAGAGTGCTCTGTCCTTAACCTCCTATAAGTTGAAAACTTATTAGCTTTGAATATCCTGTTCAAGGGAAGGAGTTACATCAAGTTTTACTACTTTGGATCAAAACCTTCAAGTTTTTAAATGAAGTTGTTCATTTAATTGGATGTGACGTCGAGGCGTCACCAGATTATGTCGGTACTACGTCCTTACAAAGGAAAAACCTATACCGGACTTAGCCGGCTTCGCTAGTTCAGTGGCACTACTCGTCACTCGCACACGGATGCTACACGTCTACCGTTTCATGGTCAGGCTACCTGCAGAAACTCAAACAATCATCAGGCTCGGCTGCACACCGAGCCCGGAATCCATACAGTTGGTACACCCGGCCGTCATCACTCGCCCGGATGTTCTCAAGCCAAACACGCCTTGAGTTACGTGTTCACGTTTCAGACCACGTGACGGGGTCTCCCATGTTGCACCACGCACGCCAGGGACAGACGTTGCTCAAATACCCCAAACGACATGAAGAGTCGTAGAGGATACTAAAGCGGGTCGGGTTACCTGCCACCCGTGGGGCTCCACCCTTCAGCTTGTGCGCACTGGTGGACAGCGCTTACGTGCACCCCCCAGGACATGAACGTCCCGAGATGCACGATTTTCCGACATAACAATTAGGTTAATAAGCCACTTTCTATATACTAATAACATCCTTATACGGGCTACTAACTCGTTCCTCACTGGATTTTTGAAAAAGAAGACCTTTGTACTGTGTTAAACCTCAAGCGAGCTCTGATACCACGCTGACACGACCCCATTGGTCCTATCGAGCCAGGATCACGCTGAGGGGTGCTGCGTTGCACAGCACCGTATAACACACGTCAAAGGTACAAAGCGGAAGCGGAAGTTTTATTACATAAACAAGTTTATGAACATGTTTACATCAAAATAAGTTTAGTCTACACTCGCGGGCGTAGACTAAGCATCAAGTGCACGTTCAGCCCTCGAACGTGTCCTTGCTAGCACACACGCACACTAACTCTGCGGCGTGCACGACTCCCACTCGACGGGGTTCCCCTCCTGGGGTTCCGTCTCCTCTTCGGGAGTCCCTTCCTCATAGAACCCTGCAAAAGCTTCAAACACAAGCAGTGAGCACGAAGGCTCAGCAAGTCTGACCCGTCTCACCTAAACATGGAACTTCTACATGAGGGTAATGGGTTGCATGAGGTAAAAATCATTTGCAAGGACTCGCCTAATTAGTGGAACCTTACTTTCAAGTTTTAGCAGTAGGTTGTGGAGAACCTTACGCTAAGGCACATGAGAGAGCCGCAATCAAACAAGAAACGCATTTCTCTCATGTACTTTGCCCAAAGTTGAAAAGAACTTTAATTAGCTCTAAGCTACAGCATATCATTAACAATCAATGTCCAGCTTTCAATCAGCAACATTTTAACATGTAACTAGCCTGTTCTTTCTACGTCACGGTACAGTGAACAAGTGGTACTCACTGACCGCGAGGGACGGCGATTATAATCGATTTACACCTGCAGGGTTACCCGAACAACCCGTCACGTACGCCCGTACTCGATGTTGCCTACAACAACCATCACGGACGCCGTACGCGACTACCTTTCACCCGTTAGCCAAATATTGAACCGGTCCCATTGTCCCGAGCAAGAGGTCCCTGCACGCGCATCTCTGTGCCGCCAGCTGATTTACACCTCGAGCTCTCAACCTACCCTCTGAACGACGGGCAATGCCTCAATACCCAACTACCCGAGTTACATCAGTTTGCCAGTTCCCATATAGCCGGTAGGTCTTTGGTACTGTTCTAGCTTGTTCAACAGGCCCGCACACGGCTCGGTCCTCAATCGACACAAGCGGAGCTACAGCACACAGGCCCCAACGTCCTGCTGCCCTTACTCTCCGCTCGGTCTCATTTTCTTGCCATGTGTATCATGTGCTATCTCTACCCGAGCAATGTGCCTCTAGCCTATTCTCGCGAGTAGTTCCAACTACTCGACTTGTACCGAATCCTACTCTACCCTAGCAATGCAGTAGCTAACGGGGTTTGCAATCCTAAACCCCAACCCATGGTTTTCTTGGCTATGCAGTGGGGTTTCCAAACAAGACTCTAATGCACAGAATAAAGGAAACAAGTATGTGCTCAAAACAATAAAAATTTATAAAATGGTTAATGCAAACCGGAGCTTGCCTTTCTGCTCTTGGTCGTAGGCTAGCTGTTCCTCCGGAGTAACGAAGTCTAGGACTTCGGGTTCCTCCTCGACCTTAGCGACTACATGATAAGAGCAATGTATGTATTAATTTAAATGCATTTGTATTAACTTTGAAGTTGTGAAGTCTATAACCTTTGCTAGATAGACCTAATGACTGTGAAACTTTTGCTGTGGCTTGGTTACAACCTAAACAGAGACTTGGTCAAGTTTTAGTTGCAGCAAAGCTCATTTGAGCCCTCCACAAATAATTATGTCCTTGACCTTAATTGGAACTCTTAGGGTGTTCTAGGAATTTTCATGAGACAAACTATGATTTTCTGAAAACTAGATTTTCAGAGGGTTCTAATGGAGTTGGTCTCACTTAATTTGGAAGTCTCTAACTAAAGATATGAGCTAAACAATTTCAGAGGAAATTCTGAAAATGTTTCTGAACATTTTCTATTTTCTCTGGAACAGTTTCACTAATCACACCATTAGGTGGACTAAATGAGCTCAAATAGATCTGAAATTTTTATGGTAGTTCAAGTATATTTTGGTGAACATCTCAGCAAAATTTCAGGATTTTCCTCCAAAGGATTCTCCAGTTAAAATTCCTAACAGTTTAAATTTAAGGGATTAATTCTGGAGAAATAACGAATTTCATGAAGTGAAACTTGATTTTCTGGAAAGTACTCAGAGAGCTGAATCCAGCAAAATTTGGTTCACTCAATTTGGAGCTTCCTAGCCAAAGTTATAAAGATTTGAAGTTTGAACTAAAACTGAAATTCGGGGAAAAGTTTAAACCCTGGCTTGTGGGCCCCGCACACAGTGCGTCGTCTCCCTCCTCACGCCAACTGCGCGGCGGCGGCGTTCTCCGGCGACCCTCGCCGGAACTGAGTTCCCGGCCACCCCCCGGCCCGAAACTTGCCGCCTGCCCCTTTTCCGACCCCCTGGACTCGATGGTAGGGTCGCCGGCCGCCGGCGATGACCGGAAACCCGTGCGCACCGGTGACAGCAACTGCTAGGGTTCCGGTGAGGCCGGTCCCGCTCTCCCGTGCACCAAATCGACCGGAAATCGGTCGGAGAGCATCAGTAGGGCATGGGAAACACGAACTAGGGCTGGGTGGAAGCTAGAAATACCGGCAACTAGGCTCTCGACGGTGAGCCGAGGTGTTCAGCCATGGCGGCGGGGAAAACAGCCATATCATGGCCGATCCTCGATGGTTTTCTCCAATTCCAGTCCGAGCGTGGGCGCTAGCGTTCATAGAAGCTACTAGGTAACGAGCTTGTCCAACCTTCGTGCATAGAGCACGAATTTCACCCGAAGGTGAGCTCGGTTCTTATGAACTGATCAAGAGTAAATTTGGAAATTCTCGGCCGAGGGTTGATCAATCGCCAAACGGCTATCGGCTACTCCATCTACATACAATCACGTACCTTTCTTGTGTAGAGAAGAGGACGTGACAACGGCTGCGCCGTGCTGTCCACGGGAGCCCGATCGGCGGCGATGTTCGGCTCGCCGGAGAAATGGCTCGTACAGCTCGAGGAAGCTTGCTCACTGGCCAACAAGGAGTGTGGGAGGTTGCTCTCGATCCCTTGGTGCCGTGTTGCTGTGGAGGAGGCTGTGCTCGCGAGTGATCGGCTTGATCAAGCGGGAGCTCGAGCGGCGGTGATGGCAGTGGAAAAACGGCCGAGTATGACGGCAGTTTGGGGAGTGAGTGATCGGAGCACGCCGGGGAGGGAATAAATAGCCCGGCGGCTGGTCTCCGGCTTGGGGCGCGCAGCAGGAGCTGGCGCCGGCTGCCCCCCTTCGGTGGCGCGCGCACACAGCAGCCGGGAACCGACTGAACTGTGTTTCAGTCGGTTTGTATTGAGGCAGAGGCTGACATGTGGGTCCCACCCCTCCTTTTAACCTCTGAAATTTACTCCTAACAGCTGTGGTAAACAGTGAACCCTATACTACCCTTGGCAATTCAAATTATTCACCCATAAGCCATTTGAATTGATCAAAGTTCAAATGAGGTTTGGTTTGAATGAATTTCAGCACAAGTTCAGTTTGAAATTCAAATAAAGTTTGAATTTCTCCCCCTTAGCTCATGTCAAGATCAACTCCAAATGGAGTGAAATTTGGTGTGGGAGCTCACAAAAATGTGCTGAGTGAGAATATGCCTTCCACTTTTAAATCCAGTGGGTGAAAACAGTTTGAATTTGAATATGGTTTCAAACTGCCCTCCTCCTATCTATACCCAAAATGACCTCAAAAAGGTTTTGAATTTGGGTGAAACTTGGCATGGACATCCTTAGCAAAGTGTAGGAGTTTTCATATGCCCAGCCCATCTATATCACATGTGGGAAATACCACTTTTGCAATGTGTGAGTTTGTTCTCTAATGAGCATGTTGATAATTGTTACTTGCTCTTCATTTGTGTTCATCATTCTTGCTCAAATGAGGTGTGTGGTGTGGTGATGAACACTGCAAATGGGTGTCAAAAACTGAGACCCTTACAATGAAACCGATGTAACTCGATGGACCGTGATATAGAAACTCATCTTTCGCGTGGGAATGGCGTTGAGAAGGCGGGAGGTGTAAATCCTTTAGCGGGCAACTTCGACGTGTCCGTGTAGAGGACCATCCTGCTCGGCGCGAAACATTTTTCTATGTCGGGGTGTCGTGTGAAAGGTTGCTGCATACAACGTAAGAAAGAGCTCTTGAGAGAGTCTTTCGAGGCGGGTGTATGTGTCGTGTATTCCGTGTTGTTATTGATTCGAATCACCATCGCTCGCGGAAGAGGATTGAGCATACTTGCCCACTGCGCCGTGACTTAGTAAGAAGAGGAACTAAGTCTCTTAACTTGATGTTTGTGGATTAATCACTGTATTGGAACCTTGACTGAAGTAGATATAGAGCTAACTAAATATCATCTCCACCTTAGGCTAGCAACATCGAGATAAGCGTATCTTGTTTGATTGTGGACTTCCGACGTTGTGAGGCGTGAGGACCACTATAATGAATGCTATAAGAATCTGAATATAAGGATCAAGTTTAGTCAAGCTGCATTTTGCAAATTCCTGTTCCTACAATCTTACTACCCCTGCATTTAGAGTTACATGTTTAGGAGTGAAGGTTAAGTCTTGCTGAGCCTTAGTGCTCATGGTTGCTTCTGAGTTGTTTCGCAGGTAGCAAGATGCCTGCTATGAAGAGGGTTGTTCGGTGAGACGATGAACCTCACAGTTCGTTCCACTCATCGGAAACCTAGCCGCTGCCTTTCTTGGGTGAAGCTAGTAGGAAGCGTTCACAGGCTGAACGACTTCTCTTCGGCGTAGTTAGGGTCGAGAGTGAGTAGATTGTCCAGCTAGTTTTAATTTCCGCTGCGTGTGTACTTATGTTGTAAAAGAACTTATCTTGAGTAACAAAATGGTTCCGTTATGTTCTTATCGTCTTTTCGTGCATGCTGTTGGGTGCCGCATCATATGGCACCACCCACTGCGATTCCCGGGCGTCACAGCGTGGTATCAGAGCCGCATTGGGAATAGCACGCATGAAAAGAGTCTATTTTTGAAAACTTAGGAGTATACGAGTGAAGAACGTATAGTATGCCCACATAAGGAGTATTATTAGCATAGTTACTTAAGGTGGCAAGCTAATCAGTGTGTTACTCTTCAGTATTTAATTCAGTAACGACGCACCTACGTGGAGGTAAGAATGGTAAGGAACGCCACCGAAAGCGGATCAATTTTGGTTAGCTCACCCATACGAGGAAAGTAGTGTGGGATGTTCCATGCAGCAATGGATGGGAAGTGAATATGTTTTCTAAGACTCTTCATGTCTTAGAGACATATGAATGGCACTAGCCTCCAGTGCGCAAACCCAGGGGCAAGAGGAGGAGACCCCATCGTGTGGTTTGTAACACGAAGTGTGTTCTTTAGGACTCTTCATGTCCTATGAGACACACGAAAGCGCTGTTCCACCGGTGTTCTTTATTGCAAAGGTGTGGAGCCCCCGTCGGGTGGTGAATAACCCGATCATGTACCTTGAGACGTGGCTTGACTCAAGGACGGCCCGTATGGCAATGATACGGGGCGTATGTTTTTACTACGATACGGACCTTCCTGAAATGATAAACCAATGTGTGCATCATAATTGAGTGATTTTATGCAGGTAACCTAACCACGTTAGAACATGTCGTGTAGAAAACGTTTGTGAGTGATCGTTTTAGTGCCACCACTTGAGACGTATAAGCCGGTATAAAGCCGGTTAGCATTTTAATTTGGTGAGGAAACGTAGTACCGTGATATGTTTTGAACTGCATGAAAAAGAAGGTTTGAAAATAAAAATTGTAAATGTGTAGTCTAGGATTCTATTAGGGGGTAATGAACTCCTATATTGAGCTAAGAGTCAATTGGGAGTATAGATTCATTCACCAAGACTTACGAATAACCTCCCCTGTTTTCGGCTGAATATTTGCTGAAGTTGAACAGGACATAACTTTTGTTTCGTTGAACCAATGGAGGTGAGTGATACATTTCTGGAAAGATATTGAAGTCTTCTACAAATCTTCTGTAGAACTCCAGATCAGAATCACCCTGCAAATGGATGAAATTCTCAGATGAGTGTGAACTGTCCAAAAACAGGTCAGACACAAATTACTCTCTGGAAATTTCTGTATTTCGACCATAACTTTCTGTAGAAAATTTTCTAAGGGTCAAGTAATACACAGTTGGAAAGCTTGTGATATATGCTATGACTTCGTAGTTCAAAGTTTCTCCAGATTTGGAGTTTAATTTTATGAAATCTTGCGGACAAAACAGCCACTTTCGAAGGAGGTGCTGTCAAAATTGTTCCAGATTTCTGTTAACTTTGAAATATCACAACTTTTGATCCAGAACTGATATGAAGGCAAATCAATACTCGTTGGAAAGATATTGAAGTTAACAATAACTTTAATATTCAACTTGAGACATGAAATTGCCACTTTCATATTCAAATTCTGGGATTAAGACCTATTGGTCATTCTGAACAGAGTAGTGCTTATTGCCTATGTAACTTAGGACTTTTTGTGGACAGGGATGTTTTAGACTTCTCTAAGCTCCATAACATGTTCTTGAGTTATTTTTCAGTTTGTCCTACTATTTGAATTAAGGGTTTGGACAAACTTTCTCACATTTGATAGATTTCAGTATTGTCGAAAACCTAGTTAGCTTGTGTAATGCTGCGATATTGATGTGATGCTTTTACGGTTATGTTTTCAATTCAAGTTGAGTTTAAACTTTGAATTTTAACCGTAAATTGCTCACTCTTGCAGCATGGATCATGCTCATTCCAGGAGTGAGGTTGGTGATTTGAGTCACAGCGAAAGTAATTCGCCACGACAAGAAGTGCCGACATCATCAACCAGATTGGTGGAAATCTTGACAAAGATGGCTGAGTCTCTGGATCTGTTGGTGCGACAAAGCATACGACAGGAGACACTACAGCAAAATCCCCCGCCAAGCACTTATCTGGATTTTCTAGCAAGACAACCACCGGTTTTCTCGGAAGCGAAAGAACCGTTGGAGTCGGCTCATTGGCTCCAATGTATTGAAGCCAAGTTCGATATGCTTGAGTGCGATGAATATCAGAAGACTCTATTTGCCGATCAACAACTCCACGGAGCCGCTGGAGCTTGGTGGGCGGAGTACATCGCTACTCTTCCTGAAGGTCATCGAGTGACGTGGGATGAATTCCGGAATGTTTTCCAGGCACGTCACATTTGTTCGGGAATTCTTCGAACAAAGTATCAAGACTTTCTGGAATTAAAGCAAGGAGAAAGGAGTGCGTACGAGTACTTCAAGGAGTTTGAAGACTTGATGCAATACGCAACTCATATGGTAGACTCGGAAGCATTGAAGTGTGAATATTTCTTCTGAGGTTTGAATGTCGAACTTAAAGAACAAGTGACTTTGTTCAATAACGGTATTTACAATGAGTTGGTAAATGCCGCTATCATTAAAGAAGACATGCATCTCCGATGTGAAGCGGAGTTGAAAAGAAGAATACCGCCAGACCACGATATCGAGGTTCGTCCGAACTATCGAGTGCGGTATTACTCGCCAGTTAGGCAACAAATTCAGCCTGTGGTGCAACTCTCACAACCACAGCTGGAGTTGATCACTTATGAGCCTCCACCTCAACAGCAGCTGACAGAAATTATTCGTGCAACCCTACCGCAACCAGCTACGCAAGAATTATCTCCACCTCGTGTTAGTAGAGAGCTGAGGATTTCTGCAGCACGAAACCGTCGTGGAGCTGAGCAGAGCCACACTTGTCTGTCATCTCATCAATGCTCAGATCAGCACCGTGAACCTTCAAAGCAGAATCTTTCAAAAGCTGGCAGGGTTAATTATACTGCTATTGAGGACATTGCAAAAGGCGAACCAGTTTTGGCGGGCATGTTCACTTTACATGAACAGCCCACTTTCATTTTGTTTGATTCCGGGGCCACCCACAATTTTATTAGCAGAGACTATGTGCTGAAGAATAATCTTCCATTTAGCGCCGTTAAGCATCCGTTTCATATCAGCTCACCCGGAGGCAAGATATCAACAGATGAGATGGTCTCACGGGCACCTTTATGTTTGGGTGGAAACATCTATCCTGTGAGCCTTATCATACTCAAAGGCCAAAGTATTGATATTATCTTGGGGATGTCATGGTTGACACATTATGGAGCTATCTTTGATATCAGCTCTCGGACTGTCCAACTGAATTCCCCAATACACGGTTGCAACACATTGAATCTTGTTGATCCATCACAACGAGTTGCAGCGGTACATCAGATTGAAACTCCTAAACTTGAGGATATTCCAGTGGTATGTGAATATCCAGATGTGTTTCCCGAAGACCTGCCGGGCATGCCGCCCGAACGTGATGTAGAGTTCAAGATTGAACTCGCACCGGGAACAACACCTATTTCTCGGCGACCATACAAAATGGCACCAAAGGAGCTAGCGGAATTGAAGGAGCAGCTGAATGCCCTCATGGACAGAGGTTTTATACGCCCAAGTTCATCACCTTGGGGCTGTTCCGCACTCTTCGTGAAGAAGAAGGACGAGACTTTGAGGCTATGCGTAGATTATCGTCCACTGAATGCTGTCACTATCAAGAATGAGTATCCACTCCCGTGCATCGATATTTTGTTCGATCAACTGGTGGGTGCTAAGGTATTCTCCAAGATGGATCTTCGGTCCGGGTATCACCAGATAAAAATCTGGGCAGAAGATGTACCTAAGACGGCGTTCTCAACAAGATATGGTCTTTATGAATATCTTGTCATGTCCTTTGGGTTGACCAATGCTCCAGCTCACTTTATGTATCTCATGAACTCTGTGTTCATGCCGGAGTTAGATAAGTTCGTCGTGGTTTTCATCGACGACATCTTGGTCTATTCAAAGTCAGAAGAAGAACACGCTGAACATTTGCGTATTGTACTCCAACGCTTGAGGGATCACAAGCTATGTGCAAAGTTCAGTAAATGTGAGTTTTGGATCAGCAAAGTGCCGTTTCTTGGGCATATTATTTCAGTGGAAGGCATCGCTGTGGACCCAAGCAAAATCGAGCAAGTGCTCAATTGGAAATCTCCAACATCTGTTCATGAAGTGAGGAGTTTCCTAGGTTTAGCGGGTTATTACCGGAGATTCATTCCAAACTTCTTCAAAGTCACTAAACCTATGATGGAGCTGTTGAAGAAAAGCACCAAGTATGATTGGAGCAATTCATACGAATAAGCTTTTCAAACTTTAGTGAAGTATATCACTACAGCTCCAGTTTTGGCCCAGCCAGACACCACGAAGCCGTTTGATGTTTATTGTGATGCATCCGGCATTGGTTTGCGTTGTGTGTTGATGCAAGAAGGACGTGTGGTCGCGTATGGATCCCGACAACTAAGGGGTCATGAGCAGAATTACCCGACGCACGACCTTGAACTAGCTGCAGTGGTCTTAGCATTGAAAATGTGGAAACATTATCTACTAGGCAATCTAGTACATCTCTACACTGACCACAAAAGCTTGAAGTACATCTTCACACAGAAGGAACTGAATATGAGGCAGCGAAGATGGCTCGAATTGATCAAGGATTACGAACTTGAAATTCATTACCACCCGGGTAAAGCGAATGTGGTTGCCGATGCACTTAGTCGGAAAGCCCACATTCACCATTTAGCCATGGCTGCACATGAAGAAGGAGAACCAAGCCTGCGGTTAGTTCCTTATGGATCACTGTTCAACCTCGCTCTTATTCCTACAATCCGAGATGAGATTGTAGAGGCTCAGAAGAGAGACAGGGGTATGTCTCATATCCGGAGGAGAGTGGACAGCGGTGAATTGAAGATGTTCCGCAAGGATGAAGAGGGTACTCTATGGTTTAACAACCGTATAGTTGTACCCCGAAATATGAAATTACGAAGGAAGATATTGGATGAAGCGCATTTATCCAAGTACTCCATTCATCCGGGAAGCAATAAGATGTACCAGGACTTAAAATCTAAGTCCTGGTGGACACGGATGAAAAGAGAGATTGCGAAGTACGTATCCGAGTGTGATACGTGTCGGCGGGTTAAAGCCGACCATATGAGGAAAGCCGGACCACTTCAACCGCTGAATGTTCCAGCATGGAAGTGGGAAGACATAAGTATGGACTTCATCGTCGGCTTACCCATGACCAGCAACAAGCATGATTCTATTTGGGTAATCGTCGATCGTTTGACCAAGACCGCTCATTTTATTCCAGTCCATACTAAATATGTGGCAAAGAAGTATGCGGAGCTGTTCATCTCGAGAATTGTGTGTTTACACGGGGTTCCCCGCACCATCGTGTCTGACCAAGGTGCGTTGTTCGTATCCAGATTTTGGGAGCAACTGCATGCTTCCTTGAGAACCAAGTTAATTCGGAGTTCAGCGTATCATCCGCAAACTGATGGTCAAACGGAGAGGATAAATCAGATTCTGGAGGATATGCTACGGGCATGTGTCATCAATCATGGGAAGAATTGGGATGACCATCTACCGTTAGCAGAATTCTCATATAATAACGGTTATCAATCCAGCATCAAGATGGCCCCGTATGAAGCTCTTTATGGCCAGAAGTGCCGCACACCGCTGAATTGGTGTGAGTCCGGCGAGAGAGTGGTCTACGGGATTGATCTTGTGAATGAAGCCGAGGAACGAGTGCGAGTGATCCAAGCCAATTTAAAGGCTCCTCAATCTCGGCAGAAAAGCTATGCAGACAAAAGACGTCGACCTCTTCACTTTGATATCGGGGACCACGTTTATCTTCCTGTCTCTCCGATGAAAGGGGTTCATCAGTTTGGAGTGAAGGGAAAGCTTGCTCCACGATTCATCGGGCCGTTTGCTGTCACTGAGATATGCGGACCCGTGGCCTATCGTCTGGAGTTACCGACGTCACTTTCGGGTATTCACAATGTTTTCCACGTCTCTCAGCTGCGGAAATGTCTTAAGTACCCAACCGCAGTTCATATGGAGAACATTGAGGATCTTCAACCGGATCTCACTTATTATGAGTATCCGATACAGATTATCGATGAGAAGAATCGCGCACAAGAAATCGGACATTGAAATTTTACAAAGTCTTGTGGAGCAACCACACCGCTGATGAAGCCACGTGGCAAAGCGAGGAATTTCTCCTTTTAAATTTTCCCGACTTGTTTGTACCATATGTCCAGTAGTCATTCTCCCATCTTCTTTCTTTTTGTAATCTAGGGACGAGATTCTTTTAAGGGGGGAGGAATGTAACAGCCCTAACTTTTGTAAAGTTTGATTTCAACGTATGAAACAAAGTTAAGGCAATAAAAGGCTATAGTCGTGTCACATGAAATGATGAACACAAATATGGACATGTGAGGGACTTCAAATTTTTCTCTAGCCCATGCTCAACACATGTTAACCTAGGGGAAAGAATTACATTCCCAAAAACTCTAACTCATGTGCACCCTTCTCTATGAGGAGAGTGGAGGAAATTTAAACACCATTTTGAACCTTTTGAAACGAATCATATTCAGATTGCCAAATACTTGCAAATGGATTCACCAATGCAATTTCTAAGTATTAAGGGGCTTCTGGTCCAAATTGGAATAATTTTGGAGCTCGTATACTATTTATTCCGAGGATTAAATGAGGGCACGTTCAAATTAAAACTTAAATTTGAATTTTGAACCAAACAAACTCAATTTCAAAATCTGATTTCAGATTTGAGTTCCTCATAATTCTTTTAACATGTACTCCAAGTTTGATCAAATTCGGAGCTTATTTGCGGTTGTGGTTGTGGACCCACCGGTCAGTCTCACAAATTGCAGAGCCGACTCTGTCCACGGGAGCACGCCACCTCCTGCTCACTGGCGTCAACCGACGTACCACAGAGGCCAGCTCCTGCTTGTGCTCGTCCTCATCACCTCCCTCGAGTGCAGCAAGCCGTTTTGCTTTCACCCAACCGAGCTCCTTCTCTCTGTTCGTTCTCCCGAGCAGAACCCCACTGCTCTGTTGTCTCCCGAGAACCACAGCCACCGTAGCTCATTTGCTCGAGCTCCCCACAGAGAAAAGCTTCGCCCATGAGTGCTCTAGCCGGCTAGCAACCTCACCCCGGTGATCCATGCCTGCTGGCGCCTAGAAACAGCGAGGTTTCCTCTGCTCCCTAGTTCAAACTCAAGCAACCGAAACTGGACGCCGTGGACAGCCCAAACCAGAAGGGATCACGCCCAAGAAAGCCACCCCATCTGTGCACCAGCAAGTGTAGTTGCTGACCTCCAAAGCTCAGCCCCAGCCATTGATCACAGAGGGAGAATTTCAAGTTTTTCTCCCAGGCGGCAGAAACGGACCTTGAGGTAAGGTATTGTAAAATTCGTCCTCAAATCGTGTTTGTTGGGTCTCAAACTTCACACACAGGATGTTAACTTCCTAGCACACCTCCTCCATCGATTTTAGACTAAGAAATTGAGTGTAGAGTGAGCAATCCGAGCTCTTTTAGAGGGTATGCCGCTGGACCCTATCGGGCGCACGGTGCCGATAGGTTTAGAGCCATCTCCAGCTTGTTTAGACCTCATGCCGGTCTTCTACATGATCCCCTGGTGCTGTAGAGCCCAAGAACCGACCGTTTGATGGAGAATTCACCGTGCAAGACCTCGCTGGAGCCCTAGGGTTTGCTGTGGCCGGTGCACCCTTTTTTCCACCGAGTTTCAGCCGCCGGCGACCTCACAAACGTGTTCAGCGTGGGGAAATATGGGGGGGGGCGGCCAGCAGGGGGTCTTGAGGTGGCTGGGAAGTGCTTTTCCGGCGACCTCACCGGAGAGGGCCGCCACTGCCCTGTTTGGCGCGAGTCTGGAGGTTAGGGATGACAGGTGGGACCCACTGTCGGCATTTAAACATTTTCCGGATTTTCCCACTTTAGTTCAAACTTTGGAGAGCCATTACTTTGTGTAGGAATGTCCAACAATTGTGAAACAAATTTTGTTGGATTCCTCTCAAAGAGTACTATCCAGGGGTGCAGCCCAATGTTTATGAAAATCCCTGAATTTGGCTCATTAATTCATTTAAGAAAATATTGTAGGAATTTTTACAGGAGTACTGTTTATTGGAAAATTCCCAAATTTGGACAGAGCATTCTTCCAAAATTCCTTGAACTCCAGTAAAAATTTAAGAGGCATTGTACCTCATTTGCTTTGTCAAATGATGTGTTCATTCCTTATGTCTCTGAAAAATGGGAAAATAAACAGAGATATTTTCAGCTTTTTCCCAATCCTTCTAAAATCCATATCTCCATGTAGGAAACTCCAAAAATGGTAAAACCAATTCCTATGGACTCAGGACATTTTGTACTTCACAAAAAGTCTACTTTGCAGGAAAGCTTAATATCTAGGGGGTAAAGGCAGATTAGTGAAAATCACATAAGGAATTATTGTGATCACCTTGAGCCATTTCATGAGATCAATTTTTGCACACTGCTTAACTAGCTTCCATAGAGGTTGTGGTTAAATTCTCAGCTTCATTGGACCTCTGGAACTTGAGCCACCATCTTTTAGGTTTAAGTGTTCATATAATGGACTTAATCACATGGTGATTACTAGTATCTCTTTTCACCCTAGCTTTCATATTCTCTAAGTTTTAGATCCAACAACAGAAACATTGGTGTTGTTTGTCCCTTTTAGGTGTGAGTTAACTGGTACAACAGTTTTGAATCGGTTTCTAAATTGCTTTTGAAATATATGTGCATTGCAATATAATAGCTCACGTGACGTCGACGTTCGACGAGGACTCGACTCTACAGCGAGGATCTCCATCTCGTGACGAGTTTGGCGGATTCTCCGGAGGAAGACTAACTCCTAGCTTCTATCAAAACCGTTGAGCAAGGCAAGCCCCGGTTTGCATATCGTTACCATTTTAAATTTTGCTTTACTTCACCTCATTGTATTAGACTTGATATTGTGCATTATATCTAGGATGTTTGAAACCCACTTGCATGGCTATTACATCCCTGAGTAGAAGGTTTAGTGTAGGCTTTGCCTCGTCGTAGATGCTAGGCTAATGTTGTAGCTAGCTCGGTAGAAGTCGAGTAGTAAAAAGCTACTCGCGAGAAAGTTCGAGTAATGGAGTTACTCGCAAGAGGTTGATGATAAGAGCACCCTCATGAAAATGAGATGGGGACGGGGATGTTCCTGTAGGATGGAGTGCTCAAGGTTGGTCTCAACCTGCGATGGGTGTGACAATGCTTGAGACCACATTTGGCCTGGACCGGGATGGTAAGGCAAATGTGGAGGTTGGTTGTAGCCCCGTCCGTGTCGGTTAAGGACCGTATGTATGCGGCCCTGCTGGACAAGATTGAGCTGTACCGGATATATAGTGGGGTATGGGACCCATGAAACCGATGTAACTCGATGGACCGTGATATAGAAACTCATCTTTCACGTGGGAATGGCGTTGAGAAGGCGGGAGGTGTAAATCCTTTAGCGGGAAACTTCGACGTGTCCGCGTAGAGGACCATCCTGCTCGGCGCGAAACGTTTTTCTATGTCGGGGTGTCGTGTGAAAGGTTGCTGCACACAACGTAAGAAAGAGCTCTTGAGAGAGCCTTTCGAGGCGGGTGTATGTGTCGTGTATTCCGGGTTGTTATTGATTCGAATCACCGTCGCTCGCGGAAGAGGATTGAGCATACTTGCCCACTGCGCCGTGACTTAGTAACAAGACGAACTAAGTCTCTTAACTTTCTGTTTGTGGATTAATCACTGTATTGGAACCTTGAATGAAGTAGATATAGAGTCAACTAAATTTCATCTCCACCTTAGGCTAGCAACATCGGGATAAGCGTTTCTTGTTTGATTGTGGACTTCCGATGTTGTGAGGCGTGAGGACCACTAATATGAATGCTATAAGAATCTGAATATAAGGATCAAGTTTAGTCAAGCTGCATTTTGCAAATTCCTGTTCCTACAATCTTACTACCCCTGCATTTAGAGTTACATGTTTAGGAGTGACAGTTAAGTCTTGCTGAGCCTTAGTGCTCACGGTTGCTTCTGAGTTGTTTTGCAGGTAGCAAGATGCCTTCTATGAAGAAGGTTGTTCGGTGAGACGATGAACCTCACGGTTCGTTCCACTCATCGGAAACCTAGCCGCTGCCTTTCTTGGGTGAAGCTAGTAGGAAGCGTTCACGGGCTGAACGACTTCTCTTCGGCGTAGTTAGGGTCGAGAGTGAGTAGATTGTCCAGCTAGTTTTAATTTCCGCTGCGTGTGTACTTATGTTGTAAAAGAACTTATCTTCAGTAACAAAATGGTTCCGTTATGTTCTTATCATCTTTTCATGCATGCTGTTGGGTGTCGCATCGCACGGAACCACCCACTGCGATTCCCGGGCGTCACAATCGGAAGTCCACAATCAAATAAGAAACACTTTCCTCCAATGTGGTTATGCCTAAAGTGGAATGTAAACTTAATTAGCTCTATATCTACAGAATACATGGTTTCAAGACAATAATAGATCAATGCATCATATTCTTCTAGCTTCTTTCAATTATTACTACGTCACAGCGCAGTGAACAAACTGTACTCAAATAATCGCGAGGGACGCTGATTGCAATCAATATGCACCCGGATAACATGTCACATACATCCATTTCAGAAGTGTGGTTCTTCACACATTCCTACTCTACTGTATGCAGCAACCTTTCAAAGGAAACCCAAATACAGAACCGGTCCATCCGTAACGGGCAGGAGGTCCCTGCATTGAGCGTGTCTGCGCCCACCGGCAGATTTACACCTTGCTACCATCAACCCACTCCTATAAAATGGTTGGGTAAGCCTCAGCACCCAGGTTAACCAATTACATCGGTTTCCTAGTTCCCATATGCCAGTATGCATCCGGTACTGTTCAAACTTGCCCAGCAGGGCCGCACACGGCTCGGTCCTCAATCAACATGACACGACCCCAAGGTCTTGTCGAGCCAGGATCACGCTGAGGGGTACTGCGTTGCACAGCACCAAATAACACACATCAAAGGTACAAAGCGGAAGCAAAATTTTTATTACATAAAGTGGTTTATGAACATTTGTACATCAAAATGAGTCCAGTCTACACTCACGGGCGTAGACTACGCCTCAAGTGCACGTTCAGCCCTTGAATGTGTCCTTGCTAGCGCACACACACACACACACTAACTCAGCGGCATGCACGACTCCCACTCGACGGGATTCCTCTCCTGGGGTTCCGTCTCCTCCTCGGGAGTCCCTTCCTCATAGAACCCTGCAAAAGCTTCAAACACAAGCAGTGAGCACGAAGGCTCAGCAAGACTGACCCGTCTCTCCTAAACATGGAACTTCTACATGAGGGGTGATGGGTTAATGAGGTAAAATCATTTGCAAAGGACTCACCTAATTATTGGAACCTTACTTTCAAGTTTTAGCAGCAGGTTGTGGAGAACCTTACGCTAAGGCACATGAGAGAGCCGCAATCAAACAAGAAACACATTTCTCTCATGTACTTTGCCCAAAGTTGAAAAAAACTTTAGTTAGCTCTAAACTACAGCAAATCATTAGCAATCAGGTCTATCTTTCAATCAGCAACATTTTAACATGTAACTAGCCTGTTCTTTCTACGTCATGGTACAGTGAACAAGTGGTACTCACTGACTGTGAGGGACAGCGATTATAATCGATTTACACCTGCAGGGTTACCCGAACAACCCGTCACGTACGCCCATACTCGATGTTGCCTACAACAACCATCACGGACGCCGTACGCAACTACCTTTCACCCGTTAGCCAAATGTTGAACCGGTCCAATCGTCCCAAGCAAGAGGTCTCTGCACGCGCATCTCAGTGCCGCCAGCCGATTTACACCTCGAGCTCTCAACCTACCCTCTGAACGACCAGCTATGCCTAAACACCAAGCTACCCGAGTTACATCGGTTTCCCGGTTGCCATATAGCCGGTAGGTCTTCAGTACTGTTCTAGCTTGTTCAACAGGTCCGCACATGGCTTGGTCCTCAATCGACAAAAACGAAGCTACAGCACACAGGCCCCAAAGTCCTGCTGCCCTTACTCTCCGCTCGGTTTCATCTTTCTTGCCATGTGTATCATGTGCTATCTCTACCCGAGTCGAGTGCCTCTAGCCTATGCTCGCGAGTAGTTCCAACTACTCGACTTGTACCGAATCCTACACTATCTTAGCATTGCAGTAGCTAACGGGGTTTGCAATCCTAAACCCAACCCATGGTTTTCTTGGCTATGCAATTGGGTTTCCAAACAAGACTCTAATGCAAAGAATAAGGTATTCAAGTATGTGCTCAAAACAATAAAAACTTGTAAAAAGGTTAATGCAAACCGGAGCTTGCCTTGCTGCTCTTGGTCGTAGGCTAGCTGCTCCTACAGAGTAACGAAGTCTAGGACTTCGGGTTCCTCCTCGACCTTAGCGACTACATGATATAAGACATACATGTATTAATTTGAATGCATTTATATTAAGTTTGAACTGGTAAAGCTTATAAGTCCCACTAGACAGACTCAATGACTGTGAAACTTTTACTGTGGCTTGGTTACAACCTAAGTACAGACTTGGTCAAGTTTTAGTTGCAGCAAAGCTCATTTGAGCCCTCCACAATTAATTATGTACTTGACCTTAATTGGCACTCTTAGGGTGTTCTAGGGATTTTCTTGAAACAAACTATGACTTTCTAAAAACTAGATTTTCAGAGGATTCTAATGGAGTTGGTCACACTTAATTTGAAGGTTCCTAGCTAAAGATATGAGCTAAACAATTTCAGAGAAAATTCTGAAAATGTTTCTGTATATTTTCTATTTTCTCTGGAACAGTTTCACTAATCACACCATTAGGTGGACAAATGAGCTCAAATGGATCTGAAATTTTTATGGTAGTTCAGGGATATTTTGGTAAACAACCTAGCAAAATTTCAGAATTTTCCTCCAAAGGATTCTCCAGTTAAAATTCCAAACAATTTAAATTTTGAGGAATTAATTCTGGAGAAATAAAGATTTTCATGAAGTGAAACTTGATTTGCTAGAAAGTACTCAGAGAGCTGAATCCAACAAAATTTGGTTCACTCGATTTGGAGTTTTCTAACCAAAGTTATGAGGGTTTGAAGTTTGAATGAAATCTGAAAATCGGGGGAAAAGTTTAAATCCGGCGGGGCCCGCGGGGACACGTGTTAGGCGTGAAGGCAACCGCAGACTGAGGCCCACAGGGTCTTTGCGCGCCAGCACAACGATCCCGGCGACACCCGATCCCGATTTAAAATTTTGAGCCGCTGACGCGTGGGCCAGCCGGCTTCGTCTTCCTCCCGACGCGCTCTCGCGCCCGCGCCGCCTCCCCTTGCCGGAGCAGACTCGTAGTTCGCCGGACTGTCGCTGCCGGCCATCGCACGGTCTGAAACTCGCCGCCAGGGTGTTGTCGACATCGAGGAACACGTCTGTGCTGAAAGGAACTCCTAGTTGGTTTCATACCACGGATGCTGAAAGGAACTTGATCGCCGGCTAGTCCAGCGTCTATGTGCAGGATTTGATAACTAAAGAAAGATCACAGCGCGAGAATTCGAAGAATCCATACCGGAAACTCTGTTTCGGGTCGCCGGAGCAAAAGCTGGAAATTCGCAGTGGATTCTTCACGGTTTGCTCCCAAACATGGAGGAGAGCAACACGGTGGTTGCGCGCTCCTGTTGCCTCTCTTGCTGGACCGTGAAAACGACTGTGGAACGCTGTCCACGAGCGCCTGACCTTCGGCTGAGGTTAGGTCACCGTTGTGGCGATCGTTCTCGGGCAAGGGAGGTCGGAGCTCGGGGTTTTTGGCGTCGGGGAGGTGGAGTGCGATCTCAGGTTGCCGTTTAGCAGCTCAGGGAAGGAAAGAGCGATCGTTTGCTGGTTTTCCCGATCGAGCAGAGAGCTTCGGGGAGAAACAATGCCGCTGCTCGGGGTTGCACGCGAGGGGATAAAGCCAGCGGGTCTTCGCTCGGGCTGAGGCGGTGCCGGACGCGTGGAGGCGCGAGCAAGCCACCCTGGGCGCCAGCGCGCGAAGGAGGAAGCAGCTGGTGGCGCCGGTGGCTTCTCGGTGGCACAGCCGACAGCTGCTTGGTGGAATTTCCCACCGAGGCTGTGACTGTGTGGAAGTCTTCCCCCCTTCTCTCTATGACATGTAGGTCCCACACTCAAGTTTAACCTCTGAAATTAACTCCTCATCACTGTTGTAAACAGTGAGCCCCAAAATACCCAGTGTGATTCAAATTATTCACCCATGAGCCATTTGAATTGATTAGAATTCAAATTAGGTTTGGTTTGAATGAATTTCAGCACAAGTTCAGTTTGGAATTCAAATAAAGTTTGAATTTGTCACACTTAGCTCATGTCAAGATCAACTCCAAATGGAGTTAAAATTGGTGTGTGAGCTCACAAAAATGTGCTGAATAAGAATATGCCTCCCACTTTTGAATTCATGGGATAAAAACAGTTTGAATTTGAATATGGTTTCAAACTGCCCTCTTTCTAGCTATACCCAAAATGACCTCAAAAAGGTTTTGAATTTGGGTGAAACTTGGCATGGACATCCCTAGCAAGGTGTAGGAGTTTTCATATGCCCAACCCCTCTATATCACATGTGGGAAATACCACTTTTGCAATATGTGAGTTTGTTCTCTAATGAGCATGTTGATGGTGGTTACTTGCTCTTCATTTGTGTTCATCAACTTGCTTCAAATGAGGTGTGTAGTGTGGTGATGAACACTTTAAACATGTGTCAAAAACTGAGGCCCTTACATTCCTCCCCCCTTAAAAGAATCTCGTCCCGAGATTATAAGGTGAAAATGAGAGAGAGGACGGTGGAAAATTACCGGATATGCGACGTGAAAAAGTTGGGGTAGTTAACGTGAAGAAATCCTTCGCTCTCCCATGTTGCTTCGTCCATGGAGTGATTACTCCATAGAACCTTGTAGAACCACAACGTACGGTTGCGTGTGGTTCGGGCCTTTTCGTCAATAATCTGAACAGGTTCCTCCCGATAGGTGAGATCCGGTTGCAGTTCTTCAATGTCTTCCAGCTGAGCGGTAGTTGATAGCTTGAGACACTTCCTCAGCTGGGAAATGTGAAAGACGTCGTGCACACCGGAAAGTGCTTCTGGTAATTTCAGCCGGTATGCTACTGATCCACATCTTTCGGAAAACTGGAATGGACCGATGAATCAGGGTGCCAACTTTCCTCTCACCCCAAATCTATTTACGCCCCTCATTGGAGACACACGCAGATATACGTGATCCCCGACTTCTAATTGTAGTGGGCGTCTTCACCGGTTCGCATACTGTTTCTGTTGGGATTGGGCGGCTTTTAGGTTCGCTTGAATCTGTCGAACCTTTTCGTCCGCGTTGTTGACAAGGTCAATCCCGAAGGTGACCCTTTCGCTAGACTCATACCAATTCAGTGGTGTGCGGCATTTCCGCCCGTATAGCGCCTCGTAGGGCGCCATTTTTATGCTGGCTTGGTACCCATTGTTGTATGAGAACTCAGCTAACGGCAAGTGATCATCCCAATTCTTGCCGTGGTTGATAGCGCAAGCTCGTAGCATGTCTTCTAAGATTTGATTTACCCGCTCGGTTTGTCCATCCGTCTGCGGGTGGTACGCTGAACTACGGATCAGCTTCGTCCCCAAGGCAGCGTGCAGCTGCCCCCAAAAACAGGACACAAATAAAGTGCCCCGATCTGATATGATGGTACAGGGTACGCCGTACAAGCATAGGATCCGTCAGATGTATAGTTCAGCGTACTTCTTGGCGTTGTAGTTGGTGTTGACCGGGATGAAATGGGCAACTTTGGTGAGCCGATCGACGATCACCCACACAGAATCATGCTTTTGAAGAGTGGTGGGTAAACCGACGATGAAGTCCATGCTCACATCTTCCCACTTCCAGGCAGGAACGCCCAGTGGTTGTAGCAGTCCCGGTTCCGCATATGATCTGCCTTCACCCTTCGACATGTATCACACTCGGACACGTACTTTGCGATCTCCCACTTCATCCGTGTCCACCAAAACTTGCTTATGAGTTCTTGATACATTTTGTTGCTGCCGGGGTGAATAGAAAATTTTGATAAGTGAGCCTCATCAAAAATTTTCTTCCGTAACTCCGGGTTACGGGTACGACGATCCGGTCCTTGAACCATAGGACGCCGTCTCCGTCCTTCCGGAAACATGTCAACTCCCCACTGTCTACACGTCTCCGCAAATGCGACATGCCCTTGTCATGTTTCTGAGCTGCCGCTATCTCTTCACGGATGCTGGGGATCAAAGCTAGGTTGTAGAGAGCTCCGTGTGGAATCACATGTAGCGGTGGTTCGCTCTCTTTCAACGGTGTGATGGTCAGATTGTTGACGTGTGACTTGCGGCTTAGCGCATCTGCCACTACGTTTGCCTTGCCCGGATGATAATGGATCTCTATTTTGTAATCCTTTATCAATTCTAACCATCTTCGTTGCCTCATGTTCTGCTCCTTCTGAGTGAATATGTACTTGAGGCTTTTGTGGTCGGTATATAAATGTACGAGGTTACCGAGTAGGTAGTGCCTCCACATCTTCAGTGCAAGTACCACGGCAGCAAGCTCCAAGTCATGAGTTGGATAATTCTGCTCATGGTTTCTAAGCTGCCGTGATCCATACGCGACCACTCTTCGGTCTTGCATCAGCACACATCCGAGCCCAATGCCGGATGTATCGCAGTACACATCGAACGGTTTTGTTGTGTTTGGCTGCGCCAAAACCGGTGCTGATGTTAGGTGCTTGACTAAAGCCTTGAATGCTGCTTCACATGTTGGACTCCAAACATATTTGGTAGCCTTCTTCAGCAGCTCTGTCATTGGCTTGGCAATCTTCGAGAAGTTTGGAATGAACCTCCGATAATATCCCGCGAGTCCGAGGAAACTCCGTACCTCGTGAACAGTTCCCGGGGATTTCCAATTCAGCACTTGAGTGATCTTGCTCGGGTATACAGCGATACCCTCCGCTGAGATGATATGCCCGAGGAAAGGCACTTGCGATATCCAGAATTCGCATTTGCTGAATTTCGCGTATAGCTTGTGATCCCGCAGCCGTTGCAAGACTATATGCAGATGCTTCTTGTGATCTTCCTCTGACTTGGAATATACCAAGATGTCGTCGATGAAGACCACGGAAAACCTGTCCAGCTCCGGCATGAATACCGAGTTCATCAAATACATGAAGTGAGCTGGAGCATTGGTGAGGCCAAAGGACATGACCAGGTACTCGTAAAGTCCGTACCTCGTCGAGAAAGCTGTCTTCGGAATGTCCTCAGCCCTTATCTTAATCTGATGGTACCCAGATCTTAAGTCCATCTTGGAGAAGATCTTTGCTTCGACCAACTAATCAAACAACATGTCGATCCGTGGCAAAGGGTACTTGTTCTTGATGGTTACGGCATTTAATGGACGATAGTCCACGCAAATCCGCAACATCTCATCCTTCTTCTTTACAAATAATGCCGAACAGCCCCACAGCGAGGAGCTCGGCCTAATAAAACCCCTTTCCAGCAGGTCCGTTAGCTGGGTCTTCAATTCAGCCAATTCCTTGGGCGCCATCTTGTACGGCCTTCGGGATATTGGCATGGTTCCCGGTGCAAGTTCAATCTTGAACTCCACTTCTCTATCGGCGGCATCCCCGGCAAATCATCCGGGAATATGTCAGTGAACTCTCGGACCACTGGAATATCTTCCAATCTGATGGTTGTGGACTGATAGACACTTGGAAGTTTTATTTCTGGACTGTCCAGAAACAAGGAGTGAGATTCGTGCACTTCTGAGTTTAAGTGCACAACTCGGAGGACGGTGTCTAAAACAGCGCCGTGGCGGGTTAACCACGGCATCCCTAAAATGACATCGACCTTTTGTCCCTCTAGGATTATGAGACACGTAGGGTAAACTCTACCCTCTAAGCACAATGGCGCTTTTGGGACCATCATGCTTGCTGAAATTTTCCCACCCGGTGAACAGATCACATAAGGACTATCGGTGGGTAGTATTTGCAAGCTATATTTATCAATGAAAGCTTGACTAATGAAGCTATGCGTGGCGCCTGAATCAAATAGTACTATGGCGGGATGCTGGTGGTGTTGGAACATACCTGCAAGGATTGGCTCACCCTACGGCACGCCCTCTATGGCAAGCTGGTGGACTGTGCCAGGCCTAGGGTTTGCCCGCCGCGCATTAGTAGGGTTCCAGGGTTGATTCCTCCACGGAAACTGCAGTGCAACTCCGCCGCCTTGCCTCTCCGGACAACTGCTGGCGAAGTGTCCTGGACGACCACACTTGTAACATGTGGCCGCTGCTGGTGCAGTGCTCGGGGGACGAAAGCCCGGCATGCGTTGCTGAGGTGCATACGCACGCGGCATCGCCCGCTGCTGCTGTTGTTGCGTAGGTGGTGCTGGCAGTGCCGACCTGAATGCCGGTGAAGAGTACGGCCGACTGCGGAAAGGCATCGACCTCTGAGGTGGCTGCCAGCGTGAACCTGATGGTGGGCGATTCACCATCCGAAACTTTTGAGAAGGACCGCCTCCTTCTCCGCTGCTCTGCGGCGCGCTTCGCTTTCGCTCCGCCGCCGCCAACTCCTTGCCGGAGTCCTCTTGAACAATCACAGCATCAATGATGTCGTTGAGGCTGCCGCGATTGAACATCGCCAATTTGTCCTTCAGGAGCGGGTTAAGCCCCTGGTAAAAGTGGTCCCGCCGCTTCTCGTCGGTATCTGCGTGATACGACGCGTAGAGTGTGAGATTGTTGAACGCCCTGGAGTATTCCAGCGCGTTCCGGCTTCCTTGTTGCAGGTGTAGAAACTCCTGCGTCTTCCTCTTCATCAAACCTGGCGGTTTGTGATAGGCCCTGAAGGCCGTCCGGAACTCCGTCCAGATCATAACTCGGTCGGTGGGCTGTGAAGCACAAAAGTTTGCCCACCACGTGCTCACGGATCCTTGGAACTGCTGGACCGCGAACTGAGTCTTGCGCTGCTCACTTATCTGGAGCAGCCCGAACTTCATCTCTATTGCGCGGAGCCAGTTGTCCGCGTCAAGAGGTTCATCCGCCCTTGAGAATACAGGGGGATGAGTCGCCAGGAAGTCAGAGTAGGAGCTCTGTTGACGCTCCTCACGATCTTGACGTCTCTCTGGGCGAGACGTATTAGCGATAAGAGTTTGCAGCAACTCTGTGTGCTGCTGATGTGAACCTGCCATTGCCGCGACGATGTCGGCCAATGTAACCGTTGGCAGTGGCGGTGACGGTGTTTGCTGTTGCTGTTGCTGCTGTTGCTGCTGCTGTCCCGAGGAATCCTCGGGAGGTTGTTGGGAGGTCTCTCCCCCTTGGCTAGTACCACCAACGTCCGGGTTGGCACGAGTACGAGTCATTCTGAAATTCAAAACAGCAGCGATTAGCACATGTCATACTTAAAATTCCATATGCAACAGTAGGTATTGAAGTGACACATGAATAATTGCACAACATTCACATATATTGATAAAGCATAAACTTTATACAAGATACATTATTCTCGGGTCTCCGAGAAGTCGTGCTCATGTCGTCACTACCTATACATACGCTACTGCCTACACGACATGTCACCGATTACAAAAGTTGGGTTACACTACCCTAGCTGTCCTACTTGGCAACTGTAGCCCCCTACTCGGAGTAGAACTCGACCTCCTGCGGGTCGTCCTCCTCCGGTACCTATGCTGGTGGCTCTGGATCTACCACCTCTTCTCCCATCTCAGGTTCTCCCATTGCTGGAAGGCCCAAGACCACCGGTATGCCCAATACCGGAGGTACGAGGTCCTGTAATGCATGCACCTCGTCCATGGCCTGGTTGTAGTCCTCTTCCCAGCCTTGCCCTTCCTCAATAGTGTCGTCCCGCTCTTGAGTAAGGTCCTCGTTCTGCTGGGTCAGATTCCGTACCAGTTCTTGCAACGCCGCTATGTCGACACGGCTTTTCTTCTTCGCTTTCTTCAGACGATGCAACTGATTGTGCTGTTCATTCAGTCGCTTGATCGTCGGAAGGAGCACATTGCGGAGTGCGCTGTGAGCACTCTCGAAATGGTCTCCACGGCTTGTGCTCTCCTTGAGCTTTGCGGCGAGATGCTCTATATGAACAGCTTGGCTGTCCATCACGGCATTTCCCGCCCTCATCTGGAGGCTAAGGTTTGCCTCCGCAGGGTTGTACCTTGGGCAACTCGGGTCCGTTGCCTCCAGGTACCTCTCTTCCCACACATGCTGAGCCTGTCCCTCCACCGGAATGAGCGCGTATGGAGTTCCCTCCATAGCCTGCACGTGTAGTTGGCAGAAACGTGACATGATGTCACGGGCTGCCACTTGCCACATCCCTTCCGGTTGCCTACCTCTCACCGTGACGGTGAACGGCACCCAACCGGGTGGTGTAGGTCCTGCAGGGACTTCGACATGGATTGTCCACGTCTTGTCCCCTCTTCGCCTTCTTCCTTGGCGAAGTACTGCGGCATCTGGTTGTACCCGATATTGAAGCATATGCCTCAATGCTTCCAGATAGCCGCTGCGGTGAGAACAGTGGGACACTACCCACCCGTTCTCCAACTGCTTATATGTTGTCATCTGTAAAAATATATTTGATAAATTTCAAATATTTATTTAAACAGTAAACCATTGAGTCATAACATAAGACATTACATTGAACCCATAAACTTGGAAATATAGTTCAAATTTAAACAAATTTGACTACTGATCTGTTGTCCAACATGACAGCCTTGACCAGTTTCCGTCTTAACCTGATTTAGGCCATGTTAAAAGCCAAACCAATTCTGGAGCTCAACATCAAAGTTAAAGCTAACTTCAATAGCTTTCCAGAAAGTATTTGATTGGCCTAAGATCTGTCCTGGTTCAAAAGTTATGAGATGTCAAAGTTAGCAGAATTTCTGGAGAAAATTGGACAGCACCTCCCTGCTTTAGGTACTGGTTTGATTCAAAAATTCCAGTTAATTCTGCCCCCAATCTGACAAAACTTTCTGTTACAAAGTTGTAACCCATATCATAAGCTTTCCATAACTACCTTATATTCTATTTTTAGATTTTTTATGCAGGATGTTATGCTCAATTTACAGAGAGTTTACAGAGAGGGTTTGCTCTGCCCTGTTTTCTGGACAGTTTCAACTATACTGCATTTTTCGATCGGTTAAGGGATGAGACACCTCTGGACCACAACAGAAAAGTTTTAAAACTCTTCCAAAGCTTTCCAGAAATGTATAATATGACCCCAACCTCGAAGGAACTCAACCTCTAACCTCTGATTAACTTCAGCCTTAATTCAGCTGAAAACAGAGTGCTCTGTCCTTAGCAACCTATAGGTTGAAAACTTGTTAACTTTGAATATCCTGTTCAAGGGAAGGAGTTACATCAAGTTTTACTACCTTGGATCAAAACCTTCATGTTTTACAATGAAGTTTTTCATTTAGTGGGGTGTGACATCGATGCGTCACCAGAGCATGTCGGTACTACGTCCTCACAAAGAAAAACCTATACCGGACTTAGCCAGCTTCATTAGTTTAGTGGCACTAAACGTCCCTCGCACACGGATGCTACACGTTTACCATTTCATGGTTAGACTACCTGCAGAAACTCAAACAATCGTCAGACTCGGCTGCACACCGAGCCCGGTATCCATACAGTTCGTACACCCGGCCGTCATCACTCGCCCGGATGTTCTCAAGCCAAACACGCCTTGAGTTACGTGTTCACGTTTCAGACCACGTGACGGGGTCTCCCAAATTGCACCACGCACGCTAGGGACAGACGTTCCTCGAATACCCCAAACGACATGCAGAGTCGTAGAGGATATCAAAGTGGGTCGGGTTACCTACCACCCGCGGGGCTCCACCCTTCAGCTTGTGCGCACTGGTGGACAGCGCTTACGTGCACCCCCAAGACATAAACGTCCCGAGATGCACGATTTTCCGACATAGACAGATAGGTTAGTATGCCACTTTCTATATGCTAATAACATCCTTATATGGGCTACTAACTCGTTCCTCACTGGATTTTTGAAAAAGATGACCTTTGTAGTGCGTTAAACCTCAAGCGAGATCTGATACCAATGCTGACACGACCCCACGGTCTTGTAAAGCCAGGATCACGCTGAGGGGTACTGCGTTGCAGAGCACCGAATAACACACATCAAAGGTACAAAGCGGAAGCAAAATTTTTATTACATAATGTGGTTTATGAACATTTGTACATCAAAATAAGTCCAGCCTACACTCACGGGCGTAGACTATGCCTCAAGTCCACGTTCAGCCCTTGAACGTGTCCTTTCTAGCACACACACACACTAACTCAGCGGCGTGCACGACTCCCACTCGACGGGATTCCCCTTCTGGGGTTCCGTCTCCTCCTCGGGAGTCCCTTCCTCATAGAACCCTGCAAAAGCTTCAGACACAAGCCGTGAGCACGAAGGCTCAGCAAGACTGACCCGTCTCTCCTAAACATGGAACTTCTACAGGAGGGGTGATGGGTTAATGAGGTAAAACCATTTGCAAAGGACTCGCCTAATTATTGGAACCTTACTTTCATGTTTTAGCAGCAGGTTGTGGAGAACCTTACGCTAAGGCACACGAGAGAGCCGCAATCAAACAAGAAACACATTTCTCTCATGTACTTTGCCCAAAATTGAAAAGAACTTTAGTCAGCTCTAAACTACAGCAAATCATTAGCAATCAGGTCCATCTTTCAATCAGCAACATTTTAACATGTAACTAGCCTGTTTTTTCTATGTCACGGTACAGTGAACAAGTGGTACTCACTGACCGCGAGAGACGGCGATTATAATCGATTTACACCTGCAGGGTTACCCGAACAACCCGTCACGTACGCCCGTACTCGATGTTGCCTACAACAACCATCACGGACGCCGTACGCAAATACCTTTCACCCATTAGCCAAATGTTGAACTGGTCCAATCGACCCGAGCAAGAGGTCTCTGCACGCACATCTCAGTGCCGCCAGCCGATTTACACCTCGAGCTCTCAACCTACCCTCTGAACGACCAGCTATGACTCAACACCCAGCTACCCGAGTTACATCGGTTTCCCGGTTCCCATATAGCCGGTAGGTCTTCGGTACTGTTCTAGCTTGTTCAACAGGCCCGCACATGGCTCGGTCCACAATCGACACAATCGGAGCTACAGCACACAGGCCCCAAAGTCCTGCTGCCCTTACTCTCCGCTCGGTCTCATCTTTCTTGCCATGTGTATCATGTGCTATCTCTACCTGAGTCGAGTGCCTCTAGCCTATGCTCCCGAGTAGTTCCAACTACTCGACTTGTACCGAATCCTACACTATCTTAGCATTGCAGTAGCTAACGGGGTTTGCAATACTAAACCCAACCCATGGTTTTCTTGGCTATGCAATTGGGTTTTCAAACAAGACTCTAATGCAAAGAATAAGGTATTCAAGTATGTGCTCAAAACAATAAAAACTTGTAAAAAGGTTAATGCAAACCAGAGCTTGCCTTGCTGCTCTTGGTCGTAGGCTAGCTGCTCCTCCAGAGTAACAAAGTCTAGGACTTCGGGTTCCTCCTCGACCTTAGTGACTACATGATATAAGACATACATGTATTAATTTGAATGCATTTATATTAAGTTTGAACTTGTGAAGCTTATAAGTACCACTAGACAGACTCAATGACTGTGAAACTTTTACTGTGGCTTGGTTACAACCTAAGTACAGACTTGGTCAAGTTTTAGTTGCAGCAAAGCTCATTTGAGCCCTCCACAATTAATTATATTCTTGACCTTAATTGGCACTCTTAGGGTGTTCTAGGGATTTTCTTGAAACAAACTATGACTTTCTGAAAACTAGATTTTCAGAGGGTTCTAATGGAGTTGGTCTCACTTAATTTGAAGGTTCCTAGCTAAAGATATGAGCTAAACAATTTCAGAGAAAATTCTGAAAATGTTTCTGAACGTTTTCTATTTTCTCTGGAACAGTTTCACTAATCACACCATTAGGTGGATCAAATGAGCTCAAATGGATCTGAAATTTTTATGGTAGTTCAGGGATATTTTGGTGAACATCCCAGCAAAATTTCAGAATTTTCCTCCAAAGGATTCTCCAGTTAAAATTCCAAAGAGTTAAATTTTGAGGAATTAATTCTGGAGAAATAAAGATTTTCATGAAGTGAAACTTGATTTGCTGGAATTTACTCAGAGAGCTGAATCCAACAAAATTTGGATCACTCGATTTGGAGTTTTCTAACCAAAGTTATGAGGGTTTGAAGTTTGAATGAAATCTGAAAATCGGGGGAAAAGTTTAAATCCACCGGGGCCCGCGGGGACACGTGTTAGGCGTGGAGGCAACCGCACACTGAGGCCCACAGGGTCTTTGCGCGCCAGCACACCCGATCCTGATTTAAAATTTTGAGCCGCTGACGCGTGGGCCAGCCGGCTTTGTCTTCCTCCCGACGCGCTCTCGCGCCCGCGCCGCCTCCCCTCGCCGGAGCAGACTCGGAGCTCGCCGGACTGTCGCTGCCGGCCATCGCACGGTCTGAAACTCGCCGCCAGGGTGTTGTCGACGTCAAGGAACACGTCTGTGGGGTCAGCTCGAGCTGGCGGTGACCGGAAATAGCCCGGCGACGTGCAGCGGCTTCGGTTGAGGTTCGGCGCCGTCGGCCGTGGGTTCTAACCAGCCATAGCCTCGAACAATCGGTTCTACAGCATCAGTATACCTCTAGGAAGCTCGACAAGGAGTAAAAAGGGTTTAAAGATGGCGGCAAGTCGGTCGGCACCGTGTGACCGAGCGTGCCCGCCATGAGCGCCCTTGATCAAGCTCGAAATTCGTCATTCCTAGTTGGTTTCACCACGGATGCAGAAAGGAACTTGATCGCCGGCTAGTCCAGCGTCTATGTGCAGGATTTGATAACTAAAGAAAGATCACAGCGCGAGAATTTGAAAAATCCATACCGGAAACTCGGTTTCGGGTCGCCGGAGCAAAAGCTGGAAATTCGCAGAGGATTCTTCACGGTTTGCTCCCAAACTTGGAGGAGAGCAACACGGTGGTCACACGCTCCTGTTGCCTCTCTTGCTGGACCGTGGAAACGCCTGTGGAACGCTGACCACGAGCGCCTGACCTTCGGCTGAGGTTAGGTCGCCGTTGTGGCGATCGTTCTCGGGCAAGGGAGGTCGGAGCTCGGGCTTTTTGGCGTCGGGGAGGTGGAGTGTGATCTCAGGTTTCCGTTTAGCAGCTCAGGGAAGGAAAGAGCGATCATTTGCTGGTTTTCCCGATCGAGCATAGAGCTTCGGGGAGAAACAATGCCGCTGCTCGGGGTTGCACGCGAGGGGATAAAGCCAGCGGGTCTTCGCTCGGGCTGAAGCGGTGCCGGTCGCATGGAGGCGCGAGCAAGCCGCCCTGGGCGCCAGCGCGCGAAGGAGGAAGCAGCTGGTGGCGCCGGTGGCTTCTCGGTGATACAGCCGACAGCTGCTCGGTGGAATTTCCCACCGAGGCTGTGACTTTGTGTGCAAGTCTTCCTCCCTTCTCTCTATGACATGTGGGTCCCACACTCAAGTTTAACCTCTGAAATTAACTCCTCATCACTGTTGTAAACAGTGAGCCCCAAAATACCCATGGTGATTCAAATTATTCACCCATGAGCCGTTTGAATTGATTAGAATTCAAATTGCGTTTGGTTTGAATGAATTTCAGCATAAGTTCAGTTTGGAATTCAAAAAAAGTTTGAATTTGTCACACTTAGCTCATGTCAAGATCAACTCCAAATGGAGTGAAAATTGGTGTGTGAGCTCACAAAAATGTGCTGAATAAGAATATGCCTCCCACTTTTGAATTCATGGGATAAAAACAGTTTGAATTTGAATATGGTTTCAAACTGCCCTCTTTGTAGCTATACCCAAAATGACCTCAAAAAGGTTTCAAATTTGGGTGAAACTTGGCATGGACATCCCTAGCAATGTGTAGGAGTTTTCATATGCCCAGCCCCTCTATATCACATGTGTGAAATACCGCTTTTGCAATATGTGAGTTTGTTCTCTAATGAGCATGTTGATGGTGGTTACTTGCTCTTCATTTGTGTTCATCAACTTGCTTCAAATCAGGTGTGTGGTGTGGTGATGAACACTTTAAACATGTGTCAAAAACTGAGGCCCTTACACAACACCAACACGGCTACGCACGTGAGACCTCGGCTCACTGCATCCTATCCCCCCTGCTGGGTCTCAGTTTCAAATTCTTAAGCCATTTTATACTTCTTTCCATCCCGTGTAATAAAATCTTATCTCGCGAGTACATTCCAACTACTCGGCTTCTACCGAGATCGTAAGAACATTAGCATGGCATTCTCTACTCATCGAGCGGAAAACTACCCAACCCTTCATAGGATTTAGAGGTCATGCAAGTGGGGTTTCAATCACCATAACTCTAATGCAAGCATTTCACCCTAGACATAAGTTATACAAATGAAAACTTTGCAAAAGGTAATGCAAACCGGGGCTTGCCTGGTTGCGAGTCAAAGGGAAAGTTAGCGTCGGGTGTGAGGACTTCCAATGGCTCTGGAGTGTCCTAAACTTCGGTCACTATATGATATGCAACAAAATATGCGTATAAGTGCTATTGATTTATAAGAATTAAACTTCTATTACTAGCTACTGCTATTAAGGTTTCTTAATTGGCTTTGGGATTTTTCCAGTGGACACTAGACTCTATAAGGATGATCTGAGCAGAATTTTGAGAAGTTTCATGTAAGCTTGTGGTCTCTAAAATTCCCACAAATACAAGACTTCTCGGAATTTTGATCCCAAATCTGAAGTTTTGATGTGACGCCCGGTCCCGTAAAACACGGAACCCAGCTAATGCATATGTGTGCCCAGGATGTTCATCACACATACACATGTAATCCACAAACTTAATTCAGAATATAACCACGAATAATAGGGTTTAAGTACTTTATTACATCAATCTCTAACTTTTTCTTGCAGCGGAAGTCTCTAACTTATTCTAGCAGCGGAAGTCTCTAAACGATAACGAAAGCAGCTAAACAGCAGCGGCTCCATCTTCTACTCCAAAGGCAAGTTGATGGTAGTTCGCATGCCTAATACTCCACATGATATTCGAAGTACTCTTCTCCTGTTGCTGATATTTGTATGATAATGCAAGGGTGAGTACATGTCGTACTCAGCAAGTGGGGGAAAAGTATGACATGTAGCTTACAGCAAGTTAGGAATAAAAAGGCTCATTGCAGAAAGCAAAGTTTATTTCACAAACATGATAAAAACAGCAACTATCTTTAAGTGAATTTAATCCCAACATATATTTAAGTAAAACAGCAACATACCTCCTTCATGATTCACCACTTTTCATGTCTCAACCAACCATTAATCTTTCTCAACTTTATCTCATTCTCATGATAACCATCTCATGTTCATATCCATCTCATAATCATATATCTGAAAGCTCATTGTCATGAATCAACAGTCCCGAAACCAATCTCATTACCAAGACTCAACAGTCCCGAAACCAATTTCCAATGACCATACCATAACCAAATAACCAATAACCATCCCAAATTTCCATCCCAAATATCCCTCTAATCATGTGAGTTGGCCAGGCGCTTGTGACCGTAAGCATGGCTATCATGATAGTTTTACACTCTTAAGAGGTGGCACCACTTTACCCACAAGTTTGTGATTTCGTCACCCATCGGCGACTGCTGAACCTCCGTTATACCAGTACACAACTGTCGGTGTATGGCCAAGAGATCACAAAATAGCCTTTACAAAGGGGCTACTAGATGTATGGACTCACTAAGGTTTCACCAGCAGGCTCGAATCACCATTCTCCAACCTACGGGCCCCCTCTTGTGCCATGCAGTTCCCAGGGCAGTCCTCTCTCGACTCCTATTCCCTGCGCCTTCCACAGTCCGTAACAATCTATCAACTTACCTAATTAGTTAGCTAAGCCGCACCCATATTTGGCCTTGTGGTGGCACTGTTTTCCTAGCATGTGCTGGCATGAACCGGTCCTTAGATCTACGGCAAGTAAACCACCATCTCATTCTACCACATCCACAAACCAAGCTTGCCTAGATCTCCCCCGATTCATGTTCATTATCATCATCAAGTTCTCATTAACATTATTCATATGAGTGCAGTAGCTAGACACGTTCTATCTCGCTTCCCATAACCCGTAAGCTAAGCGAAGCGAAATATGATCATACCCGACTCATCAGCTTTCCCGGCGAGAAGGGTGGTTGTCAAAACTAGTAAACTCCTATACAAGGATGTACCATCAAGTTGACTCAAGCATACACATTTTCGCAAACAAAACAGTTTCCCAAAACATGGGATCAATATGGTCAAGGGGCACTTGCCTTGTTCCTGTGGCTTTTGCTGCTCTTGCGTCTCGATGTCTTGGTGCTGTAGTCCTTCGTAGGTAGCTCCCTGAGCTTGTCCTTCTACTCACGACCACGCACATACAAAATTATAGCAATCAAACATCTTGCACAAACTTTACTCAAGATGCAATGATGTAGATGGATGCAAATCCTATGGTGTTGTTTTATTGAACCAGTTTGTACGTGTTCTTGCGTGTTTTAATGGCTTTGCATGGGATTTACGATGAACAAGGGTGTGGGGATCAAGTGTGGACGTGGTAATGATCTTGACTCAAGATCTAGATCAATTCCACCATCAAAAAACCGATCAACATGTGATCTGTCCACACGAAAATGCATCTGTTCGAAGAAAAACGGATGCGAAAAAAACCGTGATGATGTCGTAAGCTAGTAACGAAGACCTACCTCGGCCTTCCTCCTAGCAGTGGTAGCAGGACACTTCGTCGGCTCTCTTCCGGCGACGGTGATCGTGATGGGGCTCGTCGGCGGTCTCACCAGTGGCTGAACTCCGACGAAGGTGTTAACTCGGTGAGTTGGAAGCTAGGGCCTCTAAGTTGTCGACTTGGGAAAAGGTGTTACGGCCAAGGGGGTTTTTGGGTTCAATTTATAAGGGGTTAAAGAAGAGTCCTACTCCGATTGGATTTCAAATAAGAGTCCTATTCAATTTGTTTTGGATCTTAACAACTTATCTCCAATTGATTTGGTGCGGTGTCAATGTGGAAGAAATTGTATCAATTTCCTCAGTACCGAGTATTCCAGCGCGCACAGGAGAAAAACTGCTTAAGGATTTCGTCACCTCCGCAGGGTGAGCTCCGGAGGCGCCACGTGTCCAGCGGAGGTCGGGCCTCCCTTTTCCGCTGAGGAGAGCTCCGGGTGCGCCGCGTGTCTGGCGGGCGGGACCTCCCTCTTCCTCAGAGGCGTGATCCGCGTGCGCCATGTGTCTGGCGGGCGGGACCTCCCCTCTCTTCAGAGGCGAGCTCCGCGTGCGACACGTGTTAGTGCCAGACCTCCCCTCTCCTCGGAGGTGGGCTCTGATAGTGCTACGTGTCCAGCAGCACTGGACTTCCTTTCTCCTTAGAGACGAGCTCCGAGGTCGACACGTGTCCAATAGTGTTGGACCACCCTTCTTCTCGGAGGTGAGCTCTGAGGATGACATGTGTCCATCGGGACCGGACCTCTCGGAGGCGAGCTGCGAGGGTGACACATGTCTAGCGGGTCGGACCTCTCGGAGGCGAGCTCCGAGGGTGACACGTGTCTGGCGGGGCCGGACCTCATCCCTTCCGTAGGGGTGAGCTCCGAGGGTGACATGTGTCCCGCGGGGCTGAGCCTCGCTTCTCTGCAGAGACTAGCTCCAAAATCGACACATGTCCCGTGGTTCTGAGCCTCGCTTCTTCCGCAAAGACTAGCTCCGAAGGAAACACGTGTCCAGCGGGGCCGGACCTCGCCCCTTCTCCTGAGGCGAGCTCCGAGCCTGCCACGTGGCCAGCAGTGCCGGACCTCACCCCCCTCCGCAGGGATGAGCTCCCAAGGCACCACGTGGCCAGCAGGCCGCGGGAAGTGTCGACAGCGCTCCTCGGAGGATTGGAATTGGCCCCTTTTAGCTATCTTTCTCCCATTTTTATGATTCTTTCTCATTTCTATTTCTTTTATAATGTTTTTCTATATGCAATGCATGACTATGAAATTGAGGGTGTTACAAACCTACCCCCCTTAAACTGAATCTCGCCCTCGAGATTCGGTAGAGTAGAGAATAGGTGAGAGAATTCTGCTTTGAGGTCTTCCTCACGCTCCCATGTTGCTTCGGCTTCTGTGTGATGGCTCCACTGTACCTTGCACCAACGGATCACTTAGTTCCTCGTGACCCTTTCCTTCACGTCCAAAATTTGGACTGGGTGCTCCACATAGGTCAGATCCTCTTGAAGCTCAAGCTCATTCATCGGTACTTGTTCTTCCGGTACTCTTAATCACTTCTTAAGCTGGGATACGTGAAACACGTCATGCACGTTGGAGAGGTGCGTTGGGAGCTCTAGTTGATAAGCTACCTCTCCTTGCTTGCCCAAAATCTTAAATGGCCCGATGTGGCGAGGTGCTAACTTTCCTTTGACGTTGAAACGTCATTGGCCACGGATAGGCGATACCTTAAGGTACACGAAGTCTCCTACTTCGAAGGTCAACTTTCATCGCCTATTGTCCGCATAACCTTTTTGTCGTGACTGAGCAGCCTTCAAGTTCTCCCGTATTTTTTTGGACTTTCTTCTCAGCTTCTTGCAGTACTTCGGGTCCAAACACTTGGTTCTCTCCGGTCTCATTCCAGAACAGCGGCGTTCTACACCGTCTACCATACAATGCTTCGAAAGATGACATCTTCAAGCTGGTTTGATAGCTGTTATTGTATGAGAACTCAGCATCCGGCAAGCTCCTATCCCAACTACACCCATGTTTCAAGGCGCAGGCTCTCAACATGTCTTCCAAAATTTGGTTTGTCCTCTCAGTTTGCCCGTCGGTTTGCGGGTGATAAGCGGAGCTGAAATCTAGTCGTGTACCCATAGCTTCATGCAGCTTCTTCCAGAACCTAGAGGTAAATTGGGTACCCCAATCTGAAACTACCCTCTTCGGAACTCCATGACGACACACGATTTTCTCCATGTACAGGTCGGCTAGTTGTACGACGCGGTACGTGGTTCTAACAGGAAGAAAATGGGCTGTTTTCGTCAATCGGTCCACAATAACCCAGATGGAGTCGTAACTGTAAAAGTCCCAAAACTTGTAAATAGAAAACTTGAGCTATGAATAAAGTTGAGTTTATATACAAGAAATGGGACTTACAAAAACTTTTGTGTTACTCATGAAAGTGTTGGCTTGTGCAATAAAACTTTGAATTCAGTTTGAACTAAAAGGGTCACTTCAAAGGGAAGAAGGGCATTTTCAAAAGAGGAAATTCAAACTGTTGTTTGAGAAGTTGTATTTGCCATGGCCAACTCAAAGATCAGAGGACATAATTGAATTCCTCAGGTCCAAATTATGAGGGAGCCATGTTTTGAGCAAATTTGGAGGTGCTTTGATATGAATGTCAAAGAAACTTGTAAATTTCATCCAAATTTGAATTTAAACTCAAAACTGAGGAACAATTTGTCAAATTGCCAAATGACTTTTGGATTTGAGTTCCTCAGAGCTGAGTTTGCACTAGGCCAAAAAAATCTGGAGATATTTGAGAAAGAAACTTGGTGGGGCCCAATTGTCATAGAAGAGGAGGAAAACTTAACACCTAAGTGTTTGCTCTCGGGTTAGAACGAGCTCCTGGCGCCACCGAGGCTACCCCGACGCCACCCCCTCACCCGCCCTCGCGCGCTGGCGACCAGCTTACCGCCCCCTCCCTGCCTCGGCGTGATCTTTTTTCTCTGAACCGAGCCAACGGTGTTTCTCTTCTCCTCCTCGCGCCCGATAAACCCCGAGCTCGCCGCCGCTTCGGGTCTGACCGGAGGTGCAAGCAAAACCAGTGCGCAGCACTGTCTGAGCCGCGAAACGGCAAGGCCTGATCGCCCTCCACTCCCTCAGCGCAAGAGCAGTCAGGTTCCGGCCTCCCTTCCCGAGAAAAGCTCGTTTCCGCGGCAATCGAACTGCACAGCAGCTTGTCGTTCCCATGGACAGCCCACTCCGTGGGTTTTCCTAACCAAGCGAGGACGGTCATCGGTGCGCTGCTGGTCACTGCTTCTTCCACCCAAACCACAAGGCAAGCCGTGAACCACCGAGCGTGAATTCGGAGAAACTTCGCCGGCGGCCACAGAACGATGTTCCAGTATGAATTCTCCAAATTTCCCCTCCCTTCTCGTCTTTAGGTCACTAAACTGTGCTCAAAGGATCTAGACTCGAGGGCGACCCGATCCCCTCCCCAATCCTTGCTTGAAACCCCATATTAGCAGACCATTTTGAAGTTTCTGAGCGGCGATCATGGCGGGAACCGCCGGGCACACGGTGAACCCCCACTTGCCGCCATTTCCAAGCCAGTTTGAGGCCGTGCCGAGTTAGCCTAACCTCCAATGCTGCTTTAGAGCACGTCCGCTGAACTTTTGGCAGGCTAGGGTGCTCGTGCCACGGCGCCGAAGTCTCACCGCGGTGTGCACAAATCGCCAGCCTACTTCCGGCCACTGGCAGCCCGAGCCAAACCCGTAGAAATGTTCCCCGACCCTGAAAACCCCCAGGCGGCGAGTCTCCGGCCGAGGGGCGGCTGGGAAGCCGGGTCCGGCGAGCTCCAGTGGAGCGCCGGCGAGGGGGAGGCGCGGGAGCGGGAGGAAGAAGACCCCCATCGGGCCCACGTGTCAGCAGCTGAAGATTAAAAATCCGGATCGGCTGTGGCGTGTGATCCAGTGTGGTGGCGCGGGAAAAGGTCTGTGGCCCCGTGTGGCTTAGCTCCGGCAACCGACACGTGTTGGAAGGACCCACCGTCAGAGATTGAACATTTCCTGGATTAATTTGAATTCCAGATTTGGTTCAAACTTTAGAGCCTCATAACTTTTGCTAGGAAGATCCAAATTTAGTGATTCAAATTGGGTTGGATTCAGGATGAAGAACTCTATCCAAATATGCAACCTAATTTGCATGAAAACCAATATAATAGTCTGGAGAATTCTTTAAATCTTTTCAGCAAAAGAATTTTAGAGGGAGTTTGGTTCATCTAAAATTCCCCAAATTTTGCCAGAATATTCTTTAGGCTATTAGGAAACTCCTGTAAAAGTGTCAGCTCATTTGGAGTTGATTTAGTTAGGGTAATTCTAATTTCAAGTTCTGTATTCAAATGAATACAGAAACATTTTCAGAGAATTTCCAAAACTTGGAAATTCAGTTCTAGCCATTCCTTAGCTCCAAAATCCTAGGAAAATTTAGGCATACTCCCTAAGCTATGTATGAAATTATGGTTCACTTGGATTTGCATGAAAGTGCAAGTTTAATCAGAATTAATTCCTTTATGCCTAAATGCTTGGGAATTGTTCTGGGTGACCTAATCAGTGAAACATTCTGAATTTGGGTCCAGAGGACTTTCTTGTGACAAGGAACTCACAAGAAAATTTCCAGCTCCATTGGAGCCCTGGATCATTATGTCCTGTTCAACCTCATTAGGTGATCACCACCCAAATGATGAACCTCACTTCTCACTTGATGCTAGTGCTTAGACACACACCCAAACCACACCCCAGTGTCATTTTAAATTCTTGAACAGAGTTCCAGTTTTAAACTTGTCTTTAACGTTATCAGCAAAGGTTTATAATTAAACATGGATACATATTCATAACGTGTAGTAATTAAACATGGTAAGTGAAGAAGGAGAAGTTGAGCTTGGATCAAGGAGCAAGAAGGCAGGGATTGAGCTTCAAGTCAGCAGAAACTAACTTCATACATCTCTGACTTTAGTCACCTGCAAAACCAAGGCAAGCCCCGGTTTGCACTTAAGTTGTTTTTAAAGTTTTCCCTTTGTTCACTACATTTGGTCAAGGTTTGTATGTGCATTAGGTCAAGGATGTTGATACTCCACTTGCATAACCAAACATGAACCCTGAGGTCAAGGGTAGCTTTGTGTCATCGCTGTAGAATAAGGCCGTGCTAAATAGGCTAGGACATCCGGTAGAAGATGAGTAGTTGGGATCTACTCGCGAGCTTTGTTTTAGGATCACATAAGTGGGGTTGGAAAGAGAGGCAAACTAAAGTTTACGTTTCTAAAGATGAGACCGGGCAGGAGAGTTACGTAGCGACACGACGAGGTCTTGGTCGAGTAGCTCTGCCCGTGTCGGTCAAGGACCGAAGCGTATGCAGCCCCGCTGAGCAAGTATTGAGTTGTGTACCGGATGCTTACTGATATATGGGAACCAGGAAACCGATGTACCAGGTTCACTGGATTGTAGAGGCATACCACATCGTCTCGTTAGACCTATGAGCTCGAAACGTCGCGACCGGTTCTACAGTCTAGTGTCCTGAGAAAGGTTGCCACATACGACGTAATGAAGGACGCCAGAGTTGGGTCTTCAGAGGCGGGCGTATGTGTAGAGTTATCCGGGTAGTGTTTGATTTGAATCACCGTCCCTCGCGGTTATGAGTACCGCTTGCTCACTGTATTGTGACGTAGTAAGCAAGTTGTGTGGGAACAGTTTGCAAAAGTATGATTGCTGCTATGATTATGTTAAACTGCATGAGAACCTTGTTTGAGGTAGAGATAGAGCAAACTAAATTTATTTTTCACCTTGGGACAAGCAACATTGGAATGAAGTGTTTCTTGTTTGATTGTGGAGTTCCAATGTTGCTGGGCGCAAGGTCACTACTATTATGGCAAAAACCTGAAAGTTAAGGATGAACTCGTAGGCGAGTCTTTTCGCAAATGACAGGGTTAAGTCTTAGGTTACTTTCATGTAGAGTTTCCTGCCTTAGGAGAGACGGTTAAGTCTTGCTGAGCCTTTGTGCTCACTCTTGCTATATAAGTGGTTTTGCAGGTAAACATCGACGCTATAAAGAAGGTTGTCCGGTGAGACTCGGGAACTTCCAAGTTATGTCACCCTTGGAGAACCTAGCCGCTGCCATGTCTTCGTGTTGCTAGCGAGAGGAGTCTGCGGGCTGGACCCCTCCTTTAGTGCTTCTTAGATACTCCAAGTGAGCTGTTTACAGACTTCCGTTGTAGCTATTTTATGTAAATTATTCACAAAGAACAATTTGTAAAGCTTCTGCTTTGATTTATGTAGTACATTGTTCCTTATATGTGTGCTGTTCGGTGCCGCATAACACGGCGCCACCCAATGCGATCCCCGGGCGAGGCAACACGACCCTGTGATGGAGGTCGGGCCCTCTCAGCGTGGTATCAGAGCCGCATTGGTAATAGCGCACGGAATAAGGAGCGTATTACGACAAAACTTAGGATACGGTGAGGAAACGATATTAGGCCCACATAAGGACTGTAGTAGTATAGTTACTTAAAGTGGCCAGACTAACATATGTGTTTTAATTCTGAATTTTCATTATGTAACGACGCACCTACGTTCTGGTATGCATGGTAAGGAACGCCACCGAAAGCGGTTCAATTTCGGTTAGCTCCCCTGACGAGGAAAGTGATTCAGGGTTAGATCTCACAGCTTGGTGTGAGATGTTAATATGAAACTCTTGGACTCTTCATGTTCCTGAGTTCATATGAAACGCTGATCCCTAGCGTGCATTAGGCAAGTAAGTGGAGACCCCATCGTGTGGTCAGTAACGCGATAGTGTGTTCGTCTGGAAGTAGCCCAGGAGGACATACGCAGCGCTTGCCATCGGCGTGCCCTGCAGGGCAGTAGGTGGTATCCGTTGGGTTGATAACATTTCCAACCGTGACGACCCATTCATGACATACTCGGGTTCCCCGTCGTGTGGTGTTGAAACACGATCGCGTACCTTGAGACGTGACTTAACTCAAGGATGGCCGTATGACAATGATACGGGCGTTTGTATTTACTTTCAAATATGGAACTGCCTGAAATGAAACATCCTTTGAGTGCACCACTATTGAGTGTTCTTCTGCAGGTACTAACCACGTACGTATCCCGTGTAGTACACGTGTGTGAGAGACCGTCTTAGTGCCACTGATAATATGGATATGCCGGTATAATCCGGTTTAGGATTTTCTTTTGGTGAGGCTACGTAATACCGACATGTTCTTATGGTGCATCGCCACCGTACTACACTTAATAAACTCTTCCCTATGAAGAAATGATTCATGAACTAACTTTCGACTAAAAATGGAAGTTTTAAACAAATATTAGTTACCGAACTCTTATTTTGAGCTAAGATTCAAATGAGAGTATAACTAGGTATCAAAGTTTTCAAAAACAGAGTGCTCTGTTCTGGCAGGAATTCTTGCTGGACTTTAACAGAGAATAACTCTTAGTAGCCTTAACCAATTACGGTGTATGATACAGTTATGGAAAGATTTTTCAAGTGCTCTACAACTTTCTTGTAGGCCTCCAGAGCAGAATCACACATTAAGCGGGTGAAGAGTCCAGTGGAAGGCAAGCTGTTCAGAGCCAGGACAGTAGCAAAAACCTCTCTGGACCTTTCCGTTTTTAAGCCATAACTTCCTGTAGAAAAATCCTTAAGGAGCCTATGAATACTCGTTGGAGAGATACTGAAGTTTACTACAACTTTGGTATTAAACTCGAGTCAAGAATTTGTTGATAACTTGAGTAAAATTTGGAGTTTGTGTGAACTGGTCAGGGTAGTCCCGCTGATTAGTTTAGCGTACTTAAGATTTGTTTAAACGTGAATGTGGTTATTCCTTCATAAAGTTCGTGACATGTTCATGTTTTTACTTATCTTTACTTACTACTGAGATAGAATTTTGATTAACTATAAATTTTGTTTCGTGCAGTATTGTACGCACACATCCTCAAATGGAGATTGGAGATTCAAGTCGAGGTGGGAATGACTCGACTTCATCACAAGAGCCATCGCCAACCGAATTGTCTGAAATTATGGCGAAGATGAATGAAACTCTCCAAACTCTAGTTCAGCAAGTCATAGATCGAGAAGCTCAACGTCACATGCCAACCCAGAACACGTATCTGGATTTCTTGGCGACACAACCGCCGGTATTCTCTGAGGCGGCTGACCATTGTGAAGCAAATCACTGGTTACGTGTCATTGAGTCCAAGTTTGGGTTAATCCAATGTAATGAATTCTCGAAGACTCTATATGCCGCTCAGCAGCTTCACGGCTTTGCTGGAGCATGGTGGGCAGACTACCTTACTGTCCAACCAACAGGGCATCGTGTCACATGGGCGGAGTTCCAGGCTGCATTTCGTGCTCGTTTCATCCCTGCGGGTATAATGCAAACCAGTCTGGATGAGTTCTGGAGTCTGAAGCAAGGGGACAGGAGCGTTATTGAGTCTGCGAAGGAATTCAATCGCTTAGCTCAATATGTCCCTGACTATGTGAAATCACCATCTTTGAAGGGCTATCATTTCTACCGAGGGTTGACTGCTAGGCTGCGATGTGAATTGGCTCAAGTTAGACAAGAGAATTTTGATGAGTTTGTGAGCTGTGCTATAGCTCAGGAATATTATTCCAATCTCTACCTCAAAGAGAAGAGGGAGAGGGACCCCTCACAGGATGAATGCAATCATCTACCTCAGAAGTATTGGTTGGTGATCCGTTCACCTTCCGGTCGGGAGATTCCACAAGAGGTGCAATCATTCTGGGAGTGTGATGACTCTTCTTCTCCACAGAGGTCATATTCACCTCCACCGTTGCAGCAAATTATTTCTTATGCACCTCAGTATCAACAAGGTGCACCAGAATACTATTTCCCTCAAGAGGTGGAAGATGAACAAGGTGAATTCTCAACTGAACCAAGTGCTGTCCCACTTCACATTGACAATGAACTCAACGTCGATGAAGCAACTGAACCGAGCAGCAACAATGTGTCTGCGGGTCCAGTTCCCAGGAGTGATCTTGGACAGCCAAGAAAAGTTATGTCCAAAGTAGGGACAGTTAATTATGCATCAGTCGATGATCTGGCAAAGGGAGGACCTGTTCTGGCTGGCAGGTTCACCTTAGATGACAAGCCGGTTGTCATTTTGTTCGACTCTGGTGCAACCCATAACTTCATTAGCCGGACAACGGTAATCCGGGATCAGATCTCCACCACTATCACAAAAGGTTCTTATTTATTCGCCAGGTGGAGACATATCAACTAATGAAGTCTTTTCTGGAGCACCACTTTGCTTGGGTGGAAAAATTTATCCTACCACTCTCATCATTCTCGAAGACCAAGGGATCAATGCCATATTGGGAATATCATGGTTGACCTTCCATAAGGCTGTTCTTGACATCGAGAACAGGAGTGTTCACTTGGACTCTCCACTTCACGGGCGTCAAACGTTGTACCTCGGCGAAGCGGTTTCCAAAGAACCGGAAGTATGTAATGCCGAGGCTTGCAAGTTAGAAGACATTCCAGTAGTCCGTGAATATCTGGACGTGTTTCCCGAAGATCTTCCAGGCTTACCACCTGAGCGCGAGGTGGAGTTCAAAATAGAGTTGATACCGGGAACCACGCCGATCCCTCGGAGACCCTACAAAATGGCTCCGAATGAATTAGCGGAATCGAAGGAGCAACTCAAAGATCTGATGGACAAGGGGTTTATTTGTCCAAGTTCATCACCATGGGGTTGCTCAGCTTATTTGTGAAGAAGAAGGATGAGACGCTGAGGCTATGCGTCGATTATCGTCCTTTGAATGCTGTGACCATAAAGAACAAGTATCCACTACCAAGAATTGATATCCTCTTCGATCAGCTAGTGGGTGCTAAAGTCTTCTCCAAGATGGACTTAAGGTCGGGATATCATCAAATCAAGATTCGAGCGGAAGATGTCCCGAAAACAGCATTCTCGACAAGATACGGACTCTATGAGTATCTTGTCATGTCATTTGGATTGACCAATGCTCCGGCTCACTTTATGTATCTTATGAACTCGGTGTTCATGCCGGAGCTGGATCAGTTCGTCGTGGTCTTCATCGACGACATCTTGGTCTATTCCAAATCTGAAGAGGAACATGCTAAACATTTGCATATTGTGCTTCAACGCTTGAGAGATCATAAGCTCTATGCAAAGTTTAGTAAATGTGAATTCTGGATCAACCAAGTGCCATTTCTTGGGCACATTATTTCAGCAGAAGGCATTGCTGTTGATCCAAGCAAGAATGAACAAGTGCTGAAGTGGAAGTCTCCAACATCAGTCCATGAAGTTCGTAGCTTCTTGGGTTTGGCGGGATATTATCGGAGGTTCATCTGGAGCTTCTCAAAAATCTCCAAACCTATGACGGAGCTACTGAAGAAGGGCATCAAATATGATTGGAGCAAGCCATGTGAGGAAGCTTTTCAAGCGTTGGTGAAACACCTCACAACAGCCCCGGTTCTTGCTCAACCGGATACAACCAAGTCATTTGATGTTTATTGTGATGCATCTGGCATCGGGCTTGGTTGCGTACTAATGCAAAGAGGATGTGTGGTCGCATATGGATCACGGCAGTTACGGGATCATGAGCAACATTATCCAACTCATGATCTCGAGCTTGCTGCCGTGGTACTCGCTTTGAAGATGTGGAGACATTACCTATTGGAAAATCTGGTTCATATCTACACCGACCACAAAAGTTTGAAGTACATATTCACTCAGAAAGAGTTGAATATGCGACAACGGCGATGGTTGTAGCTGATTAAGGACTATGAGATTGAAATTCATTATCATCCGGGCAAGGCAAATGTGGTTGCTGATGCACTCAGCCGGAAGTCTCATATTCATAACCTGACCATTACGCCGCTAGAAGAGGAAGAACCAAGTTTGTACATGGTTCCATATGGAGCTCTACATAATCTAGCTCTCATACCCACAATAAGAGAGGAGGTTATGGAAGCTCAAAAGA